>CM074434.1:18957500-19557500 GCA_037101425.1 Elopichthys bambusa
GAAATCTCAAAATGTTATTTGTTACATTTCATCCTTGTTCTTTGGTGTCTTGTCATTCCTTCTAAACTCATTTCTTCCCTGTACTCAAATACCTCTCTCTGCCTTTCCTGCTGGCTAGTTTCAGTCATCATATCTAAAATTCTCAATCTATAAGGCCTTTAGACTTTTCTGTTTTCCTATTCAGTTTACATGGTCATTTGTTTCCCCTCCTTTTCAGTCCATTGTAGTTTTTCTTTCCTCTCATTTCGGCTCATTTCATCTCTGTCAGGTGCACACCCTTGGCCCTCACGCTGCCCATCTCCCTCCTCTCGCCCTCCATCCCGTTACCAGTCAGGCCCCACCAACTCTCTCCCACCCCGGGCAGCCACGCCCACCCGGCCTCCCTCCAGACCCCCATCCAGGCCCTCTCGGCCCCTGTCTCACCCCTCTGCTCATGGCTCTTCAGGGCCTCTGTCCACCATGCCCAAACGCCTGTCCTCAGAAGGTACCAGAAATTCCAGACTGAGCAGCCATTTTGTTGTGGCACCACTGCTCAGGTTCACGTTTTGCAATCCAAATGCCTGAATTAAGGCTGCCACTAACAGCTGTGGGACTTTGCTGGTGCTTAATAAAACGACTCACTTCTCCTCTTGTTCTATTTTCTAATACTGTCCCTCTTTCTATGCATGATTGAAGTGAATTTGGGGCACGTTTCACTCACTCATTTTCTGCGGTGTGTTTAAGGACTGGCATTGTATTTTGGCCATGGGGACACCACTGGCAATGCCCAAGTGTTTCTTTCCATGTCTGACATTGGCTTGACATTGTATACTCGTACATCAAATGAGAAACTGTCACAGCCTCTTAAGTTCAAATGTATATCAGGTAGATTGACTCAAATTAACATTCTTATCCATTAACATTTCATGAGTACAGAGCATCGCCCATGACATGCAGAAGAAAAAATAGATACTGTGGCCACAAATTAAGATTTCGTTTCCACAACTTATGAATTTGTGGCCACAATGTAATAATTTGTTCTCCTATTGTAGTTAAATCATGGCCATGTTGTACTAATTCATTCCCTCGTGTACATTTAGTTAAATTGTGGCTACACTGTACTAATTAGTTTCCTTTTTTTACTTGGTTATATTATGGCAACAATTTGATATTTTATTCCCTTGTTTTAATTACTCTAAATCATGGCCACATTTGACTGTGTTTTAGTTAAATTGTTGCCATTTACAAGCCCACATTGTACTAATGTTACTAATTCGTTCTCACTTTCATGGTCACTTTGTTCTAATCTGTTTTTTAATTTTAGTTCAGTTGTGAGAACGAATTCCTAATATTTGGTCACAATATTTTTTTTATTATTTTTTTTTTATTCTTCTGCATGTCATGTGCAGACCACAAACTGCTAACATAGTTAGCAGTAGTTAGCATAGTAAATTTCCCCTCAGTCTTTGCTTCATATTTGATATTTTGAATGTCACATAGTACACAGCATCTGCTTTTGGAGAGAGCTACACACTACACATTGATGAGAGATGCCCTAAAGGGTGTTTGTTTCTTCTTTTAGAACTCGCTCATTTCTATGTTTGTGAATGCAGGTCCTCCGAGAATGTCTCCCAAGTCACAGCGAACTCCGAGACCTCATAGAGTGGCCTCTTGTCGGGGCGGTGGGCCTCCTCCGCCCGATTATATGTCTCCAGGTGCATCGGTGGAGGTTTCTGCTCCCCCTCTTGCTCGCAACAGCCCTTCTGGGGGAACATGGTCATCTGTTGTCAGTGGTGGTAAGCCTAGATTCTAAATCTGTACCCTGATTTCAGTTTCAGTGGGGAACACTCTAATGCTGACTGATTTATTTCCACTTCCTCTTAGCGCACAGACCTCGTTCACCTCGACAGAATAGCGTTGGCGGAGGTGCTTCCAGCTCCTCCTGCTTGTCTTCCCCTCAGGCTGGTACAGTGCCAGTAGACTCTGTGACAGCTTCCACAACAGCGACGTCACCCACAGCAGCTAACCCGGCCACCAACCTGGACGCATCTCCAATAGAAGAGGGTTAGGACGTCCCTTACACAATGTGTCATTTTAAGGCCTGTTTGTTAATTTGTGTTATTAATTTCCTCTGTACCAGATCTTACAACAACCCTGTTTTCCATTTATCTTTCTTCTATAGCCAAAGAATTAAGAGTACTAGAGACAAGACAGAATTCTCCCAATGCCAACAAAGAGAATGTGAAGCCTATTGAAGCTTCTGCAAGCATCGCTCGATCCATCGGCAAGGGTGTGTACCTTTGGAGATGTCATTCTATTTATCATCTACGGCCAGCAGTTTTAATCTGAATTTTGAAGCTTTTGCTAAAGCTGTTTTTTTGCTGCATGCGATTTTGCTGTGCTGACAAAGCACGTAGAAAGCAGAAATTACACACTGTCAGTATGAATTAAGGATTTGGCTTCCAAAAATTAATTTTATTCCTAAAATTGCTGATACTGTAAAAAGAGAGCGAGTGAGAAATGACTTTTTCAGTTCGTCTTAAACACATCTGCAATACAAGTGTAGGTACGGCATATACATTAAAGCAGGCTTGTCACGGTATCAGATTTTCTCTACACAAATTAATGATAGTGATATTGTGATGTTTGATGATATCAGTCACATTCCTCTTTAACTTTATTTTGTGTTTTTTCTTGTTTGGCCAATTAATTACACTCAAAACCATAACTGTACAAATGCATACAAAAAGAACTTGCTGTTTGAGCCCCCTCCTGTAGTGTCTAACACAGTCTTTTTTCGGTGCGGGTGTCTAGTGATTTTGTTCGGCTGTAGTATTGTAGCTACATGCTCCATTGTCATCTACTTTTTTCTGTTTTATGACTGGTGTCAACCAGATAGTTACTGCCACTGGATTATTTATGATATTATGGCCTGGTTTCACAGACCGGTTTTAGACTAAACCAGGATTAGGATTAAGTTTAATTAGGACATTTAAGTAGTTTTTTTTTTTTTATAAACAACCTCTAGAAAAAAAAAACTTTCATGGTGTGCATCTTGATACAAAACAATGACATATTTTAAGATCCATCAGTGCAAGTTACTTTCAGTTAAAACAGCTCAAACATGCATTTTAGTCTAGGACTATCTTAAGCCTTGTCTGTGAAACCAGGGGTATACTGTAATGTGTAGTATTAACACTATTTCAGTTCATTTTTTAAATATCTCAGACATCCTCAATACCAGTATATTGTGACATCACTACATCAAAGTGAAAAATAAAATGCAATTATGTAAATTATTTTAAGTAAATGTGCTTTTTAAAATGATTTTCACTTTTTGATCTTCCTAGGGCTTCCCAACATGGCTCCGGATCACAGGAAACAAATAGATAATTTAAGGAAATTCAGTGTAGATTTTAGGGTAAGTTTTTGTTTTTCTTCCATTATGTGTTTCAGCAACTGTACTTCAGGTTATTGAATCCCTTTATCATTTATAGTTGCCATCTAGCTCAAATCCAGATCTAGTTCTTGAGCCCATGGTGACCAAGACTCCAAGGGACCTTGGAGAAAAGCCAAAGGATCAAGCATCTGAGAAGAGCGCAGTAGATTCAACAGGACCCAAAGTCTCCATGGAGTCCGGCGTTAATGAAGAAACCTCCACTTCTGTGAGTGTTGCCCTCGCAGGAAGTAAATCTGGTACCCCTTCACTCTCTCCTTCCTCTGCTGTACCAGAGCAGAAACGAGGGCCTGATGTGACATCTCAGGGCGTCCAGACCACCTTGCCTCTTGCCAACACTGCTGCAAAAGATAAGGATGAGAAGGAGGAGAAGAATGACCCTGTAGCAGAGTAAGTCAGTGGAAGAAAATGGAGAATCAGTGATAGAATTCATTGTCAAATAAGTTATAGTAAATAAAACAATGTTAATATATTGTTCATGCACTTTTTAGGAGTGTTAGAAAATCTACTCTCAATCCCAATGCCAAGGAGTTCAACCCAAGGGTTTTTTGCTCCCCCGTAAGTAAATCAGTTGTTTGTTTTGTGTCCTTAAATGAACTGAAATCAACATATTCCTGAAAATGTAATTTTTTTTCTGAGAAAATATATATTGTACCTTAAAGGGGACCTATTATGCGAGATTCACTTTTGCATGGTGTTTGGACATAAGTGTGTGTTGGCAGTGTGTGTACACAACCACCCTATAATGATAAAAATCCAACCACTCCTTTTTTTTTTTTTTTAATCCCCATAAATCATAAGCAGTGTCTCAGAACAAGCCGTTTCCAGATCCCTGGCAATGTGACGTCACTTTAGCCACAGGCCCCGTCCACGAATGTTGACAGACACTGCCGTTTTAACATAGAACCGCCCTGAGTGAGTTCACAGCCAGTTGTACAGTTCGCCATTGCTGCACTGACGTGAACTAAAATGCTTGGGAGACAATGTTCTGTAGCTGGATGGAATAATCCAAATCTGAGCCGCTGAAGACGAGGTGGATTCATTTTGATTTCCAAGAAAATGCTCCCTTAACTCTACCAAAATTCGTTTATGTCTGCGCAGATCATTTCACACCGGACTGCCTTTGAACGAATATCAATACAAAGGGACGATACAAAACATAGGTTGTGCTAAAAATGTGCTACTCAAGGATATATAAATACAAACTGTTCGTGATTACAGTAATTACAGTCTCCAGAGTGATACTGGATACAGCAGTAATGAAGGTGAGAGCACTTTATTACAGTTCATCAGAATTGATTTACGGATATAAAGTGTACCAGTTTATTAAGCACCACCCGAAAAGGCATAAGGTCTTTATATATTTGTTTACTGTTAGTTGTAACGAGTGTTTCTGTGTACTTCGCTATGTATGTTGATGATAATACAAGGGAAAGAGAGAGAGTTTATGGATAATATTTTAATGCACACTTGCACTGTTTTATTAAGCTCTTACAGAGATTTGAGTGAAAACGGACGCTTATTTTGTGTGAAGTACAATAAACATCATAAAACTCATCTGTAAAGTTTTGGCCATCATTCGGACGGTACAACAGGCTTGTACTGATATAGTGGATAAAACAAGAAGACAATATAAGTAAAACCTTAATTAAACTAAACTATACCTGTTCTATCTCCATGCAGCATATATTCGCAGTTTTTGACATTATAGTGCGTCCTGACTGAATCCTGTGACCGGAGAATCAGCTCTTAAAGCTCCGCCCTCTTAGGCCGAGCACAGCAGCTCATTTTCATTTAAAGGGCACACACTGAAATGGCGGGTTTTTGGTCAACCGCAAAACGTGGCAATTTTAACATGCTATAAAAAATTATCTGTTGGGTATTTTGAGCTAAAACTTAACATACACACTCTGGGGACATCAGGGAAATCTTGTAAAATAGGGCATATTAGGTCCCCTTTAAAGTCAGGTCATTTTGTTTTTCCCGTTAGGTTTTCTGGAGGAGGGCAAACAAATATAACACAGAAATATACATGTTCATACATTTCACTTTAACTGTTTCTTCAGCCTAAACCAGCAACAACCCCCACTCTGACCCGACCTCAGGGTCAGCCCAGCCCTTCCATCGTAGTACAGCAGCCCCCTGCTGTCTATGGCCAGACCATGTTCCAGATGTACCCTCTAACCCCTGTCAGCCCTGGCGTTCAGGTGAGCACCATTATATGAACCTCTCTGTCAGTGTAATCTCATTCGTTCTGTGCATGGTTTTTATACTAAAACATTTTGTTTTTATTTATGTGCCAAGAACATTGATTTTCTCATTGTGTTCAAACTTCAGCCATCCCTCCTTTACTTTAATTTGTCAGTTGCATTTGCATAGTATCTGCATGTGTAACCCATCACATGATTGCTCAATTGATGATTGACATGATTGCTATTTTAATTTAATTTCCGTGAAAAGGGCTAGTAAAGGCCTGTTCATGCTAAGTTTGGTTTAAATAAATGGCATGAAAGTTAAGTGGTTCATAGGTGTACACTGGTTTATTTTACAATATTTGCAAAAATGTGGACTTGGTGTGAATAGACCTTAATGTCCAAAACATAAAATACAGATGGTTTGACTGGTAGCATGCTGTCAACCTTTGGAAGGAGCTCATTGTTCATCATCAGCCCAAAAAGTTGCACCACACTGATGTTTGATAATATTTACTAATTTAAATTTTTTCTACTGACCAAAATAAAAGCTTGACTTTTTTGTTTACATTGTGGTGTAGAGTGGAAAGATGTATTTCAGTAAATGCAAAACCCAAATGCAATCGTTCAGTCCTTTATATTCCTTTGTAGCGTCTCTTAAAAATACTTTGATTCATCATTTCTCACTCACATGTTCTAGAAAACAAATCTTACTATACTGAAAAAAGCAAATGATAATCACACTAAAGACTCGTTCTTTTTGTTTTTTCCCCCTCTTTCCTCTCTCTCCATTAGAAAAGCATTATCTGGAAGGTTTGTGCAATTCTAAGATTTTTTTTTCTGCTGAAAACGTGTATGAGACTTTTGCCTGCGTAACTGACCAGCAGATTTTGGTTTGCCTATTTCTTACTGCTGATCAGTTTATTATTATTATTATTATACCATGGTCTGTCTGAATATTCAATTCTGATTGGCTGGAAGGTGTGCAATAAAACATTTTAATGTACAGGTAGTTCCAAGTCAGTTTAATCACCGTTCTATATTAATGCGCTGTTTTGATTGAAGCACACACACGCATGTGTCACTTGGAGATTACGCTGCGCACACAAAAACATTTAGGAGCACAAAAACTTGTCAATGCTGACCTATGACTTTTATTAATAAAATAGCTTCGCTACTGAATCACTACATATTTCTCAGCAACGAGGGGGTAACATCACTGGTTTTGAAGTAATTAAACTCACAGCTTCAATGTTAATAGAGACACTGCATAGATGCATCTCTCTCTCTCTCTCTCTCTCTCTTTCTTTAATGAATTTAAATAAATGCTATATTCATTTATTGAAATTAATGTAATCTTACTTTATATCGGTGTCTGATTCAAAAAGGGCAGAATGCTAGATCTAAGCCATAACTGGCGAAAATTTTTTATTCATTTTTACCCTTTCGGTCAAATATTGTGCTGCAAACATCAATAACAGCTTAAAGTTGTCAATGCTGGCAAATGACCATGGTATAAGTGGGATAATCCATGGCTAGCTGTGCATTAAACGATTTAAGTGCACTCTGTGGAGGCTTCACAACGGGTGTTTTTTTTGTTTTTTTTTGCTTCCATGTTGTGCATTAAAATCGTTTAAAGCTGTGGATTATCCCTTACTTATATTTCCATATTGTTGTCAATTTTTTTTTAAACTTTATTAGATTATTAGCTTACCTTATCAACTAAGATTTTTCAGTACTATGAATAAGCAGGGTTTTTTTTTTCTTTCCTGTTAGAGCATTAAAGCTTTATTTGCATGTACCCTTGACCAGAACAGGAAAAAGCCAAAACGTTGTGTGGATTTATGTCAGTCTTTTTTCAAAAGCATTGATGTGTATCTCATTGTATTTAACAACCCATAAGCAATAGAGGACAATTTTTTTTTTCTGGGTTACACTCTTGGCACATCTGAAAAATCCAGTCTTTCAGAAACAGAAAATGTGGGGTTAAACATTGATCTAAAACACTCAAAATGTGTACAAACAACTTTTTTCCTGTGAACCCTAGAAGAGAAAGTGTTAAAAGTAAATTACACTAGTGATCAACAGAGTATGATACATGATAGACTTAAGATGCATTCAGCAAGTGTTTTTCAAAACTGTGAACTAAAAACTCAGAACACATATGTAATTCTGCATCTCAAGTTCTGCTCCTCATCCTTTAGCCTCCAGCCATGTACCATGTTCAGGTTCCTCATATGGCCATGAGCCAGACCAAGCCCTACAGACCAGGTAAAGGTGAGAATGCTTCTCTCTGTGTGCATGTTTTTAAAGCTGCTTTCAAATGATGGTTAAGGCTATTTTGCATCTACTATAGTCATAAGCTTTTTCAATTTGAGGGAGTTACCCTGTATATTTTTGTTTATTGATTTTGTATATTGTTTGCTGGTCTGTGCATTTAGGAAATACGATCTGTGTAAAATAGGTTTTTATTATTTATTTTTTTCCCCTTTCTCCATGATGTTCTCACAGTCTGTAATGATTTAAGGCTGTATACCCATTTCATGCTCTCTTCTTTTGCTGAATCTGCTTGCAGTACCGAACATGCCACAGCAAAGGCCAGACCAGCATCACCCACCTGGCACATCTACAATGATGCATCCAGCTACAGCTGCCGGGCCGCCCATTGTGGCACCAAACCCACCCTACTCCACCCAATACTTCACTTGTAGCCCCCAGCAGTTTGCTAGTCAACCTCTGGTACAACAGATGCCCCACTACCAGTCCCAGGTATTCAGGAACAGAAACTATAATCAAATGTTAAATAACACTGCACTTTATAAATAAAATAAACATTACAAACATTATGTTGACTTAAAGGGTTAATTCACCCAAAATTCTGTCATTTAATTACTCACGCTCATGTCGTTCCAAACCCATAAGTCCTTCATTCATTTGCGGAACACAAATTAAGATTTTTTTTTGTGAACAATTGTTTTTATTGAGTAATAATTTAAATAAAAAGGATACAGCATATCAGAATGTTCTCAGATTTCATCAAAAATATCTTATTTGTGTTCAGAAGATGAACGAAGGTTTTACAGGTTTGGAACGACATGGGGGTGAGTAATTAATGACAGAATTTTCATTTTAAGGTGAACTAACCCTTTAAGACAAAAGCGACTGTGTTTACAAAGATATTTTGACATATTTTTGTATTTGTCCATTCAAGTGCAGAAAGACACTGAAGAGAACTCCGTTCAGTATTGAACGTTATTCAGTATGAAAGGAGGCTTTCTGTGCACACATTTTGGATGTGTGTGCAGCACAGAAAACAGCTTGTGGGTCTTCTTGCACTTGAATGGTTTAAAGTCATATTAAAACACACACAATGGAATCGATAAGAGGAATCAAATTTTTTATTTTATAACAAGTATCTGATTCCAGAATTGAAATCTATTTTCAATTCCCCACCCTTAACTAATCATTAAAAAAATATATATATTGACCCTGTGTCCAAATATGCTTTCTTAAATATTGACCCTGTGTCTGAATATGCTTTTAAAGGTACTACCTTGCAGACCATTTACCGTTCAATAAACACCACCAATCATTAAAAAAAAAAAAATGGACCCTGTGTTCGAATATGCTTTCCTCCCTACCTACCTCCCTACTAGTAGGCAGTACATGAAATTAGTATGTCCAAATTTGTACTATAAAACAATAAGTGAAAAGTTCCCAGGTGTCTGAGTATCTCCATTGAGATTCTGACATTTGCGTCCAATGGACACTTTACGATTCCCTGAGGCCACAGAAGAGGGGTTGTGAATGGCAGTGATATAACTGATGCAGTAGGTCACATGATAAAGGTGGTGGATGTGGATGTAGTACACCTGGATTTCATATTATATAGACTTAACTATTTCAATTTTTTTTTTTTTTTTTTTTTTTTTTTTTTTGCATGTACTTGATAATGTACTTATCAAATGTAGTACCTACTTGCACAGTATGTGCTAGAGGTGTCAAAAGTACCGACTTCTGTACCTAGTCAGCACTGAAATGTTAATGTGACGCTTTGAGCTCTGAGCGGATTCGTAAACACTTGATTGGCCATTGTGTTGACGCGCTAATCGGATATGTCTGTGATTAGCTAGTGTTTGAATTTGAAAGCAGATGTCTATCAGTGGAATTGTTCGCGACAGACTTTCAAATGCTCCTGTGTGTATCTGTGTAAGCGCTTGGTTAAGTGCTTCACTGATGATTATTTACAATGTTTTTACAACGTTGATCATTGAAGCCAATCACAGACATATCCGATGAGCTGTGAAAGCAATGGCCAATCAGAGGTGTTTACGAATCCGCTCAACAATGCTCAAAGGGTCACATTTTTAACATTTCAGTACCGACTAGGTACTGAAGTCGGTACTTTTGACAACTCTAACTTGTGCCTTTATAAATGTGGTGTCTTTGACAATCTTCAGCTGAAACAAAATATTTAGTATTTGTGAACATTGTATTCCCTTTCTTAGAACAGTGTTGAAATGCTGAAAAGATACCAACAGACAATGGTGGGAAGTTTAAGAGTCTTTGATTCTTTTGCTTAAAATGTTATGGTTGTGTTGTTTGTTTGGATACTCTGCTTTTAAATGCTGTTTTATGGTTGGATGACATCATTCAATTGACTGGATAACATTTGGGCAGATTTTTTTCCCTCATTATACAAGAAAAACACATGATTACCGATTAGATAATGCAATATTTTTTTCTTAAAGAAAATTCTTAAAGGTATTACCTTGCAGACCCATTTACCTTTCAATAAAGTCTAATGTATTGAGTCAATTTATTTATTTTTTTATATATTAAAAAAAATCTTGTATCTGGGTCTTTAAAGAAAAAGGAAGTCTTTTTGACAGATAATATTTATAAAAGATTTCTTAAACAAGAAAAGTGAAAGTCATTAATATGATGTTGGGTTCATGTGTTTCAGGCCCAGCATGTGTTCAGTCCAATGATTCAGGGCAGTGCGAGGATGATCACCCCTCCTGGCCACGGCCAGCCCAGCCTGGTCTCTTCCTCCACCACTCAGTATGGTGAGCAGACGCATACTATGTATGGTAAGAACTCCCTGCAGCACAAAGCCTTGCCAGCCCACTTTACCCCTTTACTGTCACACTGTGCTAAATTTACAGTAGGGCTGGGTGACAACCGATATCATAACGAGATGTTGATAACTGTGATAAGCTCTGGACATTTTTACTCTATATGGATTCATCTAACAGACTATTACAGAAATTTAAGTGACATTGGCCAGTCAGTGCATGTCGCCAATAAGTGATTACTGTGTGAATGAGCTGCGTGGTTTCATCTGATATAGAAACTATATAGATCTTCACGACAAATCGTCAAAATAAAAGTTTGGTTTAACTTCAAGAAATTATGACAGAAATAAATCACTACTGTGAACTAATATGTACTAAGTAATAATAGTAATAATAATAATATTTCTAAGAAATATCATATAACCAAGATATTTTTTTTTATCCACGTTTTACATTTATACAATTCTGTTGTGCAGCATCTTATTTGACAAAAAGTAAAAAATGCAATGTTTTGTTGTAAATTAATTTTCATTTGATTACATTTTAAAAGCAAGATTAAAGTTTGTTAAAGTTCATATACATTTGTATTAAATCATAAAACACAGAATCCAGAAAGAAAGAAAGAAAGAAAGAAATGGAAAAACCAATTCTGGAGAAAATAAAATGGATTTCATAGGGCCCTAAATTAAAAGGTTATTTTAAATTATAAGCTACTCTTTGGAGTTTAATTGTGAACAATCAAGTTTACTTGTTTATATTCATTCTCAGTGTCTAACAAATACTGTATGTGGAAAGCATTTCCTTCTGCATTAATGGTAAATAAATATTTTGATAAATATTGATATTGTATGATATGGAAAAAAATATTGTGATAATATTTTTAGCCATATCGCCCAGCCCTAATTTACACTCACTTTTTGTTGCCTCTAAATAGCTTCGTGCTATAGAAATTAATGTTGGTCTTTGTAATGAGCCACACATTAATGACTCAAGGACTAAAGGAAAATTAAATGCTTAAAATGTACTCTAGATTAGATTTTATTATATGTAAATATATTTTAGTAATAGACTTATCTTCCTCCTGTCATGTTTCATTTATAATTATACCTTTTTTTTTTTTTTAACATTCACATTCACTGGATTTACTTTAACATTATAACTGCTTGTACTTGTGTTTTTCTGTGTTTTAGTGTCACCTACCCCCATTCCTCAGCAGTTTCCCCACCCAAGCTCCACCCTGCACCCTCATCCGCAGCACCCTCAGCCCTCTGCCACCCCGACAGGACAACCGCAGCAGGGTAACCAGCACGGAGGCAGCCATCCGGCCCCCAGCCCCGTTCAGCATCCCCAGCACCAGGCTGCAGCCCAGGCCATGCACCTGGGCAACCCACCACAGCAGCAGATGTACTCTGCCCTGGCTCCCACCCCGCCCTCTATGACCCCCGGCCCCAACCCACAGTCCCCTCAAGCCAGCTTTCCCTCTGCTCAGCAGACCGTCTACATCCACCCCCAACAGGTGCAGCATGGGTACAACCCTAACCATATGGCTCATGTGCAGCAGGTGAGTACTAGTGAGTCAGACACCAGGATTATAAAATTACTAATGAATACTCAGAAAATATTCATTCACTATGTCTCTAAAGGCCCACATGCAGTCAGGGATGGTGCCTCAGCATCATGGCACTCCTTCCCACCCCCCCACTATGATGTTGATGGCCACACAGGCTCCTACTGGCCCCCAACCTGCGCTGCCCCAGGGCACTCTCAACCCCATCCCGGTGTCATCAGCCACACACTACTCCTACACACTCACCCCTGGTAAGGACCCATCTCAACTGAACACATAAAGAATTAAATTGGGAGAGAAAAAAAATAAATAAAATTATATATATTTATTATTATTATTATTATTATTATTATTATTATTATTATTATGTATAATTATTTTGTCTTATCTAAAAAATAATAATAAATATTGTATAACAGTGTTTGTTTTATCTAAATAATATTTAAGATTTTTTTTAAATGAACAAAATAATAAAATACCTTTTTTTTTTTCCCCCTTTTTTATTGAAAACAAAGATCTAAGGTTCATCATGGGTGTTACAATGTCAGGTCACAGTACGTTTTCAACATACATCTTGATATACAATTTAACACTTTTCTAAATGTATATACATAATTCAGTTTTCCCAATACTTGTTACAATTTTTTTTAAATTGATTTTATTAAATGTGAGTCTCTAGTCAGTATATTTCAGTAAATGATGGCTTTCCTACTAGCTACTACTTTAGCTTTCCTACTATACTAGTATTTATTCTTGTCTAAAACCGTTTTTTGGTTTCTCGAGGTGCAGTGTAATGAATGAATAGTCAAACTCCTCTCCCATTATTTTTTTCAGTTTTATCTAGCACCTATTGCCAATAAGGTTGTATTTTCAAGCTTAAAAAAGATAAAAAAGATAATTATAACTATCAGCCATTGAGGTTCCACATTCCATATAATCTTCAAACCAACTTTTTGTTGTCTTGTATTATGTATGCATTTGAATATATAGTGATCTGCAATTTCTGTTTTGCCTGCAATGTTAGTTGCATACTGTCAGACTAGTGATGTTAATTGTTGTAAACGTGTATTTAAATTTCTCTGTTCATTCTGCTATCAAGTGTGTAAAATAAATCTTTGTGTGTTTCAGTGCAAGCTCACCATCAGCAGCAGATGTAGAGGATGAAGACCAGAGAACAGCATTTGAGTTGAGTGGCTCCTGATCCTCGCAGAGCCATCTGGCCCCACCCACCACATACTGGCCAACCAATCCTTACCTTTCTCTAAACACCCCCTTAAATGGCCACGAGAACCTCAATCATGCTGCTCTGCTGCTACCCACCACCAGTGATTAAGAAAAGTTAACAGGCAAAGATGTGGTGAACTGTGGCTTTTTAAAAAAAAAGAAAAGAAAAACAAGAGTTTTAACGAGGAATCATTTTTCACATGTTTCAGTGACACTAGAACTCTTGCATTGGGTCCTAACAATAACAAAAAAAGCCCAGATGAGTGAGAAAACTGTGCATAAATAACTGGAACATTTTGTCTGCACCTTCTAAGTTAAAGATAATTCTTCCGTATATTGACAGTATTAACATTACTGTTAAATGCTGCTGCTATAGCTGTGCTCAAGACCTTGGGGTAAATCAACACCAACAAAACGAAATGGTTGTAACCAAACTAAACACAAGAAACTTCCATTAATGAAGATGTTCGGCAAAAAAAAAAAAAATGCAGATAAATTATTTATTAATTTAATCTGATGACAAAACCCCATTTGACTTGACCGTTATAAAACTGTTAAGTTAAAATAACTTTTACTTTGTAGATAATATAAATGAATTTAAAAAAAAAAAATAAAAACATTAAAAAAAGTTTTAAAAACTTTTACACGTCTTGGGTGTTTTATTTTGTGTCCTTTGTTATTTCACTTGAGAAGATTCAAGCTCCTACTTTAGCTTTAAATATAGCCGATTTGCTCATTTTGTGGATACGGTACAAGTACATCAGAAGGCTTTGTAAGTTGTCACATGCACTTCCACTCCAGGCCGCCAGGAGAATCACTGAACCCCTCAACTTCAGGGATGTGAACGTCAAAATACTGCTCTCTTCCGGTTTAAACATGTGGAATGGCTGGTTGAACTAATCACGCATTACAAAACAGAAACTTTTATAAAATTAGGTGGAAACGGATTTGCCATCATGGGCAAATTAAACGTCGTTATCCTGAGGTATCTGTCCAGAGATGACTTTAGAGTCCTCACAGCGGTATGTATCCAATTTAAAGAAGCCATTAATATGTTTACATCAATTTTTCATCCAGTGGTATTTTTAACAACCATTTTAGCTAAAGACGTCTGTGTCAATCAAAAAGATTAACCCTTTAGCTAAATGCATATTGCATACTGTCAATTGTTTCATGGCATATAATGTAACGTACAGGGGTTGGACAATGAAACACACTGGCCAGTATAACGTTGGAGGTTTCACACCTATATATGCGCGGTCTGGTGGACAATCTTTACTGACTTTATAGCACAGCTGTACATAAAATATTGCAATCAACACAACACAACATAACATCAGTTAAAAAGAGAACAAATTGTTGGTGCACGTCTCGCTGGTTCATCTGTGACCAGGACAGCAAGTTTTGGTGGTGTATCGAAAGCCATGGTATTCAGGGTAATGTCGGTATACCACCGCATAGGACGAACCACATCCAACAGGAGTAACTGTCGACGCATGAGGAAGCTGTCTGAAAGGGTTGTCCAGGTACTAACCCGCAATGTATCCAAATACATAAAACCGCAGCTGCCCAAATCACTGCAGAATTAAACGAGCACCTCGACTCTCATGTTTCCAACAAAACTGTTAGTCGGGAGCTCCACAGAGTCAATGTTTATGGTCGGGCTGCTATAGTCAAACCTTTGGTCACTCGTGTCAGATTAGCTCATCTGAGGGGGACTGAGTTCCCACATCCATAGGAGTTACATTGTGGAGAAGCCCCAAAGAGGCTTAACACCTGGACTGTTGCATTCCCAGAGTGAAGCATGGGGGTGAATCAGTTGTGGTTTGGGCTGCAATATCATGTCATTCCCTACTGTGGTTAATGGTGGGTGCGTCACTGATAAGGACTACTGAATCTTTCTGGAGGACCATGTACATCTAACGGTTCAAACATTGTACTCTGAAAGGGGGTACCGTGTATCATGATAATGTTCCAATACACAGCAAGACTTGTGACAATGGTTTGATGAGCATGTCAGTGAAGTTGAATATCTCCCATGGCCTCCACAGTCACCAGATCTAGTTTTTAGCCACTTTGGGGTATTTTGGAGGAGCAAGTCAGAAAAGTTTTCCGTCACCTGCATCACATAGTGACCTCGCCAATGTTCTGGAGGAGGAATGTCTCAAAATCCCTCAAAAACTCTGGCTGCTGTGAAGGACTTGTATCTGTCATTCCCATGACCAATTGATGCTGTATTGGCAACAAAAGGAGACCCTACATCATACTAATAAATGATTGTGGTCTAAAACCAGGTGTTTCAGTTTCATTGCCCAACCCCTGTAGTTCACATTCATTTTATGAAAATTAGTGAACCTTGTTCTATTACTGTTGTCAGCTATTTCACAGAATGTAATTATAAACACAGTTATATCACATTTCAGTTCACTTAGTGGGAAGAAAAAGATATTTGCTTCTTGACATTTGATTCATTACAGGGTTTGCTTAGATGTCAGCACATTACAATCTAAAATATCCAATTATATTTCAGTAATCAATCACATTTCCATTATGCCATTATTTTTAATTCTTTGGGGTACGCAGGTGGAAATGGGCATGAAGAATCACGAAATCGTCCCAGTGAGTCTTATTGCATCCATTGCCAGTCTCAAACATGGAGGATGCAACAAGGTTTTGCGGGAGCTGGTCAAACACAAACTGCTGGCCTATGAACGCAGCAAAAGTAAATGTGCTAGGCTTGATATCATACTTCAGTTTCATTCAGTAGTGTTTTTGTGGATGAGTTGCAGCTTTGACTATGTTTTCTCACTATAGCTGTGCAGGGGTATCGGCTAAATTACGGTGGCTATGATTACCTGGCATTGAAGACACTTTCATCCAGGGATGTTATTTTGTCTGTTGGGAACCAGATGGGAGTCGGCAAAGAGTCAGGTCAGGATTATTTATTTAATTAGAATTTATTTGTAGGCATTAAGAAGTCTGACACATTTGATTCGTTGTTTTGTCCATTCTCCCTCAACCCTCAAATAGTTTCACTTATCAAAAAGGAGAGTTTTTCCAGACTTATAATACTTGTTTTATATTTCAGACATTTACATAGTTGCAAATGCAGAGGGGGAGCAGTTTGCTCTGAAACTTCACAGACTGGGAAGGACATCCTTCAGAAACTTGAAGAATAAGAGAGATTACCACAAGCACAGACACAAGATCTCATGGCTGTACCTGTCCCGGCTCTCTGCCATGAAAGAGTATGCATATATGAAGGTAATATCCAAATATTCCAAGAGTAAATTTTCTGTACTCTTTCTGTACTTTTTTTTTTTTTTTTGGATGTCAGTGTCACTGCAGATTTGGGTTATTTCATCTGTTTCCAATATTAAAATAATCTTATTTATATTTGCATCCATGATTTTAATCTGAAAATGCATTTTTGTATATAATTTAACAAAATTGGTTAAGAACCACTGATAAAGCGGATGCTTTTATCTAAAGTTTCTCATAGTGTCCCATAACAACCAAAAAACAAAAGGTTTTATCATTTTCAACCAAAAATATCTTGTGTTGAGTATGTGTACAACTCTCTGCAATACTTGATTCTGATTGGTCAATCACAGCATTCTGAGGTCAAATATTTGTGCAATGCCAACCACCTTTCCTGTTGACCCTTGCAACCAATCTCCTACATTGTGCTAGATTCATATCTTCTCTTCTGAAGTAATTTTAATGTTTTATGTCTATTTATTTGTTATTTGAGCTGCTGCCAGCTGTTGCTTACTTGATGATATTTTAATGCTAAATGTAACCAGATAAAGACCAGAAAACACCTATTTCTTGTTCAGGCTAATGTTTGTCTGGATTTTTTTTAATATTCTTTGTTTTCCAACAGGCATTATATGATCGAGGGTTTCCTGTTCCAAAACCAGTGGACTACAACAGACATGCAGTGGTTATGGAGCTCATTAATGGTTACCCACTGTGAGTTTACCTGCACTTTTCCTTAGATGAACACACTCCTCACACACAATTTTACATAAAATATTTACTTGTATGTCAGGTCATTGACAACTGTGCAGTGGTGTGCTGTATTAATCTATCCATACTTTATTAGAAAGGACATAGGAACACCTTTTTTTGTTTATTTATTTACTTGCATTGACTGTTGCTGTTTGTTTACATAGGTGTCAGATTCGAGAGATTCAAGACCCTGCTTCACTATACAGCGAAATCATGGAGCTAATAGTCAAACTTGCCAATCATGGCCTGATCCACGGAGACTTCAATGAATTTAACCTCATGCTCGATGACAACGACCACGTCACAATGATTGACTTCCCTCAGATGGTCTCCACCTCACATATAAATGCAGAATGGTGACTGTCTAACCTGATAACAAATGGATAATTATGTAATTATAAGCACTGGCACTATAATTAAGTTTTTAAATGTTTCTAAAAAGGTACTTCGATCGAGACGTCAAGTGTGTTCGAGATTTCTTCATCAGGAGATTCAACTACGAAAGTGAACTCTATCCAACATTCAAAGATATCAGGTAATTTTTCTAATAGCTTGCTTTATTGCACAGTCTAGACTTTAGAGACCAAACTAAGTTACACATTCCTCTATGCAGAAGAGCATGTTCGCTCGATGTGGAGATCTCAGCTAGTGGCTACACCAAGGAGCTTCAGCAGGATGACAGTTTGCTCCACCCTGAAGGCCCAGAGGGTGAGGAACTCAGTGAAGATGAAGATGATGACATCTCGGAGTCAGCTGATGACACACAACAGGCAGCCTCAGAGGACGTTATCAGCATGGAGGAGTATAAACATGCCATGCTTGAGCTGGAAGGGCTAAAAATTAGCAAGGAGACTCCATCAGAAGAGAACGACACAGAGGAACACGAAGGAGCTCGATGTCAAGAGGACATCCCCGCAGAGGACATGGAGAAAGAAACTGTTTCTGACATTTCCAAAGACTTAGGAAGGGATGAGGAGGATGAGGTGGAGGATGAGTGTCCTGATTTGGTTGACCTGTCTGCATGCAACAAAGAATTTAGGCCTTTCAGGTAAGTCATTTATTTGATATGATGCAAGTCATTTTTAATTGCACACACGTAACCTTTTTCACACTGCTATAAAGCTACTGTTCATAATGTGCCTTTTATCCTAAAAGGGTTATTTCACCCAATTAAAATCTGTAATTCACTCACATGAAGCATTAGTACGGTTGAGCTTGTTTACCATATTTGATGTGCTCCGTGGATGTTCGTTGATCATTGTTTAAATGTGACGGAAAGCCTATATTTGTTCATCATATAAAGTGAACGTGTTTCTTCAGAAGGCTTGGATTAAACCATTCTATTCATATGGATTATGTTTACAATGTCTTTTTGAACTTTTTGAAGCTTGAAATGGTTGTGTGGACTTTCAATGCATGGATGATAAATTCAAGAGAATATTACTAATATTGTAAAAATGTGTGAAAAGTTTAATGGTTTGGAATGACACGGGGGTACATTTCCCTCCTTCAAGTGGACACAACCAGTCACAACGTGGCATATATTGGTTGGAGAGCTTCAGTGTAAACAAAGATGATCTGTGAATTATGAGTATTGAATTACTTTTACTGTGCATTTTTGCTCTTTTTGACGCTTGATAGCCTGTTTGCGTTGTGAACTTGAATTTTAATTATTGTGTGAAGTATTCCTTCATATAAACCCTTACTCTTACATATAATGAAATGATTCATGTGATCCCACAGAGACCAACTGAGCCTTGAGAACGAGCACAGAACTAGAACAACCAGTGAAATGAGCATTGGAAGTGTTGGCAGTTGTTCAACAATCCCACCAGTAAGTATAACCCTTTGAATTTAATTTATGGTTAGAAGTTTGCTTCCTCATTCACAAAAGCATGTTGCAGTGAAACTTTTTTTAGGTTTGCATATATACATGAAAAGTTCCTGGTGGGGGAAAGGCAGAGGCTATTTTGCACTAAGTGCAAATAGAAATAGATGCTGTTTATACTAAGTAAAAATAGCAGTATTTTCTTTGCACTAATTGTAAATAATTGCTGCATGCTGTTTAAATTTGGCACAAATAGTGGCAGCCCATCTGATCATCGTGAGGACACCACTTCCAATTTCAATTATAGGCCATTTAAATACCAGTTTAGCACTTTATTTCCACTGTTAAATACCAGTTAAGTACTTTATTTCCACCTTTCGAATATTTTCTTAATTTTAATTTAAAATAACACCTCTCCAAGCTGATATGCAATAGGAAAAGGAAGAAGAATGAGTCGGAAAAAGGCAGATTCAAACTCGGGCCTTTTGTGGCAAAAGTTATCGTTTTCTTTCCACGCCACTGCTCCTGTTATCAGATGGGTTTCTTTTCTAATTTTGTCTGACTTACGTTGACAGTGGTGACCGGAGTTAGTGTAAATAGCCACTGCCAAAAAGGCGGGCCATTTGCACTTGGTCTAATAAATTATCTAACTTTGTGTTCATGATGCAAGTTAGATTTGTTGTTTTAAGTAATGAGTTGATATGCCCCTATACAGGAAGTCATCAGGCAGAAAGTGAAGAGACAGCTCACCAAACAGCAGAAGGCTGCCCAGAGAAGACGTCTGCAGAAGGGTGAGGCCAACCTGGTGACCAAGGAGAGGAGAGAGAATCAGAACAACATTAAGGGCAGTTTGGATGCGGCTTCCTTCTGGGGCTGAGGATGGAAGATATGACCTCAGGACTTATAACAGTTTTCAGTGTCATTTGTGTATGAAATTCATTAATAAAACATCTATATCTGGAAGCTGAGTTGTGGTTCGCCTTATTTATGTTTGAAATATACAGGTGCATCTCAATAAATTAGAATGTTGTGGAAAAGTTCATTTATTTCAGTAATTCAACTCTAATTGTGGAACTCGTGTATTAAATAAATTCAGTGCACACAGACTGAAGTACTTTAAGCCTTTGGTTCTTTTAGTTGTGATGATTTTGGCTCACATTTAACAAAAACACAAATTCAGTACCTCAAATTAGAATACTTCATAAGATCAAAAACACCTGAAATGTCAGGCTTCTGAAAAGTATGTTCATTTCTATGCACTCAATACTTGGTTGGGCCTCCTTTTGCATGAATTACTGCCTCAATGTGGCGTGGCATGGAGGCGATCAGCCTGTGGCACTGTTCAGGTGTAATGGAAGCCCAGGTTGCTTTGACAGTGGCCTTCATCTGCATTGTTGGGTCTGGTGTCTCTCATCTTCCTCTTGACAATACCCTATAGATTCTCTATGGGGTTCAGGTCTGGTGAGTTTGATGGCCAGTCAGGCACAGTAACATCATGGTCATTGAACCAGCTTTTGGTACCTTTGGCAGTGTGGGCAGGTGCCAAGTCCTGCTGGAAAATGAAATCAGCATCTCCATAAAGCTTGTCAGCAGAAGGAAGCATGAAGTGCTCTAAAATGTCCTGGTAGATGGCTGCATTGACTGTGGACTTCAGAAAACACAGTGGACCAACACCAGCAGATGACATGGCACCCCAAATCATCACTGACTGTGGAAACTTTACACTGAACTTCAAGCAACATGGTTTCTGTGCCTCTCCACTCTTCCTCCAGACTCTGGGACCTTGATTTCTAAAGGAAATGCAAAATTTACTTTCATCTGAAAAGAGGACTTTGGACCACTGAGCAACGGTCCGGTTCTTTTTCTCTTTAGCCCAGGTAAGTCTGACGTTGTCTTTGGTTCAGAAGTGGCTTGGTACGTGGAATGTGACAGTTGTAGCCCATTTCCTGAAGATGTCTGTGTGCGGTGGCTCTTGATGCACTGACTACAGCTTCAGTCCACTCCTTTTGAAGCTCTCCTAAATTCTTAAATCTTCTCAAGCCTACGGTCATTCCTTTCACTTGTACACCTTTTCCTACCACAATTTTTCCTTCCAGTCAACTTTCCATGAATACGCTTTGGCACAGCACTCTGCGAACAGCCAGCTCTTTCAGCAATGACCCTCTGTGGCTTACCCTCATTGTAGAGGGTCTTGATGATCGTCTTCTGGACAACCGTCAAGTCAGACTTCCCCATGACTGCTGTTGGGATAACTGACCTAAACCCAGTATTTATACCCTGAGAATGGTAATTTAATAGAACTTGAAATTAAATATTCTAATAATTTGAGATACTGATTTTTTTGAGCAAGCTGAAATCATCAAAATGAAAACAAAAAAGTCTGGAAATATTTTACTTTATGTCTAATAAATCTAGAATATATTTAAGTTTTACTTTTTGAATTAAATTACAGGAGAAAAAAACAAAAAACTTTTTCATGATATTCTAATGTATTGAGATGCATCTGTATACCGCACAGAGGTTTGACCTGGTTTTATTTCAAATAATGGAGAATTGTAGTTAATTACATCACTCAACTTTATTAATCACTCTTAACTAATCAAATGGAATATAAACATATTATCTGTCCTTTGCAAACATGTAGCATGGGGTTGTTAATGAAAACAAAATAAATTAATTGTATCGCCTTTAAACTGTTAAAGAAGCTTTCAGAATCAGTCTGATTTTTTTTTTTTGTTTGTTTTGCACAACTACTGATACTGATACAAAATTGTAGAAACGACAAAACTACGGCTAGCACTGAAATTTAGTATCCAATTTCGTAACGTAGATCATAATTTTTTCGCGTTTGGTCCCTTTCCGCTCACCGTTGGAGGGACACGTGATCCCTTTATTGCGATAGCGTCCAGGAACAAAACAAACCAAGAGTTGACAGCTCCGCTAAATCTTTATGGCTGACTGACAGCTGCTGTTTATAAGAGTAATATCACTTAGGTGAGTTATAATAATCTTCCTTTCACACGACATGATTTTGTTGTGTTTTAGAGAGCGAATTAGCCATGTTAGCAGGGTTATGTTGGTTGATCCGCTCCTCCCTGCAATCCTGTGATGTATCTGTCTATTTCTGTTTACTTTTTACTAGAAATAGTAGCCTCGTTCGTGGAAGTAAGTTAGTGATCATATATTTATCCTGTTGTTACAACCCATGTGACTTTCTTCAGTGAAACAAAAAAAAACATATCTAAACCCTAACCCCATACCTAACCCTTTCTATCTATCGTTCTGTCATAGACGATTGTTGTGAATTTTAGATCATGCTGTTACAAACTCACATGACATTCTTTCCCCAGTGAAACACAAAGAGGAAGGGATGTTACTAAATGTTGGGACTGACAGTCTCAGTCACCGTTCACTTTCATTGCATCTTCTCTTCATACCACGAAAGTGAAAGGTAACGGAGACTGTCATTTTGCAAAACATGTCATTTTGTGACCGTTTTGTTCCACAGCAAATTAAAAAAAAAAATTACAGTCAGGTTTGTAATGACATGAGGGCGAGCAGATAATGGTGTAAAGTTTAAATTTTAGTGCGAGCTGTCCCTTTAAACGGAATCTCTCCTTTAAAGCTTCATGACTTGTGTGCTGCAGTGTCCTGTAGAGGAATGGAGTAAATTTATAACGATCATGTGGATACCAGTGTGGAGATGGAGGCTGTAAGACCCAAAAAATCAAAGTCCAAATCCAGTGGGAAGCCACAGGTGAAAACCTACCTGTAATATTACTCTTACTATTCTTTGGGTTGCTACTTTAAATCTTGTTAAAGTTTATCTCATAATTCTAAAAATAGTTATCATTCATTAACAGGTAAAAAAGGAGAGACAGTTAGAGAGAGTTAAACAGCCCTCTGAACCTTCTAGAGAACTTAATGAGCCAGTGCCGGCTCCGGAGTTCACTGATGTCCCTCTCAGCCTTTCTCATGTGCCTCCTGCCCCTGATCTGAACCCGCCCACCACACAGACCTCACTAGACCATAATGACAGAGCTGAAAAGGGCCAAGTTCATTCGTCTGATACGACTGAAATAGTGAAGAAACCATCCTGCCATGAAGACAAAGTGTATAAATCGCCATCACAAGACACGGCGCCTCAGGTGGACGAAGTTTTGGCGCCCACTCAGTACAGCCAATGTGATCCCAAACCTCTTAGTGCTAAACTTGAGCCATTTAGTGTCCCTTCTATATATCCGTGTATCCCAGCTTCCTGCTCTGAGCCTCAGCTCTCGGAGGACTCATTCTCTATCGCCTATGGACTGTTAGACACTTCCTTTATGCCAATGGCTTCTGAGGGACAGGTAGCTCCAGCTGTTCTGCCTCTGGCTAACCAGGAATCCTCCCCGCCCAGCTTGATCCCTATAAAGGTCGCTGATGTGGAGAAGCCCAGAGAGAGGCTTTATCCAGAGCTGCCCAGGACCTGCCAGTCCGTGAAGCCCTTTACTAGCGAGCAGCTACGGACATGGGAACCCGGTTCCTGGCTAGAAAATGTGGAGCTCCATGAAGCGGAGTTCCAGAGTCTGGCCCACCAAGAGGGACATGAGCTGTACGAGCTGCTGCTGAGCTATTGGAGGTGCCGTAAGCAGCTGACGCAGGCCCAGACTGAACTGCAGGCTGCTAATTCAGACTGCAAAAATGTACAGAATCGCATGTGGAGCTTCAAGGATGAAAGGCTTTCATTACAGGTGAGTCATCCATCCATCCATCCATCCATCCAGTAATTAAAGCAATATGAATTTCAGTTCATTTTAATTCTACTTCCTTACATTCACATTTTAATTGTGATTCTGCATCATGTTTGCGACCTCAACTCTAATTCAATCCAAATTCAGGAAAGCATTAAGTTCCATTCTAAATGGCGAACAACCTGATCAGCTGTGTATTTTTTTTGCTGACTGGTAGCGTGATCTCTAGTCTGATTAAGTTTTATAAAGTGTCCTTATCAAAACTGTAAACCCAGCTGTTTATTTACCATAAAATACACTGCATTAGTCTTTTTTTATTGATCACAAACACACCTGTTTGCTTTACAGGGTGTGTGTGCGGACCAGAACAAGGTGTTTGGCTACCACTGCTACCAGCAGGTGACTCTGAACGAGGCAGCATTAGCTGAGCTAAAGCATTTGTTTTCTGCAAAAGCAGAAATACTCCATCAGACAGTGGCCCTGCACTCATACACCTCAATCCTGTCCCGTCTGCAAGTGGAGTCTTATCTCTACCGCTTGCTCAGCATTAACCCCACCACCAAGAGTGTGGCTGTACAAGATACAAGCACAGGCAAGTTCACACTGATAAGTCTAGACTGTACATTAGACACAAATAATTGGTTAGTTTACAATGTTTGCTACGGAGTACCGTGACTATCTGAAATACTTTCACAGTTACACTGGTTGTTTGGTTTGACAGAACATAAATCTCTGTCAAATGTAAACAATTATGATCATTTTGAGGCATTTTAAAAGCAATTCTTGTTGGATTTTGCTTGTTCACTGTGTATTTAGCAGACACTTTTATTCAAAGATTGGATGACCAGAACTGACATCTTTCTTATTTCTGTATTATTGTGTCTGGTCCTACTGACCATTGAAAAAGCATAGGATTACTGCTGAAAGTAGTTCTGTCTGTGATTTTGAATGTCATGCTGTCTATTGATTTTTGTATTGAAATTCTTAGTGAGTCCAAAGTCTCAGCCCTCCTCTTTGCAACCACTGAAGGAGAGCATCAGTGTGCTGTTCATTTTCACCCGACGGGTCCTAGATGATTCTCAGTTTCAGGCTGACATCCATCTCTGGCTTCAGAGGCTGGTAAAGACCCCCAAACACCAGCTAATGAATTGAAAAAATGTCAATGTCCAGATAACATGAGATCATAATATAAGAAATTATTTATATTTTCTTACAAGGAACATTCTGAAAAAGTAGCTACAAATTATTTGTAATATGTGACCCTGGACCACAAAACCAGTCAGGGTAAATTTTTTGAAATTGAAAAAATAAGCTTTCCATTGATGTATGGTTTGTTAGGATAGGACAATATTTGGTCGAGAAACAACTTAATTGAAAATCTGGAATCTGAGGGTGCAAAAAAATCAAAATATTGAGAAAATCACCTATAAAGTCCTTAGCAATGCATATCCACTCACAAAAATAATTTTTTTTTATATATTTACGCTAGGAAATTTACAAAATACCTTCATGGAACATGATCTTTACTTAATATCCTAATGATTTTTGGCATAAAAGAAAAATCAATAATTTTGACCCATACAATGTATTGTTGGCTATTGCTACAAACATATGACTGGTTTTGTGGTCCAGGGTCACATATTACATTCATATGAACTATATATTTGTAAATGTATAGGAACTATTTTTATTCTGATGTCCTTCAGTTTATTAAATTCAAGCTTAGCTGGCAATACTAATACCCTTACATTACTCCAGAGGTGAACGGATCTGGGTTCACAACCTATGATGAAACAAAAGCTTTTCTCCATGCAGGTGTCTGTGCTGCATCAGGTCGGTTCTAGAGGAGATCATCTCTTCATCCTAAACCAACTGCTCTGCTGCCCGGCAGGTGTGGGCAAATGGGCTGTGCCATTCCTACAGGTACTGAAGCAGAGCCTTGATGTGTGACTCAGATCAGCTGTAACAATGACAATGAGTAAATGTTAGCAGGGAAATTTAATAATGTATATTTAAAAAAAATCTCAAATATCTGCTTGTCTTATAATAGTCATTGGATCCACTTTCCTTCAATAGATCAAAGTATTGGATAACCCATCTGGAGTGTATCATTTCATGCAGGCTCTGGCTATCCTCATGTCTCCAGCGAGGTAAAGATTAGCTTTACTGGAAATTATGCTCACGATCCACTGAATTTTGTTTTTTTGTATCATCTGTATTATTGTCAGTATTGTCGCCATTGTTACAGTTTGACTCGAAAAGCTGCTTCTTTTGTTTAAAACTGTTATAACTAAAAGCACAAACTGTTAAAACTAAAAGCACAAACTGGAGACAAAGAATTTGGCTTTGCATTTTTCATTTGATTGAATATGGAGATGTATGTGTGACATGCAGGCACCGTGCAGACTTCCTGGGACACATGAAGCCCAGTGATGTGAAGGGCAACAACAGTCTTACAGGACCTGCATCTGGTAACTGGACTCTAGTGGATGAGGGTGGAGAGGAGGTGAGGAGGTCCACTCTGTCAGTGCTCTATAAGAGAATGTCTCATATTGTAGAATAGAACTCATATTGTTATGCTGATTTGTATTAAATAAACTTTAAAAATAAAAACAGAAACATTAATTTTTTTTTGCCTCACTGCATATATTGTCATAATCATTCTGATTAGACTTTTGACTTCTGTCATCACAGACCGAAAGTGTCAGTATTTTGTGTCTCTTATCTAAGTACCAACAAAACCTTTGTTGTGCTTGTTATAACTGTACACTATACTACCATGTGATGTCTATTGTAACACTCTTGTGAACTCTCTCAGGATGAAGACCCAGAAACAAGCTGGATGCTGCTGTCTGAGGATGATCTGGTTTCTCTGTTCTCTCAGTTTCCCTTTGATGAGCTCTTTAAACACTTACTGGGGATCTGCTCTAAAGGTGAGACTCTCATCATATCCCATAAATGAGCTGAGACAGCCATGCAGTATTCAGTGTATGTCTGGTTCTCTTCATTAATTTACTAGTCAGTAGATTGTACAGTATTCACTTGCTATTAAAATGATAGTTCACACAGAAATGCAAATTCTGTCATAATTTACTCACCCTATTGTGGTTTCAAACCTGTATGTCTTTCCATAGAACACAAATGGAGAAATACTGAAAAATGTCCATTTATGTCTATATATTGAAAGAGAATAGGGATACGAAATGGACAAAAACTTATAGGATGTATTTCCCTTAAGACTTACAGATCCTTAGACAGTTATTTGTATATTAAAGTTGACATTTTTCATACTGATTCTAATAAGTTTACCTGTTACTCTTGCCAATAGGGGACTATCAGCCTCAAGCCACCACCAGTCAAAAGATGATGAAAATATTTGCATTTGCATCGTCATTGGTCGAACTGCTTGCCGTTGGCTTGCAGACTTACAACAGAGCACGTTATCGCCAATTTGTGAAGAGGATTGGTTATATGATTAGGTTCGTAAACTTTATTATTTCAATTCAGTTTTTCATTTCATACTATAGAAAGCTTTCATACTTAAGTAATCTTGACAAACTACCAATATTGTTTTAAGTTACTATTGTTATTATAGTTATTAATTATTATTAGAAATGATTTAGCAGGTTTTCAGTCAGGTATTCAGGTATTTCTCAGGTAGTTTTATATAGTTAACCTATAGAGTCTTTTAATTACTACTGACTTTATGTCCATGTTCTTTTCCTCATTCTAGGATGACACTCAGTTATGTTAGTGACCACTGGGCGCAGTACATCAGCCTGACAGGCGTGAGTAGAACCACAATGCAGGAACAGTCGTTTTCAATGGAGAAGCTGCAAGTGGAGTTTGACCACCTCTTCCTGAGAGCAGTGCTTCATGTGCTCAAGGCCAAGAGGTATAGAATAATACCGGAGTCTAACTATTATTGCACATGATATGATTATATGGGAGAAGTATGTTGGAATTTGGCCTACATTTTGCCCTGAACCCACTTTTGCCAAATCATTTCCTGGTCTCCTCTCTATGTTTGCTGTCAATAAAAAAAAAAAAATTAAACTAAAGCAATACTTTATCTTGTGCATCACTTCCTGAAGCAGTGTCTGCTTAACTAACTGTTTACAGACTGGGCATATGGCTGTTCATGTCTGAAATGCCGTATGGCACGTTATCCAGCTCCATGCTGTGGAAGATCTTCTACATTATGCAGTGTGCAGAGATGGATGGTCTGGAGAAGCTCAGCTGTAGCCTGAGTGCTGAGGACTGTATCCAGGGACTCAGTGGTGAGACGCCAAGCATATCTGATGCTAGAAAATCAGAGAATAGAGCAGTGGTTGACTCTAAGGCCTTCCCTTGTCAAAGACAATGCCCCCCCATATATTTGTGTAAATCCACTGTATTAAAAAAGCTGCTCACTTCATTTTATGTAAAATAATGATACATTTGATTTAACAAGGGTTTTAAAATTATGTTTGTCACAAATAGCAATTTTTGCCCAATAAAATATTTTAGAGCTGCGAAAAAAAAATAGAAAATATTCTGTGACTTTTTAAGATTTAATTAATTTTCATGACTTTTCCAGGTCTAGAAATCATACTTTTAAATGTTGTCATATATCCAGGTTTTCCAAAACCCTGACCATGGTTTAAATAAAATAGTAGCTGCTGAGGGAATATATATATATATATATATATATATATTATTTATTTTTTAGCATTTTTTTTTATTTATTTTTTTTAGCATTTTTAGCTTATTTTGATGCTTGTTTTGTCTTATTTTAATCATTTTAAGGTTTAGTTCACCAAAAATGAAATTTCTGTCATTAATTACTCACCCTCATGTTGTTCCAAACCCATAAGACCTTATTTCGGAACACAAATTAAGATATTTTTGATGAAACCCAAGAGTTTTATTTTTGGGTGAACTAACCCTTTAAGCCATCTGCGGCCCCCTAGTGGGTGCCGCTCCCCTGGTAGAGGACTACTGGTTTAGAGCAAAAACGCTTATTGTGTGTTTATGTATGTCCAGAACCAAGCCACCAGGAAAAGTTTCAGCACTGGCTGTCGGAGATAAACAGCTCGGATGGAATCTGCCTTTTGACAACATTTGCACACATGGCCCAGCCCAGACGAACTGATGTAGACCCTGAGTTTGTCAGGAACATAGTGCTAGAGATATATGAGGTGATTTGACTTTTTTATTTACCACAAATTTTTTACTGAATATTGAAAGATCTGATATTGACATCATCCAGATGTTATAAATGCAATAAATGTGTGATTACTTTTTGCTCAAGGTATCCTATGTTAGTATTGCCACCCGTGAGATTTTCTCTAAAGTTGGGCGGGAGTTGTTGGCAGCTGTAGCAACAGCCCACCCTCACATCATCTCTGTGTTGTTGGAAAGACTGAAAGAGACCATAGAGAAAGTGGGCATGGTGAGTGATAGACAGCATCCTTCAAGACATTTCTGATTTTTGTAGTAACTGGATGATCGGAGACTGATAAAGATTGACAATTGAGCATGTAACGCTCTTCTAAATATGCATACTGTAGAAAGAACAGAACAAAATACAGGGTCTCAAGAGACATTTTTGTATTCTCTTTTATATATCTTTTATCAGCAAATACTGACATATGCTGTTATTTGCCCTAATTATGATTATCTGTCCAGGTGTCACTCTACCTGTTCAAGGAGTTGCCCTTGCACTTGTGGATGCCAGCTCAAGCTGAGGTGGGGTTGATCCGAGATTGGCTGTTGAACTTCAGTCTCACTGCTGTGGAAAACAGATTAGCCTGCATAATACTCGAGGGCCTCAACTGGGGATTTCAGCCTGTGAGTCTTACCTATGATTATTGAAAGATAAATGCTGATTTATCATCATAAAATATGTCCGCTTTCTCAATTGAAGCTGAGAAAGGAACATAATACAAGATACAAGATAATACAAGAAAGATTGTACTTTTGTGCCAAATTTTTATATTCCCTGATGAGTCTTTGATAGGCCTGAGATAAATTAATTGGACATGTGGTTAATCTTGCCATTAATTATGCTATTTTGTGTTTTTTAATAAGTGTTGTATGTATTCACAGTAAAAACTTTCTGTCTTGTCCACAGAATGGTTGCCTCATTCTACCAGCGTCTTTGCACAATGAAGTCGCCCTGTTGGTGATTGAGGCATATCAAAAATATCTCACAGACAAGCCATATGGTGGCATACTCTCAGAAGGCATCAAACAGGTATGAAATTATGTGGCTACATATCATGCCTATTATTCAACACTGATTGTCATTCATTGACTACTGCAGATTAATAAGCTTCCTCAACATTTTTAAAGGACAGTGTTGTATATCTTATGGCTTTGCTTTTGGAGAGTAATGCAGACCAAATCAGTCTATGTAAAATGTCTAGTTTGCAGTGGTTCACCTCCATTTATCAGCACAAATGAAAGCCAAAAGTTGAATCAGCCACTTAAAGTTGATTGTTAACAATTTCCCTCAAAGAATGAACATTTTCTTCCTAGTGCCAAACATTTGTACTGTTACCAGCTCACATTTGCTGCATGATAACTTTCTGCAGGTGTCGTACCTGGCTAACGTGGTGCGGCTTGGCCAGACTCCAGAATCCTCCTTTAACCAGTGGGCCTGGGACCTGGTTCTGAGGCTAAAGCTCCATGCCAATAAAAGAAGTCCTCAGGATGCCTGGTACCCGCTTCCCTCCTCCAGCGCCCCCAATGTGCCTGAGATCACAGACTCTCCCACCATGCACCCAGTGTTCAAAGCAGTCAAAGCAGGCATCCCCATTGGCTGTTTTCTGGCTATCGACATGACAACCATCGGGCACAGGTTTGGAAGGAATATTATAACTCTTGTTTCAAACAGATGAAGTGTAATGAACAACGACTGACTGATTCATCATCAATAACATTCCAGTCTGGATGAAAAACCAAATCTAGTAACATGAATACATTTTAAATGTTTTTCATGACAGTTTGGAGAAGTTTTGCAGTGATGGAATATCTCTGCTGAAGACTCTGGTTCAGTCCCGTCATCTCAAAGCCGTAGTGCACATACTGGAAAATATTCTTCCTCTGGTTTACCACTGCCAGTTCTACCTGCTCAAGAATGAACAGTTAAGAACATTTATGTTTATATTGAGAAATATTTTTCACTTGCTGTCACTTTTCTGTTTTAAATAATGAATTAATAATGCTGTAGCTATGCAAGAAAGACCAATGCTTTTCTTCTAATATGAATCAGGTTTCTGAGCTGTATTCAGCTCTTCTTGCAGCTAGATAGTGGGACACAGGGTGTGACCCAGCAGGTCACACAGAAGGTGGCCCAGCATCTGATTGGCACCTCTACATGTGAGAACATCAAACTCCTAAACAGTGTGATCCAGGTAGGATTTTGAAATGTTACATTTTCCATCTATACTGGACACTTGTTGCTCTTTTTTTCTCCATTAGCCAATCCAAAAAATTAAAAAATTTACACTGCTGTTCAAATGCTTGATATCGGTAAGATTCTTTAATGTTTTTGAAAGAAGTCTCTTATGCTAACCAAGGCTGCATTTATTTAATCAAAAATACAGTTAAAAACAGAAATATTGTGAAATATTACTGCAACTGACACTTTAACTTTTTTCAATTTTAATATATTTTTAAGTGTAATTTATTCCTGTGATGGCAGCTGAATTTTTTTCAGCATCATTACTCCAGTCTTCAGTGTCACATGATCCTTCAGAAATCTGTCTAATATGCTGATTTCTTTCAGGATTCTTTGATGAATAGACATTTTTTTTACTGTCACTTTTGATCAATTTGATACATCTTTGCTGAATAAAAAAATATTATTTTCTTTCAAAAACAAATCTTACTGACACCAAACATTTGAATGGTAGTGTATGAATAAAAATAATTAATATTAAATAAAAAAACCTTGAAATCTTTTAAGATCATGAGAAGAACTTGTTGTCCTGCAGGCTCATATTCTGGAGAGCTCCAGGCCCGGGCGTGTTGGTGCAGTAGCTGTTCTTGAGTTCTGGCTTCAGGTTTTAACTGAGCAGAACCTCTGGCATCGAGACAAAGCTGTTCTCTACCTTCTAGACCACCTGTGTCGTGCTGCATTCCTTCACCAACAAGAGGAATGTCTCCAGAAACTTCTCTACCAACAACACAAGGTTTTTCATTCTTGGCTGATGTTTAAACAGCCTTCTTCTAACAAATGGCTGAAATAAAGAAAATTACTTACAAATGGTGTTGTTTTTTTGTTTTTTTTTGCCTTTTAGAGTGCCCTAGGTTACCATGGAGACAAAGGTTTGCTTTCATCTTTAATGGGCTGGATAGTGGCAGGAAATGTTACTCCATCCTTCATAGAGGGCAATTCTCTCACAGGAGAGGTATGTGCAGGTTATTACTTATACAGCACATCTTGATCTAATTACTTTTAGTCAACATGTCCCTCTCCGTGTTTTTATTTTGTCTCAAGGTGTGGTTTGCTTGGTTGGTCCTAAACATGGAGACAATGTTCGAGGAAGACTCTCAGCTGAGACGTTGTGTGGAGCATGAGCTCCTCTCAAACCCTGCTTACACACCAGATCAGGCTCTGAAGGTACACTTTCGTTCTGCTCCTACTTTCTCTTCTCCAGTACTATTTACATGTGCAGTCACATCAAAGAGAATATTTTGAGCTGTAATGATTAGGGAATGTTAAACTGGACAATTTTAAACAATTTTTTTCACTTTGCAGGTTGTCTTTAGAGTAAAACTCACAAACTCCTTTCGTTACAAAGCCCCTATGGCAGTGGTCACAAACTCAATTCCTGGAGGGCCACAGCTCTGCACAGTTTAGCTCCAACCAGCTCCAACTCACACCGGCTTGGAAGTCTCTAGTAATCCTGAAGACCTTGATTAGCTGGATCAGGTGTGTTTGATTAGGGTTGGAGCAAAACTGTGAAGAGCTGTGGCCCTCCAGGAATTGAGTTCGAGACCACTGCCTGAAGGTGACATGGTGATGGAAAAAATTTAATGTGAGGAAAAAATTATTCGAACTCCCAACTCATATCCCTTGTTCGCCTACGTATTTCTTTGAGGGTCTTATTGGTGACGTTTTTTTTAAATAGGTAAAAAAATATGTATCCATTAATCATGAATGACTGGAAAGGTAATAGATCGACATGACAACTGTTAATAGGTTCATCTGTTCATAGGTTTGAGATCCCTGTAAATGTTTCTATACATTCATGCAATAAACATACAATTTCATTAGCCCATTTGTTTTCGGTTTGTCAGAAAGCCCAGGTGCGCCTCAAGCTTCAAGTTGTCCCGTCTCTGCAGAGGTTGATGATCTATCGCTGGGCTCAACAAGCTTTAGCTACCCCTGCAGATCATCCACTCCTACCTTTAGTGTGGCAGAAATTCCTCCAACTTTATCTCCGTCAACCTGGACCAGAGTTTGGGTGCGTTAAACATGGAGACATTCTATCCTTTACATAACTGCTATTTGTAGTTTTTTAGTACCTGTTGTTTTGCTAAGTTTTGAATTATCTGTCTCCTTAAAGTGAAGACTTCCTATCTTTACACATATCATCATTCTATTTTTGTTCACTAAAGTCTAGTTGTTACATAAAGCATGTTGGATTCAGAGTACATTCTGTACATGCTGTATTTGAGTGAAACAGTTCATACTGTTCATCTTTCCTTCTTTTTCTCCTCCCTCCCCCTCACTTCCCTTGCACTCCTTTCTTATTGATGATTTCATGTTTCACCAGATTTTACTTTAAGCTTTTAGCAGTACTAATGACTCATAAGACTGTTCCAGCTCTGAGGAACACAGCTCCTTTTTTTGACTATAATGTGTTGAACATAATGTCACAGATGCATTTCACTTCATGCATTTGTCAATATAAAATTATTTTGTACTTGAAAAATATCAGTTTTTATTACAAGGTTTCTGAAATACTTACACTTCACACTCTTCACACTCTCTTTCCTTTAACATAATGAAATAATTTCAGCATTTTATGCATCTATTTTTATGATGTTGTGTCAAGTTCCTGATCATCTGTATACTTTGCTTTGTATATTATTTAAAAAAAAATGTATAATATTTGTGAGTTGTGAACTGCACATGTGGGTATTTTATGAACCTGTGTCTGTTGTTTTATTTGACACCATCAGACTGGAGGTGAAAGGTTGTATTGGGAGGCGTTATTTCCATAGTGCGGCCCATCTCTCCTTACTGAAGAGCCTCAAACAGCGGCTGGTTGAGGTATCTGACTTCCACCATGCTGCAAGCAAGGCTCTGAAAGTGCCCTGCTCAAGAGGTGAATCCAGTGATGGTTTGCTCACTCCCGGGACGTCCATCACCCAGCACATGACATCTCCTGAGCTGCACACTGAGCTTGTGCGGTAATGTCCTGTGATTTATTCTCTCAACATCCATTATTCTGTTTACTGTTAAGTTGAGTGTCTTATTGAGTGTTAAGTGATTCAAATTTGACATCAGAAAGAAACTTGATATTGTTTCCAAGCTGTGAGTCCTGCTACATTGTTCATTTTGGTTACTCAGAAGTTACAAAATCAAATCTGAGAATTTTAGATTTCATTATTTGTAGAAGCCATATCATTCAACCATAATGTTAGAATAGAAAATATATTTTTTTAAATGTCAAACTCTTTTTGTTCAGGCTCTTCACTGTGTTTGCTTTGTGGTTGGATGATGAAAACCTTCAGAAGCAGGAAATTTACTTGCCCTCTTTGCCAAAGCAGTATGACACCCATCGCCTAGCCAAAATCATGCAGTGCCAGCAGGTGAGGGTTTGTTTGTTCTTGCATTCTTTATGTTTTGGCCTATAAGAGGACTGTGAGGCATACAATAATTTAGTGGATTGTTTTGAATAAATATGTTATTTCCAATTTATATAAAATGTCAAGTTGTATATTTAACAAATCTACATGTTCAAAAGTTTGGGTTCGGTAAGATTTTTGAAAGAAGTCTTGTGCTCAGCAAGGCTGCATTTGTTTAATCAAATTTACAACAAAAACTGAAGAAGTTTTTGACACAAAACATTATGAAAAATAAATTGAAGCCAGGTTGTCTCACTTCACCTTTAGGAGGTGTGGATGGAGCATGTGGACATCGAGCGAGTCCAGCATGAGCTGCAGGAAGTGCTCAGTCTGTGGTCAAAAGTCAAGAATGAACCCACACTTTCCCAGAACACCAACTCCTCCTACTTTACTGACTTCATCAATCCTCTGGCTGGTACTGAGCCCACTTTCCACTGATAATCATTCTCTGATATCTGGACTCTCTAATTTATAACAGTCAAAATGCTACAGTAGGGAATGCTTCAGTTGTTTGCTTCAGGCATATTTAAATAATAAAAAAAGCAAGAGTCGGGGGCTGCATTTGTGTCACAACAAGCCCTTTTTCACCATATTCACGTTAAAGTTTTGTATAATAAACTGAGATAAAAAAGATGTTAACATAATTTTTGCTGTTGGATATTTAGATCTTAGGCCACAGTTTGCTATACAGATTAATTGAACAGCATTTTGTACTTTTTGCACTAAAAAAATATATATCTTAACTACTCTTTTACAGCAAGGGAACGTATTCTCTCTCACCTGAGAAAGCATGTCGCCCCTCAGGGGGCACTGTTGCTCGTGCCTATGAAAGCTCCAGTGCCTGACATTCCCACTGAGAGTCTGTCTGATGAGAAAATCTCAACTGCCTCAATTCAGGAAGACCTCGCTAAGCTCCAACATCAAGCCAAGTGAGACTCAATACATGAGCACTTAATCTGTAGTTTTGTAGCATTTATTTATTGATAAAGTAATGTCAAAACTTACATAAGATACAGTCTGTAAGTGCATGTTATTATTACTCAGTGATAAGCTGTATTGCTGTATTTGCAACTTCGTATATGCTGAATGATGTTGTAAATCATGACTTCTCAGGTTGGCAACAGTCCGGGAAACACAGCAGGTCGCTCTAGACAATGAACTGTTGGAGGTGTTGCCACAGCTCTACATAAACCGAGAAGACCAGCTCTCAATGCAGTTAGAATGCCGTGGCAAAGGTGGACAGCCCTGCCAGGGACCTGCACATATCACTGTTAAGGTGAACACATATCGGCCATTTTATGTCCTTCTGTTCTGCCCTATCTGTAAGGTGTACTTAGTATTCATTTTCCTCATTAAAAGGTTTTACAGATAAAGAAATTAGTACATTTGAAACAATATTTAAAAGGTTACACTTTATTTTAAGGTGTCTTTGTTACACTGTAATTATACATTTAAGTACTGAGTAATAATAAGTAACTATATGTACTTAATATAGGGTTAGGATTAGGGTTTGGTTTGGTTTAGGGCTAGTTGCATGTAATTATTCATAATTTATAGTTATTACTATAGTAACAGTGACACTGTAAAATAAAGTGTTACCTTAAAATCAACTACACTCACATGAGATGAAGACTTCAGTCATATTCAGGAGCCAAACAAAAGTTGTTTTATGGCAAGAGTGCTAATCCTGTTCTTTGAGATCTACCTTCCTGCAAAATTCAGCTCCAACCCTGATCAAACACAACTGAAGCAGCTAATTAAGATCTTCAGGAGCGCTTTATTATTACAGACAGTATTGGAGCAGGGTTGGATCTGAAGTTAGGTAGATCTCCAGGAACAGGATTGGGCACCCATGTTTTACGGTATATGCAGTGTCGCCTAATGGGGGGTTGCGCCATGTCATAATCACATGACCTGCTGAACACGGTTCACTTTGTCGTGGTAACTTATTGGACACTTTTGCTTGTGTAATTAATTAATTATGACAGACTGCAGTTAGCACATTTCTGCAGTGGCAATGGTAAAAGAAAATTTTATTTTTTTTGTATAATAATACATCCACACCACTAGGTGTCAGCATGATGGCAAGGTGTCAGCAATCCATGATGACTTATCAATATTTAATAGAGTGGTGGAACTATGATGTCACTTTGTAGACCAATCAACAGTTAGCATCACGTTGGTTCCCTTGACAAAAACCCAATTGGTTTTTCCCATAGGCTTTTGGATTATCACAAAAAATAAGTTCTGTGATCAACAAAGGTTTATGATATTTACACGTTTTATCCATCAAGATAATTTTCACAGATGAACACAACTTTTATGAATTTTGAAGTCTAAATGCAGTCGCCAGAAGCAAAAAGCTAAAGCTAGGCTATAAATGAACTACACCACGGTCCCACGAGTTCGACGTCACCATCACTCTTCCGACAACTCAGTCTTTATCTAAAGACATTTTCCTTGAAAGTTTGAATTAGAATAGTTTGTAAGAGCGCAGTTATAAGCATAACGAGGCTGTAAAAACGGACTGAACTTACCTGTTCTGCGTTTAATGCCTGCGACAGCCTCTGTAGTCAGATTTAGCCACTGGTAGGTCAATACTGATGTATTTTATGTTGTAAAATAAAACGTGAAAGTATCTTGAGGTTGTGTTCACCACAGACCCTATTTTAGCCATTTAACCAAAAACCCATTAAAAAAACCCATTGACTTTGGGATGATACAACCGGAAGTGCTTAAATGCTAAGCTCTCTCTCCCTTTCGTTGTGTGTTGCAGTATTCAAGAATGCACAAACTTGATCCAGTGCAGAATCAGATCCAGTGCCTGAAGAGTGATATTAAACAGCTACAGGCTGATGGAATCAAAGCTCCTCCTCAAAGTCTGGCTGAGGCGGCCGTGCACACAGAGAACTTTATCACGTCAGTAGCCACTTGACTCATTTTCTACACTTTCTAAATTGGTGTCACTAAATGTAAACATTACATTTTCTTGTTTAGGGCTTTGGTTAATGCTTACAAGCTAAATGCATCCCCTGGCATACTGAAGGTGGGCATCGCTGCATTCTATCAGATAGTGTCCTTTGTGTGTGAGGACACACAGAGACATCCACCCACTCGCCAGTTCTTCACGTCCTGTATTGAGATCCTGGGTCAGGTATCGTCTTCAACTCGATGTTCAGGAGAACTTTATTGTTATGTTACATAATTTCAGCCCTAATTTTAAAACTTGAGGATGTTTTTTCAAATCATTTCTCAAAGTGTCTGTGATTTTATGTTTACAGCTATGTCTTACTTGTTTCATGTAATACAGACTATATAAAGTGTGTCTTTGATTATAGGTCTTCATTCGGGATGTCCGATCAGAATGTAAACACATGCTGAAGACCATCCTGCTCAACAGACACTTATGTAACCTGCTTTCACCATACTTCACCCCAAACGCCTCTCCTGCAGAGCTGGTCTCTCTGTACGAGGAAGTGATCAATACCCTTCACACAGACAGCGGTGATGTCATATTCATGCTCCTCACAAAAGTAATTCGCCTTCATTGAGTAATGCTGTAAATGTAAATGTCAGTCAGGTTGCATTTGAAACTATTACATTTTTCTTATAGAGATTTTTTTTTTTTTTTTTTTCCATTTGGAGAAGAATTCACTGTTTTATTCATAATTATGTGAAATAGTGCTGTCATATCCTTAAACAGGGTTTTCTTAGCATATTGCCATATCAAAACCCTTTATTTGCAGAAATGGCTGGTGGATCAAAGCAGTCTCATTTAAATTTACAAGAATTATGCTGGATCCTTCCTGTGGCCCTCTGAGACTTTGATTGCTCTACTTTTTACTCTTGAATGTGTAGCTCATGTTTGCGACTTTTCCCTTTTGAAAGTTTAATTGAATAATCTGTTCTGTGCTTCTAGTTTGACTTGACTCAGTGGCTGTCAGCGACACAGCCTCTGTTCTCTGAGCGTAGCCGGCTGATGGAAATCATCCATCAGGCTCTGTGCACCTGTGGGCTGGAACCTGAGGCAGAAGTCCTCATGCCCTTCAACATCTTCTGCAAGCACTGGACTGAACTGCTGCTTTACCAGTTTCCAGACCACTACAGCGACTTCCTTCGTCTGCTCATGCAGAGTATGACTTTCCTTTTCTTTGACCTAGACAAATTGTTTTTTGGATTTGATTGGGTTCTTGTTGAATTATCCATATAAAACCCTCATTTGATCACCTCAGACAAACAGTTATTTTAGTTTAATATTATTTTGGGTCACAGTCATCGATTTTTGGGATTGCACCTCTGTTAGACATTATGCTTAGTATCAAATTTCTGTTAAATTGTACTTGCAAATTTCCATATCTGCTAAATCAAATGTATAATTTTAAAGCAAGTCTATATCAGACCTGTATTTGATTATTTGTGGATTTCTGTTATAGTAGTTTTTCATGTGACTGTCTAATCAATCTTCTTTCACCTTGTTTTAGTAGTTTACCATGATGTTTCTATTCATAATTCATAAACATTCAGTGTAAACATCAAAGATTACATTAACAGTTTGCCATAAGTGAAAATGTAAAAAGCAATTTGTCCTTGGAAACATTAGCATTGTTCACTTTCCTGCAGGCTCTTCTGAGCAGCTTCTCAGTCCAGACTGTTGGAGAACATCACTAAGAGTGCTAGGCTGTTCTCCTCATCCTAAGATAAAAACAAACAAACCCCGCTCCATCCTCCTTTCTCCTCAACAGGTAACACAAAACACTCTTATTTTTGACATATTAAAAAAACGTATTTATTTGACATGCTCTATTAGTGTTAAACACTTCGAACAGAAGCAGAGTATTACAATTATTCAATGTTTTTCTAGGTTGATGAAACAATTGAATGGCTCTCAAAGTTCTTCCTGAAGCTCCGTCTGTCTAATGGGGACTTCAGGAGCTTTGGTCTCCTCTCAAAATGGGGGCCGTACATTGAGGAAGTCAAGGTGTTTTGGGAAGATCTGATTACCTACGTCATTCATCTGGAATTAAACAACTGCAGCAAAGAACCAGTAGGAAGTCCCAGACTGGTCAAAGGTACAAATTTTTATCTCTCTTATGCATTGCAACTATGTATTTACGATTGTATAGATATACACTATCGTTCAAAAGTTTGGGGTCAGTAAGATTTTTATCAAATTAAATTAATAATTTTTTGATCAAAAAAATTGGCACTAAATACACTAAATTGATCAAAAGTAACAGCAAAGACATTTGATATAAAATATTTCTATTTAAAAAAAAAAAAGATGTTTGTTTGAACTTTTTTATTAATCAAAGAATTCTAAAAAGAAAAGAACATTGATAATAATAAGAAATGTTTCTTGAGCACCAAATCAGCATATTAGAATGATTTCTGAAGGATCACATGACTCTGAAGACTGGAGTGATGATGCTGAAAATTCAGCTTTGCCATAATGGGAATAAATTACATTTTAAAATATATTAAAATAGAAAGCAGTTCTTTTAAATTGTAATGATATTTATATAATATAATATAATATATAGTGTAATATTTCACAATATTATTGTTTGTACTGTTTATTTATTTGATACTTTGATCAAATAAATGCAGACATAAAATAAAATACATTTTGTGCATAGTAACTATTTGTACAATCACTTTTTTTTTTTAATATTATATCCTTTTCTCTTTAATTTAGCTCTTGAGAACCTGCATGCAAAAATGGCCAAACTCTTTAAACCGTGGATTCTGGTCCTTGAAACTGACAACACTAGGTATGCTTTGATGTGGCTCAGTAGTTTGGCTGTTATAACCCTGATGACAGAAGTGATGAGTAACAACTCTCTTGTGTATGTCACAGTCATCCCCGCTGTTCTCCATGGCTTGAATCAGATGCTGCAGCTGCAGCGAGCTTAGTGAGCTTATATGCCTGCTTAGTGGAGACTTTACATGAGAAATTCAAAGGTAACCATCCTTGGAGACAACACACAAGTCATGATTCATTTAGCTGTTGTCTGCTCAGTTATTTTTATAACTGTTCAAATACATGTTCAGTTCAAAAATTTGATCAGAATTCATTTTTAAATCCATGTTTTGTTGCAGATCGCTTGTTGCCAGGACAAAGAGGAGCTCTGTGGCTTCATCTCATGCATTACTGTGAGACCTGCACGTCTCCCAAGATGCCAGAGTACCTGCTGTACACCTACCACACTGAGTACAGCCGTTTGCCATGGAAGGACCTGCATCCAGATCAGACACTAATGAACCAGTTTTTCAATGTGAGAGACTTACCAAATTTAAAATCTCATGTTTTACCTGTACTTGTTTGAGGGTCTCTAGAATGTTGATGAGTGTGATGTTTCAAAACCATCTAGACCTATTAGTAGTCTCTTATGTCATAAGTCTCACATGCTCACCAAGGTTGCATGTATTTGATGAACAATACAGTAATATTGTGACATATTATTATAATTTAAAATAGCTGTTTACTATATTAATATATTTTAAAGTGTAATTTATTCTTGTGATTGCAGAGCTGAATTTTCAGCATCATTACTCCAGTCTTCATTGTCACATGATCTTTCAAAAATCATTCTAATATGCTGATTTGCTGCTCAGGAAAAATATTAAAAAACAGTTGTGCTGCTGAAAGTTCAAAAGAGCAGCATTTGTTTGAAATAGTAATCTTTTATAACATTATGAAAGTATTTACTGTAACTTTTGATCAATTTAATGCATTCTTGCTGACTAAAAGTATTAATTTCTTTCTTAAAAAAAAAACAACAGTAGTCTGTATACATTTAGTAACTTCTTAGGTAGTTTGAGGTAAGTTAGCATACTTTAATAGATTGTTGTAATTTAATTTAATTTAATTTGTGTTGTTCAGGTGGAGCGGGGAAGTCCAAAGAGTTGTTTCCTGTTTATGGGAGAGCTGCTGTGTGAGGTGAACTGGGTCAGTGTATTGAGTGACTCTCTCAGCCCCCAGATGAGCCCCTCAGCTCAGATGATGGTGGTCTCTGTCCTCTACCTGATGGTGTTTCTGGCCAAAGAGGATCTCAGCAAGCCTGTGAGTGGTCACCTGTTTACCCTAATCGTCTTCAAGGGTGCCTATTAGAGGTTAATCTATTGTGGTTTACTTTTACAGGAGTCTTCCATCCTTGCTCTACTGGACCAATCAGCTTCTCTGCCTTGGCACCTAGTGGATTTTCCTTCTTATCAAAATGTTATGCAATATGTTAGCACACATTACCCAGCATCGCTTGTTCTCAGTAATGACACTTCTTCACAACAAGTCATCAGATTGCTTAGAATGTCTGCTGGATTTGGGCCGACCACACAAGTGTTACATCACAAGGTTAGATGACACATTATTGTCAAATACATGTTTGCACACTGTAAATGAATGAAACATATAACTACATCTTTACAGCATCATGATGTGCTGCTGCTGTGTGTTTTGTGTCTGTTAGGACATGACTTTAAAGTGCCAAGCTTTCCTTCATCTCATGGTGAAGTTCCTGACCTCTCTGGATCAAAATGGGCACATCAGTCTTTCTTCTCTGGAGACAGAAATGGAGAAATTATTGGAGTTCATTGTCATTTTCAATCCTCCTGGTGAGGAGAACGTTTCATTGCTGTTTCACATTAATTTTCTTGTCACGTCCCTCAGCAGGCGACTCAAGAATATTGCATAAGCATAATTTGTAGTTCTGTGTACAGCTAGATTGTAAAGGAATAAAAGCAGTTGTCTGCTTCGGAAGCTTTTAGCCTGTGTTCACACTGCACACAGTTCTGATTTGTTTTTCAGATCCAGTCTTTCAGATTGTACTTTGTGTCATTTAGAAGGTGACAAAATGAGATCTGTTTGTTCATTCAGTACCCAATACATCGGTTGCCATAGTAAATGACAAAGACATTCACACAATGCCAAGAGTGGGGGAAAAAGTAAGAAATTAGTGAATTCAGAAACGGATTTATGCACTACTGTGCAATAATGTTTGCGCATCTTGCCAAAAACATTTGAAATATGATCTACTGATTTGCACGCTTGAGTATGCCAAGTAACTCTCTTTGGCATGCTAGAGAATGCTATATATTTATATTTACAACATATATATGTACATAGATATTATGCAGTCGTTTCTGACTAGAGTCTTTTCACTTTCCATGCTCCGCCTGAAATTCGATTTTACCATTCGAAATAAAACACATTTCCAGAAAGCTGATTTTAATTGAATATTAGACCAAATATGAATTTAGTTGTAATTCATTTTTTTATTTTCATGCTGTTTAGACTACAAAAAGCTTAAAATTTGGATTTTAGTCAGACACTCTTGTCTTTTTACTCCCTGCCTGAAGCCTGAAAGTTTAGAATCCCTGGTCAGATTTTACAGAGATGTATATTAATTTTGTGTTTTTATATTGTGTATGTATATTATTTTATTTAATTATCTTACATCTTAAGGCAGATTTCAACTTTTAACAAGCTACACAATGGTTAAGACGTTTGGAGTCGGTAGGATTCTGTTATGCTCACCAAAGCTGTATTTATTTGATCAAAAAACAGTAATATTGCAAAATATCATTACAATTTTAAATAACTTTTTACTTTTTTTATATATTTTAAAATGTCATTTATTTTTGTAATGACTTTTTGTCATTACTCCAGTCTTCAGTGTCACATGATCTTTCAGAAATCATTCTAATATGCTGATTTGCTGCTCAAGAAACATTTCTTATTATTACTTATGTTGAAAACAGTTGTGCTGCTTATTTCTGTGGAGAGCTGGATACATTTTTTTTTTTTACCAGGATTCTTTAATGAGTAGAAAGTTCAAAAGAACAGTTATTATTAACTGCCAATTAACTACTACGGTTGTTTCAGTTTTTATTTACAGAAAGTGTTTTTAAATTCATTAATGCCTAATTAGCATCTTAGCTTAGAACAACATGACAGGCTGCACCAGTATCTCTCTTTATTTTGAAGGAACTGATCTTAATGTGTCTCATCCTCTCATTCAGAGACAGACCTCCAGCAGCGGCACATGGCCACCTGCAGTCTGTTTGCTGAGATGCTGACTCTTCTGAATGAAGCTGGCATGTCTACAGCAGAGGGACTTGGGACTAAACTCCACTCCTGGGTGGAAAAGCGAGCTCGGGGTCCTTTGGTTCTTCCCCTGCTAACTGCTGCGTGCAGATGCCTGGCCTCAGTGCGTCACATGACACGCACTACTGAGGCCTGTATTCTCTCCTACTTCACTGACGGTAATAATAGCTCATATACTTGTTCTGGGCTTAGTCACAGATTTTAAACGGTCTGTCTGCGTAAGCCTTCAGGAATTATTCCTCATCACAATAACCATAAAAGCAAACATCTGGGCTGAATCAAAACATTTGCATGTTTTCCCATTACAGTACCATTAAAGAGTACAGTGAGTTTTAGTTTCTTATAAGACTAAAATGTCTAAAATGTCCTCATCTTCTAGTAGTATTTTGTGTGTCTCTCTCTCAGGTGGATGTGCTGATCAGTACTCTGGTTGGGGGCCCATCCTGGTCTCTCTTCAGGTTCCTGAGCTGACAGTTGAGGACTTCATCCAAGAAAGCCTGAGCCTGGGCAGTTACCTCACACTGTACGTCTACATCCTCCAGAGGCTCAACCTGGAGCAAACCCTCCTGAATGAGAAGAAGACCTTAATGCTGCTCAACACGTGGATCAGTCAGGTCTTCCCTAGGTAACATGCACTTTATCACATATAGTTTCACATGTTGAAAGACGCATGCAAAAAACCTGAATGGAAGCAGTGTAGGATTGCAGAGGTAGTAAATAACTTCCCTTTTACCTTTAGTGCTTATTGTGAGACTATTCCAGAGTCCCCATGGGTCCTTAAAAAGTCTTACATTTGTTTTGTTTTTTTATCCAATTTAAGGTCAGCACAGTGTTGTAAATGTTAACCAGTAGATCCATAAGAAGCTAATGTGCATTCAAAAAATGTAGAATAATATATTAATAATAATATAGAATATTATATATAATCATAATTTAAATGAAAATATACTGTATAATCATTATATTTATCAATTTGGCATCACTGTTCTTAAAAAATAATAATTTAAAGGCTGAAATGTGAGGTTCATAATTTTATAAAACTTGTTTTGTCAACTTGTATTATCTAAACGTAAATGTAAAGTTGTTTAAATCAAAAATTTGTAGTCATTTTATGGTTTAGGATGTTACCATAAACATTGACTTACATTCCCCCCAATATGATGATAATTTTATTTATGCAGGTCAGGTATGCAAAAAGCATTAAATTATATTTTAAAAACCCTGCAGATACCCTGTATTAATGACCTAAGTGAGTGTGTCGTCTGTTCCTCCAGTGGTCCAGCTGATGAGGCAAAGCTGTTTTTATGGTGGCATAAATTCTTGGAGCTTCTGCAGATCCAGGTGGACCAAGAGGACACCTGCGCACTTGACACTCTGATTCTCGCCTTAATGGCGTTCCAGAACCGTCTGGTCCAGCTCGGTGAAGAAAGACTGAACTCAGGCATCCTGGGAGCCATTGGCCTTGGGAGAAAATCCCCACTTTCTAGCAGGTGAGAGAAGTTTGAGAGTTGTTGAAATACTGCTAGAAACAGAATTTTGGTTTGATGTCCAGATTGGAAGTAAAAGGTAACTGCTATCCTCCAATAAAGCTCATGAAAGTTGAATTATGTGAATTGCATGACCCACAATTCCATTTCTTACTGTGTGTCAGGTTTCGGGTTGTGGCGCGCAGCATGTCAGCATTTCTCCTGGTCCAGGTGCCCTCAGAGAATCAGCTGCGTCTTCATCCAGGCACAGAGCTGCAGCTCTCAGCTAAAGCCCAACAGGTAAGAGCTTCCAGGGAATTGGATAAAAGTGCATAATATAATATAATACAGTATAATATAATATATTTTCTATTTTTAGGGAAATTTAGAAATTTTAGGGAAGTTTTCTATGTTTTGAATTTTGAATTTATTTTTATATTACAGGTAACATTTTTAGACAAATTCAAGTTCTGTCATGAAACTCTAGATGGCACAGGCTAATAGGTCTGTAACTCAACCTGCTTGCAATCAATTCATTCTCTATAGGGCACAGCTGATTGGTTCCTGCTGTATCAGTAGCCAGTGAGCTTGCATGCGCAACCTTCAAATACTTGATTAGCATTTGCCTTAGCAGTGCAGCGTGCTTTTAGAAATCCTCCACCTTCCCAAGCTCCACCTGAATATATCTGCTACGGGTAATTCATGTATGCTATATTGCACAGCAGCAGTATCTCTTACTTGCTCACAGCAGCGTGTCGTGTATGTATTGGCAGTAGCAAGTCCCGTACTTGCTCTGCAGCAGCCGCAATAACTTACATCAGGAGCAGCAGCGCAGCAGACCTATTCCGCCAAGACCAAACATATCAACATTGTCATACCCATTACCATGCCAAACACAAGAGTTGTCATGCCAGAACTGCTAAATGTGACCCAAAACCTTCAGCAAAATAGTATTACTGGTTTTATTTTCCCCTTAAACAAATGTTGTGTGGCTTTCCGATGTGAATATGTTTTAGATATTTTATGATTACTATTTGTTATAGCACAAGCAAATAGTATTTTTCTGTACCTTGTATGATTGCTCTCTGTCTTCAGGCCTTATCTGTACTGGAGTCGATGCTGAGTAATAAGCAGTATTCAGAGCTGCATGTGTCGGTGAACCAGGCCTGTCAGTTCATCAGGTACCCATGTCACTGTCTGCGTGACAGCAACAGTCTTTTGACCCTGTTGGTCAACGCGCTCTACACTGACCTGCATTACCTGGACATCATCCGTTAGCTATAACTTCAAAACAAGATTCAACTCCTGCTGTCAAGCTTTGTCAAACCCACCAAAATCTCCAGGAGAACAAGTCCAACTCCAGATGAGACGATAGTGCTCTTTGTTGAGAATCAATGCAATGAGCCTCTAGCATTAAAACCACCTTAGGTGTTTTCTGGAAAAGGACATAATAGGGAGGAATGCGTTAAAATCATGATTTTAGACACTGAGATAGTGGTCATTTTTTAAACTGTGCATAACATTATAAAATACAGGTCCAGGTACACTAATTTTCTTTTGTTCTCACATTCATATCCCCCCCCCCCCTTTTTTTTTTCTTTTTTTTTTTTTTCTTAAAATGGCATCGTTAAGGCAGTGTTTCTCAACTCCAGTCTTCAGGACTTATCTACCAGAATGTTTTAGATGTCACACTAATTAAAACACCTGAATTAATTCATCAGCTTGTTAGTTTGTTAAATAGGGAGACATCTTAAACATTCCTGACTGAAGTTGAGAAACACTTCTTTAAAAGTATCCATTGCTTCAGTGTTTCAGACCAAAAATAGCACACAAGCAAACATGCATACTGTTCATGGTTAATTGTGTAGTCATTTATATAATTTATTTTGGAGTGGTGAGGATTTTATGAAGCATGTATGAGGATGTTTTAGACCTCCCATGTTGGGGGAGTTTTGGTGACATCTGATGATAATCCACTGAATCACAGTTGCAGAGTATCTGTGTCTGTATCTGTACCATTTAGCATTTGTCTCCTATTTGAGTTGCACAACAAATATGCTGGTGAATTTACAAAATATTACATTTTATTTTGGTTTCATTTTCTTTGGATATGTTTTAGTAATGTGCTTTTTAAAAAGTATATTCCTTATGAACTCATGCAAACAAATTAAAAATGATTGGACATCTTTGTTTTAATGTGAAAAAGTGAATGTTTGAGAGGATCATCTTTCTCATTATCTTTTTATTGTTTGTATGGAGTATTAATCAAAATTGTTGGTCTGGCCAACAGTGTCCAAACAAGATGAACTGCTCCAGCATGTGATTTGCCTGATAAGTGCACTTAATTTTTAAATGTAGAAGTGCTTAAACAATTCTGACGTCACACATTCCTTTCCCCTTTAAAAAACGTTGTTTCTCCACTGCAAGATGGCTGTTATTAGATCATATAGGCATATGAGATTGAAAGAATGTGCTTACTGCTGTATTTGTTTAGGTGTATAGAAATAATTTTAGAACTTATATTAGTTTGAATTGGAGAAAAATCTATTTCTGTGATACTATTGCCGGCATGTTGGTATTTCCATATTTGGTTGCAGTTTTTATTGACTAAAGATTATAGGTCAGCACTTCTGGGGATACACTGCATGCTTTTATTGTGCCATCAGAGGTCATTTTCTGTACTTTCTCATATCAGAGTATTCACTGGTTTCCATAATACTGCAGCATAAACACATTGTACATTGGGTTCATAGTTATAGCTCTTTAGATCCTCCCCAAACAAACAGATGCTCAAATTATAAAATAAAATTAACATGATGTATTGTCATTACATTGTCATGCTATTGAGCATAATGTGAATAATGTTTAGAAAACTTCTTATAAAAACAAGCAGAACAACTAGGGAAATAACCTGGACACTTGTATAAATGTACAATGAAAAGAAGTATAAAGTTGCATAGAACATGACTTGCCTTAAAATGTTTTCAATGTGTCCCATCCCCCAACCCCCCGTGCCAAGATTTCTCTTCTATCATCCGTTTACAGCATATTGTGTCAAATTACTTGTAATGTACTGTACATGGAAATGTAAATTATAACCAAGGTCAATAATACCTAAAATCAAAAGAAAAGTGTATGTATGATCTCCTTCCCTTCCATTCAAATTATTATTATTACAAAGCATTTTTGAATATTTTAGTACTGACCTGACTGAAAGCATTTATCTGCACACCATTGCTTCCACCTATAAGAGAAAGCCATATTAATTTGAAAAAATAGTATTGGTCAGTTTTACCCTTTTGAGGCATTGTAAGTGTAAGAAATTCACATCCCAGGATATGGCGGTTGCCATGGTGATCTCATCCACTTTAATAGATGCTACAGAGGGAGTGTTATCAGGGTACCCAGACAGCAGATGGGAGTCTGAGATGTGGCATGCCAGTGTCTTTACTTATGTTTAGCTGTTTATACATTCTTTCACATCTTGAGTCAGAACGACACGCTGGAGTATCTGTGAATAGTAGCTGTGCAGCAGCATGTATGCATGTATTAAAAAAGTAAACAGAAGATAATAAAAAATGCATATGCTGTGAGTTCTGCATCAACTCCCTATGGCTTGGCACTAGTGTTAACATTTAGGATCTTAAGTTTGCTTACATAGCGATGTTTTTGTCCTCAAAAACATGTTGATACAAACGGATAGTAGCTTATGGTGATCTGACCATGTGCCATCAACTTGTGAAGCTTGTATTTAATGCAGTGCCAGCTGGAATTCTGACGCTTCTCCCACAGTCTACCACATTTAATTACATATCTCACTTCATTTATTTATTTATTACCAGTCCTGTAACTGTGCTCTGCAGCCTTATATCAAAACAACCTTCTTTTTTATGAATGATACCTTTAATGATGAGTACAGTTTAACATATTCCTAGGGACCAAAATAAAAAAAAAAAAAAACAATGAATATGTACATTTTACACTATACCACTGAAAAGTTTGGGTTTAGTAAGATTTTATATATATATATATAAGTCTCTTATGCAAGGCTGCATTTATTTGATCAAAAATACACTAAGAACTAATATTGTTAAATAATACAATTTAAAATAACTTCTATTTTAATATATTTTAAAGTGACCTATTATGCAAAATTCACTTTTACATGGTGTTTGAACATAAATATGTTGGCAGTGTGTGTACACAACCACCCTGTAATGGTAAAAATCCACCCACTCCTCTTGTTTTAATCCCCATAAATCATAAGCAGTGTCTCAGAACAAGCCGTTTGAAGTTTATATGCAATGTGACGTCATATTGCACAGGCCCCGCCCACAGCTGTTGACCGACTATTAGCATAGATGGTTTATGTACAATTAGACATGTAAGAGAAATCATTTTAATAGTAACGGGACTCGTCGTGACCACCGTCTGAAATCCAGCTTTCTGTGCGTGTGCTTCAGATGTGTGCGCTCAGAAAACTATATATCAGAAGTTTAAACTGACATGGCTTTAAAACGCATGCAGATAATAATCTTTCATGATGATGAAGAACTGCAATGTCACATGAGCGTGATCTCGATAGAGATGATAATCAAAACCAAACAGATGTCTTAGTTTTTGTCAGAGTTTCCGAGGCACAAGCTGTACAGGCTCCAAAATCTGTACATTTCTTTAGTCACTTTTGATCAGTTTAATGCGTCATTTAAAAAATAAATAAATAAACAAATCAGACCCCAATATTACCCTAAACAGTAATGTATAACCACATAAACAGAATTAAATCACTAAACTTTGAAATAAGCATTATTAAGTGTTGTATAAAATATTTTGTAATGATGTTTTACGATATAAGATAAACTTTCTGTCCATATATTCAAAGCTGCATAATTGCTCAAATGCTTGAAAAGCTCAAATTTGATCTTATGATACAATTATGATATGGCTATCTGGCTACTCTTCAGTGTTTGTAATGAACCAGAGCTATAATGTAAGAGGCTCATTGGTGGTTTTCTCATCTTCAGAGTGTTAGTGGTGGAGGCAACCAGGGGCGTAGCCATCATTTCAAAAGTGAGGGGGACAGAAATGTTATGTGTAATACCAGTTTTTATGTGACCAATGAATAATTGATCGATTTTATTATTTTATTATTTTTTTGATAAATTATCTCATCTCTCGCTTTTCATTTGAAATCAATTCGCTTTTATTAAGAAGTCAAATACACTGCTGAACAATAAACAATATCTAATATTTGTCCCTATATTTTATGACAATTTTATGATTGGTTTATGTACTACAAACACTTGTGCATTAAGTCCTTATGAATTTCATACAATGTAAAAAAAAAAAAAAAGATCACAGCATAAGGCAGAACATACGGTATCTATCAAAAGTTTGGAAACATTACAATTGAAAATAATAAAATTGAAATATGTCTCTTCTGCTCACCAAGGCTGGATTTATTTAATCAAAAAATGCAGTAAGAACACTAATATTGTGAAATAGTATGTTTACTATGTGAATATATTGTAAAATGTACTATATGTGGTCAAAGCTGAATTTTCAGCATCATTACTCCAGTCTTCAGTGTCACATAATCCTTCAGAAATCATTATATAATCATTACATATCATAATATGCTGATTTGGTGCTCAGGAAACATTTCTGATTATTATCAATGTTGAAAACAGTTGTGCTGCTTCATATTTTTGTGGAAACCATGATACAATTTAAACATTTGTGGTAAGATTAAGAAGAGAGAAATGAATACTTTTATTCATCAAGGATGAATAAAAGTAATAATTTCTCAATTAATTTCTCAGTAAATTTCTCAATAAATGTATTTATTTTTTCAATAAATGCAAATAAATGATGTTGACTGAACTTTCTATTCATCAAAGACTAAATGTATGATGGTATCCACAATTTTAAGCAACTGTTTTCAACATTGATAATAATCATAAATGTTTCTTAAGCAGCGAATCATCATATTAGAATGATTTCTGAAGGATCATGTGACACTGAAGACTGCTGAAAATTCAGCTTTGAGCACAGGATAGAGATTACATTTTAAAGTATATTCACATAGAAAACAGTTATTTTAATTTGTAAGAATATTTCGCAATCTTACTATTTTTACTGTATTTTTTTATTAAATAAATGCAGCCTTGTCAAGCATAGAGACTTCTTTCAAAAACATTAAAAAGGTTGTCAATTAGCACTGCATTATTTATAAACGTTATTGTCAATAAATACCTTGAGATGGCTTGAAAAGCACACATAATAATCAATGTCTTGTCGCATTCGCGTGTTTATTGTCTTCATGTTTCATCAGTCAATGCGTTTCAGCATTTTATTCATAACTGAATTATTTCTACGAAACCGTTTTGGACTTTCTGCGAGAGAGCGCCCTCCGGCTTCCAGTATGAATGAAAACATAATACACGAGAGTGAGCGCTCCATAATGTTTAGATCGCCTCATTTTAGTTAAGAATAAAACCACAGGTCATGGACCTTGCCCGAAAAAAGTGCGGGGGACGAATTTACGTTTTATTAAAAGTGTCTTATTCTACGCCCGTGGAGGCAACAGCAGCAGCGCTAAAGGCATGTGTGTGTGCGGCTGTCTGAAATACAAGCGGCTGAGACTTTAATAAACTGACCTCGTCAGAACCCCAAGATACTCGTACTCTGTGCTATAGTTTGAACATTCACTCTCTCTATCACAGTTACATTATTTCAACTTTCTTCTATCACATTTTAGATAAAGACATTGAAGGATTTCTGACAGAGTTTGTCCTCTGTATAAACCATGGGTGGGGAATGTTTATCTTGGAGGGCCATTGTCCTGCAGAGTTTAGCTCCAACCCTAATTAAACACACCTGAAGCTAATCAAGGTCTTCAGGATTCAGGGTGTGTCTCAATCAGCAGATCCCACAATGCACCGTGAAAACCAGGGAGCATCGTTGCTCACTATGCTCCCTTAACGGGAGTTCTGGGCTGCTTTCAGCCCTGACAAAACGTTGCAAAACGTTTTTTAAACGGAAACGGTGGTGCGTTGAACACCCCCTTCTGATGACGCAAGAGTTGCAACTACGGCAGCTGAGAAGGTCATTCTTTATGTTCTTTTTGAAGAATTCTCGGAGCCTGATGAAATCGGTATAAATAAGTGTTTAACACTACAAAATACGCTCGATATTACAGTCACTGCCCTTGCCGTCCAGAATAAAAGAGATCATCCAAATCGAGTAAATGGATTTGTGGAAACTGTAGTTCCTAATTATTGTGATCCAACATTTGCCTTTATGTTTATGAAAGTATCACTCCACAATACAAAAGCAAAATATATAAGTATCGTATTTTTATGCTACATTAATCAGTGTCTAGCACATCTTCCTAAGGAAAGGATATGGAGCAGAAGACATTGCAATTACTAAATTATATCTAGACAGACTTAAAGAAGTTCCAGATCTATACGTGTGCTCTTATTATTTAAGTTATTTTTCCATTAAACATGTAAATAAACATGTGCAAACAATATACTTGCTCTTGTGAATTTATTTTGATGTTAATTACATTTACGAGCTGTCTCTTTAATACCACGTGGTTTATATGCATGTTGATGCTGACTGGGCTGACATTTTTGACACACCCACCAACAAGAGAAAACGTATCTCAAACCCGTTGCACACCGTTTCCAGGAAACGTGTCCTTCAACCCGGAAACCGTAGCAAAACTTTGCGCACTGGTTTAAGTTTGAACATGCCACCAAAGAGCGAAACTTGAATCACGTGAGCCAACTCAGTACACATAATGACGCAGGATAGATGTTTTTAAAAATACAAACCATTATTTTATTATATTTCAGCATAAACATGCATCGCTAGACAGGTAATGAACATAATCTAGCTAACATTTATAATTTATTTACGGCTAAATGTTGCACATATATGTACCAAGCAAATAATTTATCATAATGTGCTTTAAATAACATTACAAGTAATATCAGATAATATCAGTTCTGCTGTTGTTCATAAATACCAGTAATGATGTTGTACAATGAGGACGTTGTCACGTCGCCGGAAACATGAGTGTCCCAATGTGTAGTGAACCAGCATCCTTTACTGTCCTTACCAGTGCCCGTAGCTTGTGTAGCTACACGATATACTGAATCATGAGCTCGGGAGCTAAGGAGCTGATTGAGACACACCCTAAAGTTACAGGCAGGTGAGTTTTTTTTTTTTTTCAGGGTTGGAGCTAAACTCTGCAGGACAAATGGCCCTCCAGGATCAACGTTCCCCACCCCTGGTATAAACAATCATTAGCCTCTTTTTGGCTTAGGATGAAATACATGATATGCATATGAGCATTTGATGAACATTTGTATACTTGTAAAAGCCATAGAGGTTTTTCTGACAAACACAGAATTATATGTTATAAAGTCATTGAGCTTTTATATGAGAGGCCTCAAAGATTATTGCTGGTAAATATTCCTTTATATTATAGAAACAATAAATCCTGCACTGAAAACTGGGACTGCATTGCACTTACACGGGAGATCCTATCTGCAATACAGCACTAATGAAACACATGACTTATGAGGATTAACTGCCAGTTGTTAGTGATGGATCACTTTTAATATATCAGCCAACTTTAGTTGCCACATTTCCATTATTAAGTCTGACAAGCCTTATTAAGAAAAATCTTCCCCCTATGGGTTCACAACCCTCTTTCTGTTTCTCACTGATTGGCTTATGAGTGTATTAAACAAAGGTTTACAGTGTTGGAAAAGCAGTGCAGCAGTGAGCCTGAGTCATCGTGCTGTTTTAGCAGAGGGACAGTGAGTGCCATGAGTGAGAACCAGAACATGGCTCAGAATTTCCACTTGCATTTATGGGATGTCCACTCTACTATGTCACCATACACACACACATACATACATATATATATATATATATTTATTATCATCAGAGAAAAGTTTCTTGTCTAAGTACTTAAATATTAGTTACTGTATAACTCGGTGTTAAGTGTCGGTGAAATGACTTAAGTGACACTTTTTAACAAGGTAATAACATATACATGCTGCGACCTATCAAGGAGGTCTCCATCACAAACTGTTATATGAGCAGACATTCACCTCATAGAAACAGAATGTACTTCTATAAATGTATTTTGAAACAGGTATTCCTCTGCCCACGTATTTACAGCTGGAAAATACCAGTATCAGAGATATATCACCAGTTGTGTCATCAGATTGTTCCTGAAGTTCTGATGCCCAAAACAGATTTGTTACATTTGCCACCAAAGAAACAAGCAGGATTTTGTATTTGTGTGTATTTCTCATAGATTTGATAATCACAGGGATAAGAATCTCTTCATCTCTGTGGTGTTCGGCATTTCAGCTGAATCATGCTAAGAGGTGTAATTTTAACCTTTGGGTCTGCAGCCCACAGACGTTTCTGAGTGATGACGCACTATTCTTCAGGAACGTCTTCTGAATTCTGCAAATAAATCCTTCTCTGATAACATTTAATGAAACTTTTTCTGTGTAAATGTTACATTACCAAAATGTTAATATTTATTCTCTTTTCAGTATTTTTACTAAATGTTTTTAGGTGTTTAGGGTTAGGGGATAGAATATACAGTATACAGTTTGTACAGTATAAAAATCATTGTGTGTGTGTGTGTGTGTGTGTGTGTGACACCATTCACCTTTATTGTATATAGAAAAAGAGCAGCTTGGACATCCTTTTGTGTTTCAGAGTAGAAACAAAGCCACTTTGAAACAATATGAGGATGAAAAAATGCTGACAGATGTTTCATTTTTTAGTGGACTTTCCCTTTAAGAGTTGATGAAATGAATGAGTTAAACCAAACTCCTTTTTATTCTATAGTCTTTGGTTGAACTACAACAGAGAACATCATCAATTACACTAAACTGTCATCTCTAAACTCCCTAATGAAAACCTCTGTTTTGTATTGTTCTGTATTGACAGATTTCATCAGTGTCAGAAGACAGTGACATAGAAATATATATGCACTGTCTAGCTCTGGGTCCAGTTGTCATGGCTACCATTATGCTGTCTGGTGCTGAAGTACATTTTGTTTGTGAAATTTGTTCTGTTACCTGGTGTTCAAACCCAGTGTGCTCTCTCCTCTCACTCTCTCTCTTCTCTCCATTTGTACAGACAGTGTTCTCGCTTCTGTATGACCATTAAATGACGTACATTGTGTCATACAGGTGCTCCACAAAGAAGTAGGTTTTTGAAAAAAGAAAGCCTCCACTCGTATAATCCACCCCTGCACTGAAAGAAATCAGTTAGTTAGACATGTGAGTGGGATTTTATTTATTTATTTGTTTGTTAAGTCATTTAATCGTTTAGTCACATAGAGCTGAAGAGGTGGATGGACAGTGGAGGTACAGTCTGTAGATCCGGTTGCCATGGAGACACTTATCTAGCTGTGGGTTGGGGGTATTTCTGGATGGAGCAGTGCCTTTAGGGGAATCCTCAACTGTTTGGGACAGAAAACTTGCTTATGATGCTCAAACTGCCCCATGGATGAATACTGAGAGAGGTTTTCCCAACACCTGTGTGATGTCCATATCTGTCACAATTAATAAAAACAACAATTATTTAACTCAGGGCCTTCGTCTTGTGCTGCATGTAAGGGGTTAAATGAATATCAGTAATATGGCAGAGTCACTGCTCTTAAGTTGTCGCCTGTGGGAGGTTCTGAGTCACTCAATCATTTACATTTCTCCTCCACACTCCAGTACTCTGATGATTCAGGTGCTCTCATTCCCAGCAGTCCACCTCTTTCAGCCGCTCTCCACTTCTGTCTATTTAAAGATGTGAGCTATAACTTTATACAAATAACTAAGACATGGGGATTTTGTAATGACATTTTACTCAAATAATCGAATAAATGGAATATGGCATGATAACACATTTATGATGTGTCTGCATGCTAATAGAGCAAGTTTGGTTTTCATAAAAAATTAATTGTTAAGGGAAAATTTGCCTATACTGTAATATCGTGACTTGAAAATAGGCTGGTTTAGTAAATTGAAAGTCAAATATTTTACATATTTATCATTTTCATACAGATATCGTTATTGTTTTGTAGATTACCTAATGTTATATTTCATTATTATTATTTTATTTATTTTTATGTAATGAACACTGCCCAAAAATAATGATTTAAAACCCCTGCAGAAATATGTCTAATAATCAAATGTTAAAGGGATAGAATGAAAATTCTGTTATTATTTACTCACCCTCATGTCATTTCTTTATAGATAAGATATTCTGAAGAATTTATATTCTGTATAAACACTCTTTATGAGCAATATCTGTCTGCTTTCAGAATGCACAAATCCATGCCCGACTCTCAGAGCATTGCGTAACATGGATTGACTTCAGTGTGACTAGTTTTAGAAGTATTCAGAAACTGCAAAATAAGCAGCTAATAGATTTAAAAAGTTCAAAAGGTACAGAGGAAAATCCAAGAGTGCCTTGGATGTTAACTTATATAACAGTGTTCCTGAATAGAGCCTGCATGTACACAAAGGAGGATGAATGTAGAAATACCTTAGACTGTGGAGTGACATTAGATGAGTATGATTTCAGACATTAGTGGAGAGTCTCGTCCCCTGCTGTGTTAATGTAAAAGCCTGATCTGGGGCCAGACAGCTCTATCAAGCCCAATTATTCCTAGAGACATGAGTGCTCAGGTCCTGCTTGAGTGAGAAGCACATGCTGGGAGGTGGAGAGTAACACAAACAATAGAAAAACTGCGGATACTGCATCATGTCATTATATACATATACTTGCTCTATAGATCTTTTTCTCTCTACCTTTCTCAAAATCAGCTCTCATTTGTTAAATATACAATGTTACTTGAGGTTAAACAATTGGTTCACTTCAAAATTAAAATTTCCTGATAATTAACTCACCCCCATGTCATCCAAGATGTTAATGTCTTTCTTTTTGAGAAAAACATTCCAGGATTTTTCTCCATTATAGTGGACTTCACTGGGGTACAACGGGTGGAAGGTCCAAATTGCCGTTTCAGTATACCGCTTCAAAGCTCTACACGATCCCAGACAAGGAATAAAGGTCTTGTCTAACAAAACGATTGGTCATTTTCTAGGTGCTTCTAATTTTCTCTTCCAATTTCAAAAATGATATCGCTGTTTTATATTTTTTTTGTAAAGGGCGTTTGGCTTAGTCTTTGCATGTTCGCTTTGTAGACACTGTGCACTTTGTAGATCTGCAGTGCAAGATGAGCATTTGTAGTTAAAAAGTATATACATTTTTATTTTTTTTAGAAAATGGCCAATCGTTTCGCTAGATAAGACCTTTATTCCTCGTCTGGGATTGTGTAGAGCCCTATGAAGCTGCACTGAAACTGCAATTTGGACCCGTTGTACCCCACTGAAGTCCACTTTATGGAGAAAAATCCTAAAGTGTTTTCCTCAAAAACCTTACTTTCCTTTCGACTGAAGAAAGAAAGACATGAATATCTTGGATGACATGGGGGTGAGTAAATTATCAGGAAATTTTCATTCAGAAGTGAACTAATCCTTTAAAAGCAGAAACTGCAGATATATGACTACAATTTAAAGAAAATAAGTGTTTAGAATTAACATTAGTCAAATCTGGTAATATTTCAATCAAATTTATGTGGTGAAAAATAGTTGCATGAGTGTCCACTCTAGACTATTAGTCCATAAAAATTGTCATATATATTTTAATCATTTCATTAATTAAGCACACTTTGTCAGATATTTACAGTGCGCTTCAGATGATTCTGGAGATGGACTTGCATGAAGTGATTTATTTGTGGAGTGTGCGGGGCGGGGCGTATGTAAATTGGGGGCGTGGCTAAAGGAATAGAGTAGAATGTCATGCAGCTCTAACCGGCAGACAGCTAAAGGATATTTTCATACGGTAAGCTCTTTTTTTTTTAAATTCTGTATACCTTCACAAATACAAGTGAAACACATATCAAGAATGTGATTGACAGTCTTTATCCTCTCCTGTAAGATGTCACTGTGAGATATTGAAGTCTAGTCTGTTTTTAAAAGCTTTAACGTTAGTCATGCCGCGGAGAGAATTTGACAACTTCAGTAGTTCATCAAGAATTATTATAAAATAATACCATTTCGGTTTCTAATTAATAGTAATGATAGATTTTGATATAATAACTGTAAATATGCCATAATACCAGTTCAAGGACTGTTATCATGATCAGGATTTTGAATTTTCATAGTAGTCGTTACTTTTATGAAAGTGCGTGTGTTTCAAAACCTCGCTGCCTGCTGCTTAGACAGCTCAGAGGGTTTGAGACACAGCCGGTATTGATTTCATCTGTGCTTGCGTCTAATTTAAGGATGTTGTCTAATCGCACCATGGTGTGCACACTCTGCAGAGCCTATAGCTGTATGCTGGTGCAGACGCGGATAATCTAACATCTATTTTTATGCGAAAAATACATAAAGAGGTCAGGCTTGTCTAACTGACGTCAGTGAGATATCACTCAGTCACCAGTCGTCCGTTATTTTTTCATTGGTGGTCACCATGACATCATTAAATACCGGAGAGGAATACCGGGAGACCTCAGAGGTTTTGGTTTAGTGATGAGGATTTCCTGTCGGATGCGGCAAACCGGCATCATTGTTCTGCAGATATTGTAACTGGTGAGCTTTAATGAATTTGTTCGTGATCTGTCGAATAGGCTACAGAGTGTATATATATATGGCTTTGTGTATTTTAGACTAAACGTTTTTTTCAGTCAAACGGAAAAGATCAAACAAGCAAATAGCCTAAATGCAACATGACACGTTTTTAAATGCATGCGTGTTTATGTGTGTAAACATAAAGCTGAACATAAAGTCTTTGTTAGTGTTTCTCGAGCAGTCTTTTTTTTTTTTTTTTTTTTTGCAGTTCCGCCCAAACGACACGCTCAAATGATCAAGAGCTGCACTCAGCGCTATACATACAGTTTCAAAAATGTCCTTCGTGGTGTTGTGTAACACTAAAACCTTTCTTGGCCACTATGAAATATGATTGTAGAATTTTACTGTGTAATATTTATGTCTACAGCCTGTGTTTTTATGAATATCGTGGACACTGACTGATTGCAGCACATAGGCATAGCATAAGTAATATCAAACTAGCAGGAGTGCTGCTGTTCTTCATATCAGCACGTCTGAGATGCCGTAGGTAGAGACTGTGCCAGTGGCTGTGCCCTACATAAGGGACCCCAGGGTGGCACTGGCCCCATCAGATTGACAGCTGGTCCACCCAATCAAATGAGACACAAAATAATTATTTTGTTGAAAAAGAAGAAATAAATCACACATACGTGACAATAATAATTGCTCAAATACATGAATTTAGTGGATGTCACTCTCAAAACTTTGCAGCGTGTGTAGGCTATGTGGCCACTGCAAGCAAAACAAAAGATTTATTTAAATTCTGAACTGATATATTGCCTAGAAAGTGTGCAAAGAGCGCTCACTTTATCGCTAAACAGCTCACGAAGTTCCGTTATAATCAATCTGTTTACACTGCACAATTAATCTTTTATTTACATAATGTCTAAACTTCTAACTTAAACGCCTCTGATCGGCCATTACATTCAAGAAATCAACAGACTGTGTGCGATTGGCTACATTGCTCAACTCTGCAAGACTGTAAATAGAAACCTTTGACACTCCGCATATTATTACCTTCATTTATTGTTCTTATTCTTTTATTATTACACTGGTTATTTTATTAATTAATGAATTTTGTTGTTTTCAATAAACAGTTTGCTGACAATAAGTCAAATTAAACTAATCTTAATTGCCAAATTATTTTTAGTCCATGTAGGCCTATAGTAAAATGTAATTTGAGAGTTAGCATTGAGGTCCACCCTATTTCACCAAGGTCCACTCACTTTAAAATTTCTGACCTCGCCACTGGACTGTGCGTTTTATATTACTTAACAGTTTATTAAAACCTAAACAATATCAAGTACTTTAAGTGTAAAACACAAATTAGCCAATTAATCTGTATATTTCTGCCCCGTCAATGAAAAAATAGTTCCAAACCTTCTACGGCTCAGCGAGCAACGCACCGAAAAATGGAAAGCATTAAATAATCAGTCGGGTGTAGATCCACTCTGTGTTTTACATTTCACACTTAACAGTGAGAAACCCACTCTGTGAGCGTTTATGGAGCAAAAGAAACACAAATGCTTCCTTTTAAGAAAACAACAACACTGAATGCAAACTCTGCCAAAATGAAAAATGAATTATTTTTATGCTGACACTAAAAAGAATCTTCAATATAACCTGAATGCATTTTAATTTCTTTATTAGTTACCTTGTTTATTTTCACCTTTGTTTTGTAGAGAGCTTGGAGTGGTTCTGGAAGGACTTTATCTGTAAATTAAAGCCATGGGGAAGGATTACTATAAGATCCTTGGCATACCTTCAGGCTCTAATGAGGATGAAATCAAAAAAGCCTACAGGAAGATGGCCCTAAAGTTTCATCCAGACAAAAACAAGGATCCTAATGCTGAAGAGAAGTTTAAGGAGATAGCAGAGGCTTATGAGGTTCTGAGTGACCCAAAGAAGAGAGTAATCTATGACCAGTATGGCGAGGATGGTGAGTATGGTTGGTTCCATATACAGAAGAAATATGACTCATTCTTGGGGCATAATTCGTTTTTTAAGAAACAATAATTTAGTTATCTTTTTGATAATCATTATATAGAGACTGTTTTAAGTAGATTTTTGGCACTAAAGTTTTTCATTGTTTTAAATCCCGCTACTAGAAGTAGAGGAACATTTCACACTTGTAATTTAGAAGTGGTGTTAGCACCACTTTTTTCCCAGGTTGTGAAACCCTGCTTCAGAGCACAATTAGAACTACTTTTGCACTGTTAACTCTGTAGTGCCAAACTTGTACAGTATGAAGCAATAGACACCCAATTGCATGCCGCATATTCATCTACAGTTTCAGCGTCTGAGGCGAAAAATGTCAAATGGTCAAGGAAAACATCAACTGCAGTGAAAAACAGTTTTATTCTTACCTTATTCTTACCTTACCTTATGATGATGTGCAAGAGCTAGACAAGCCTTTATGTAAACAAGGGACATGCTGTGTTCATTCAATCAATGACAATGACACTGCAAATATGCAAATAAGAATGTTAACCCAGGGTTTAGGAATTTACAATGTTAAATGTTGGATTATGAATACCTAGGATTAATTGTTAACCCCAGGTAAAGTAGTGTGATCGCAAATTCGAAATTATTCGAATTTAAGATTCGCAATTAAGATTAGCTGGCTATTTCAATACCCAGCATACTGATAGCGGCTCCCTGATGCCCGCAAATAATCGGCCTATACACAGAGTACGGGTGATTGTAAAAAGTGAAAAGTGCCGCTCCCCCTCTGCGGAGTTATCAGTAATACTGGTGTTGTCGCAAATTTATTTACCAGTGTAAAAATTTCCTCACCATGACAACCCTACAGTCTGTTTATATCTGGTGTTGCATCAACAGTCTAAAATAGTGCATTTTACTTCAACATATCTTTTCTAAGAAAACGGATTACAGATGCTACAACAAAACTTCATGGACACAGGCACAGTTCTGTGTTTATACCAGATAGGACAGCCCTTAAAAGGATCTTGCTGTGGCTCACGTGGCTAGACCACTGTTCTTTATACACTTATACACAATTCTACCACCTCTGCTTTTTGCCAACAATCAAAATAACTCCTTCACACTGCAGGATGATGCAGAGAAGTTCTCTGACTAATGCAAGGACTATAACCATGGCAATGTTCCAAAATAATAAAAATGTCTGTGGAAACAAAGAAGGATTTCAAATGTTCCCACTCCAGCTCCAGGCTAGATGCCAAACTAAGCATCTTTACACTGAGCACACCTTTGCCAGTTCCTCCTTCACTGAAGTTACTCCTGAATTTTGCAAGGAATCCCTTTATGTTTTTAGAGTCTTTGCATAAATTCTTTCTGTGCACTGTGGTGTAGTTCCATATTGCTTGTAAAATGAGTCAGTGGGTTCCCTCAAATGGCTGCGACAGCAGAAGCAAGCTTATTTGGCTCAGTTTAACACAGATTCACAATGAGGTATTATGTTTTTAAATCTGTATTTTAAGATATATGAATCTGTTATTCCCAAATGACCCACTTTAATAACCATCCCCTCATTAGCTGTTTTGCCCTGAGGAGTTCATTGAAGTTGCAAAGAATGAAGTGGAAACATGTTTTATAAGATGTCCGCATTAAGTACGCAGACTGAAGAGTTGAAGATGTGAAGTTGTGAGATGAGTCAGCTTGTGTCCTGGTCGTTAGAAGGAGTGCATTTGTTACAAGCCATCAATCACCCACCATAACACATGGATGTTAATGGTTTTTTAACAGAACTGAAAAACACAAAAACAAATGATTGTTTGATCCTAATTGACCTGCTCTTTCTGTACTTCTATTTTTGTGCAGAGGACTGTTTTTACCTCAAAACACAGTTTAGACATCCAAGCTCAGAGAACACATATTCACCATGTTATGGTCTTCAATTCATACAAGATCAGTAGTTCCCCAGGATTTGTGTTACATGTTCTTTTCAGCTTATTTTTTAGAACCAGACCACAAAGTTGAGCCAGCTAGAAGTAAAGAAGACTTTTGTTTCTGTTCTTTTGAATCTGTTCTTTTTGTAACCAAACTGAGAGGGGGTGGAGAAAAGAGAGAAACAAAAAGAAAGACTTGGCAGGTCTTCTGTTGAGCTTTACACCTCAAAATGGTGATGTGTGAACAGTTGCAGACTAAATCAAATTCTATTCCATGCTATGTCATGGAGTAGGCTAGTTCTTGATAATTGTCCAGTAGGACTTTAGAATTAACATCTCAGTTGCCAGTTATAGTATCTGTGTAGAGCTGTCATCATAATTCAGATGTGGACTACTCAGTATTTTTCTTTTTTCACTAAACAAATAGAAATTGGGAGTCATAGAGTCACAGAGGTGTGTTTGGCTATTTCACTTTTTGGCTATTTCAAATAATTATCATGCGAAGAGATAGACTGTCCTCTTAGTAATGTCAAGGGAATGAGTCAAAGAATCATCTTGGAGTTGGCATACAATGGTATTGGTAAAGTGGTCCAACTGGGCTGTGTCACATACTTGCTTCTTTTAAGAAAAATGACACTTTACATTGAGGAATCTACATTTTATACAATCTTGAATTCTTAAAATACAGTATGCAGTAGGCCATAATAGTTATAAGTCATCCTTTTTAGTCAACACTTTTATAGAAAGTGGATTAGGTTTTATCAGTGTCGAGCAGAATTGACTCTTCAAGGCCAGTGGAGTCCTAAATCCAGCTGTGGCAGACTCTAAACTGGTGATGCCCTCAATATGGCTTACTTAAGAGATGACAAAAAGTTATTCTGAATCATTTTTAAAGATTCTGAAATATCATCACTGAAAGCTAGAGCGCTTGCTAACCTTGAAACTGTCAGAGAAGACGCTCATCTGTGAAATTAGGTAGAACTTAAAATAATGCAGAAAACCCTGATACATTGTTCCCCCCTGTGTATTTCCATTCAGGTTTGAAAGCAGGTGGCACAGGCTCATCTAGTGGACAAGGGACTACATATCACTACACTTTCCATGGGGATCCACATGCCACCTTTGCTTCTTTCTTTGGAGGCTCCAACCCCTTCGATATATTCTTCGGCTCTGGACGCCAGCGAGGAACAACTAATGGCTTTGCAGACCATGGTGACCATGACATGGACATTGACATGGATGGAGATGATGACCCTTTCAGTTCCTTCAGCCACTTTGGCTTCAATAATATCAACGGTTTTCATCATGGTGGAGGTCGCAGACATCGTAATGAGCAACTTCATAGCGGCCGAAGGAAAGTGCAGGACCCTCCGGTGGTACATGAGCTTAAAGTGTCTCTAGAGGAGATCTTCCACGGATGTACCAAGCGGATGCGAATCACTCGCCGACGACTGAACCAAGATGGAAGGACAATGAGGACAGAGGACAAGATTCTTAACATTGTCATCAAGAGAGGCTGGAAGGAAGGGACCAAGATCACCTTCCCCAAAGAGGGTGATGAGACACCTGAGAACATTCCTGCTGATATTGCATTTGTGCTCAAGGACAAAGGGCACCCACTCTTCAAAAGGGATGGCTCCAACATCATCTACACAGCCAAGATTGGTCTTAAGGAGGTATGTGCTCTTAAATCTTCATTGTTTTGACACAATCAGTTTTCAATCCATTTGGTTTCCACCATGTATTTTAACTCACAATATATTGCAGTGTTTACAATGAAATTTGTCCACTGGTTACACCAGTTATCCAATCGCATCCACTATTGAGGCAAAGTCACCTAGGTTTTTTATGCACATTTTTAGAATTTATGCGCATCTTGCCGTTTCCATCCAGCGTGTTTTATGCGATATCCCAAAATGCACATAAAATAGGTGGATGGAAACATAGCTACTGATATATTGGTTATTGGCCAGAAATTCAATATTGTGCATCCCTAATTGACAGTCAGTTTTTTGCACCTGTGGGTTTTTTCCCTTTATTCCTTGACATTCCCAGACTGGTCGTCAAAGCAGACTGGCTTGTTTTATCAGTTGGCTTCTGTAGCCCAAGAATAGACAGACCCAGACTTAGATTAGACAGGTTTACTGCAGTCTCAACACTGGACCACCCTTTGGCCTTTGTGCCCTCATTTACATGGACTTAAAGGGTAAATTAATGGGCTTCATTTGGTATCAACCCCACTGAGTTTAAAATAAGTGCTGACCTTGTTAACCTGCACAGCTGCTAAATCTGGCTGCATTATTCTCCCCATGCAAACCATTGGTAGTTTTAATGTCCTGCAATATCTGACTAGGGCTGCACGATATATCATTTCAGCATCGACATCACAATGTGCACATTTGCGATAGTCACATCGCAGGATGTGTGATGTCAAGTAAGTAGGAATTATAGTTGATTCGTGATCCGTACGGACCAGGCCCCGCGGTTCTGAACGCATCTGAGTTGTGGATTAGTAGCAAAGTTTAACCATCATAGAGTGAAAGGTGCATGTGTAAGTATAAACAAGAAGATGCGAAAGAGAACTTAATTTGGAAATCATGCATTGTTTTCTGTGCACACACACAGAGCTGCCCAGACAGCACGTGAACACCGAATTCAGTTCTCTTTCTCGTCTTTTTGTGCTTGAATGGACACATACATGCTAAATTATGTTAAAAATGCCCATCTCGGAGAGTATCCTGGTAAACACACTTGTCTTACATCAAAGTAAACAATTGAGAAAGAAAACAGATACGTATCATTAGGTCAAACTAAATATGTGCATTAGATCTTAAAGCGATGGCTTAAAGCCTAATATAACTGCTGCTGTCTTTGTCATTAATGTTAATCAATCAAACAACAAAAGACAATGAGAAAATCACTTTTGTAGCTTTAACAAAGATTAATTATATACAGTGAAGACTATGCAGTGTTATTTTACATTTGATTATTCAATTTCTATACCTGAATACAGTTAGACTTGCCTGAAAAACATAAAGCAGTTTGTTTAATTTGTTTCTTTGTTCTATTGTATTTGTCTGTGCTTGTAATTTGTTGGTTATTTTCTATGCAGATTGACTCCCCTAAAAAAATCGCCCCAATCATTCTAGAATGAATCATTCTTTCCAAATAGAGCTATTCAAGTTATCTTGTGAAATTGTTTTCATATTGCAATATATAAAGCAGATCAACAAAATATCGCAATGTCAGTTGTTGTTCCAATATCATGCGGCCCTATCTGAGACCTAGCATTTCATTATGAAACATATTAATATTATTGTATAACATTATAATGTGTATATATGGGTAAATGTAAATGAGCATGCCCAGTGTTGATCTACCATAGTTATAGGACTCAATAGAACAAATCATGCTTGGTGACTCTAGAGTTCCTACATGGCTCAACTCTCTCTCCCACTTCAGTGTGAGAGCACAGGAATGTCATGGTGCAGTGTCATACGCCAAAGCAGAGTCCTCGCTTTGAAAAAGCGAGTTGAACTCATCTTGAAGAGTTGAACCGCGCATATAAAATTGTCATGTGACTGAGCCAAGTGTGTTTTTCCGGATTGCACATGGAACATTTAATGTTTACGCCTGGAACCAGAAAAGTATTGCTGATAATATAGTTTGTCCACAATAAACAAGCAGGTGAAAAGCAATCATAATTGCAATTGAAAAGTTAGATTTTGTGAATTGTATTTCTGTTGTATCATAGCATATTGTAGTTGTGTTTTCATCATGAAAGTTCAGGAGTTTATGACAGTTCATAGCGTCATTGATGCAGTGCTAGCCTGAGGGGATTCAATAAGAACCTCAGAAAATTCTGCCCCAAGTCATTAAATGCTGGAACATGATGCTTTTTTAATCAAAGAAATAATTTAAATATTCTATTGATGTCTAGATGTAATGGGATTTTCATGGGCTGACCCACTGAGGATAATAACTACAGTAACTGCAGTGACCTAGAAAACCACTGTCAGTTAATACTTTATAGTGACATCAGCAGAAACAGCCTTAATGTCAGTCTTGAGGGAATGGTGTGGTGTTTCAGAGCACCACTGTCATTAACGGTAAATATATTTTCTTGCCTTTCTGTTAACTTTACTTTTGACAATTTTTACATTGGCAGCTCAGCCAAGGCAGTCAGCTGTCAGCTGTTTCAAACAATAATGTGTCCATGAGATTTCTCTACAGCATAAGCTCCTTTGCCTAAAACAGCATTTTGGCTTTTGTAATATGTCAACCACGGTTGTGAATATCTGAAAACATCTATGGTGTCTGTCTTAAATGACTACTAATAGTTTCTGAGATTTTTTCAGGGCAGTGCTTTACTTTTAAAGGTCTCGCTCATTAGATGCCCAGAATGAAACTTGATAAGTTCCACAAACTGTTTTGCCATCTGGTACCCTCTCATGCATACTGATGGCAACATGCCCCACAAATTTTCATCTGCCTGTTTATTGTAGATGCATTCACAGGACAGATTTAGCATGGATCTAGACTGTTCTCATGGGCACATTGTCTTCATTTCAATATGACTTTTCATTTAGAGTTGCTTTTAGTGGAACCCCAAGGCATTGCTTTAATTAGAGCTCTGAGCTTCTTTAATTGCTTGCTGGGTTTGTACAAGAGCAAGACAGCTATAAGGTCCTTGTCTGCTGGTAATTTCCATACCCATTCACTCAGTAATTACTCATCAGCAGTACTAAAGAGCCCTGTTAGCAGTGATGCTGAGAAAATGCAAGGCCACATGATGATATCTGTATGATGATGCTGGATTATTCAAGACAGCTCTGAATGTGATCTTGCATGCATCAAGTTAATTTTTTAATGTGAGAATTGAGTCTCGAAGGTGCATTCAGTAGTTCTTTAGGTAATGTTAGCGTTGCTCTTCTTCGTGTACTTTAAGTACTGATACCTTAGTGGTGTTAAGCCGCTGCACTGCCAGTCTGACACCTATCAACATGGATCAGCAACATACATAGCTAATTACAACACTTTATGTAGAAAACTTTTACGAGTACAGAATGTACACCATTCAGATGACTCTTCACAAAAACACTATTTCATTTTGTGTTCACACAGCAGCAGAATACAGTGATTTGGAGTGCTAAATTCAGTTCTGTACATACATCTCTGTGTCATTACTGACATGCGTATGGCATGATCCGCTTGCTTAGTGGGTTTGTAAATGTAGATGTAGCGTATGTATTTCACTAGTGGTAATGTTCTGCAAACTTTGTACTGGTGCAAATGTCCAGATCAGTGACAAACTTCTTTATGGTCACACTTAGCTGTAGACCATAAAAGAACTTGTTTTATTTTCAGTCTCCTTTAACAAGACTATGTTTGGGAAACATCATCATTAGCCAGAGTCAAGGAGATGCCTGGCACCTTGTAATGGTCAACTGTTTTGTGAGAGTATCAGCTACTCCCTTCTTTCCATGAATCCCCCCGTCTCCCATCCCCCCAGCCCACACCACTGCTGTCTGTGAGAAGGAACTGATGTCATTGAGAACACATTTCCTCGTCTCTTGAGGCAGCTGCTAAGCAGAGCTGTCTGGCAATGTTTGTGCTTGGTATTCACAGAAAGTTCATGAAAAGCTCTTCCAGCATAAGCTCACATGCAATAACCACAGGCTCTTCACTGCATACATTTAAGCTTTAAAGTCTTGAATTTATCCATTTCGTTTTTTAACATCCTGAATGCTCTCTAAAACTCACCAGTATCAGAGTAATTAACATAAAACTCAAAGACGATTGTGCTGATCCATGTTGATATTTAACAGTGAGGAACTTCAGCTCTGTTGGAAGATGAAAATAAACTAAATCTCTTATTTGAAGTTATAAATACAGGAAGAGCTTGTTCATCTAATCCTGTCAGTTACATTTGTAATCAGTGTGCCTTAGCAGTTATATTTTTTATTTTTGCACTAAAAATTTGTATATCTGCTTATTATCAGATGGTCCAGTGAGGATCTTAAAGCTTGTGCCCCTCCATAATGGAAAGTGTTTACCTTATCACACTGCAGGATTATATGAAGCAGTGAAGTCATGAATTCTTTCATTATTTTAGGCAACAACTTTCAGAAAGCTCAGAGTACGCCACTAGCATCTCACTAACATCATGAGTGCAGTGTGCTCAAGTACCATGAAATACCAGCAACATAAAAATATCCTCAACATATGAATCATGTCACAAAATATTCTGTATCTAAGGTTGCCGCAGTTTCCATTTGATTTACTTTTTTAGTTTTATTCATTCAACAGATGCTTTTATCCAAAGCAAAAAAAAAATAAAACATGTTTCCTCTTCAACAATTTGAAATCTAATTTTAGGAATCTAATTTTAGTTTATTTGTACAAAGCTATGGAATCCTGCTTTACTCTATTTTTTAGCCATAGCAACTTCTGATTTGGGACTCAAAATTTATGTCCTCAGCTGATTTTTCAGTTGCTTCATTAGCTGTGTGAAATGAGAGCAGTGGCCAGAATTAGCTTTCTGTGCACTCAGTTACTCAATCTGCAGCATAACACACACATACACACACTTGGACATCCCCACATACTTGCCCACTTTGACATAATCTAAGTTTGAAACTTTACAGCTCCTGCATAAAGTTTTTAATCAAATGTGAATTAAGTTTTGTGTCAGTAATTTTTTTTCTTTCAGTTTTTTTCAAGTAATGTTTTCTTTTTTATGTTGCAAAATTTTTAATGTTGCAACGTTATCACAGTTTCAACAAAAATATTAAACAGCACAGCTGTTTTAACATCATATTAGAATGATTTCTAAAGGATCATGTGACACTGAGGACTAATAAACTACTATATGTATATAAATATATCTATACTGTACATGTGCTCTCTGTGCCTGTAACATCATAGAGGCATCTTACACTAAGTCTCTATGTCGCCATGTAGAGTTTGTGCTTAAGTGTTAAAATACCATCAGCGTCTCTTGTCCGCACTGACTTCACTTTGCTTTTTTCTTTTTGATAGGCTTTGTGTGGCTGCACAGTGAACATTCCCACCATTGACAACCGAGCGATCACATTGCCCTGCAACGATATCATCAAACCAGGCACAATCAAGAGACTGCGTGGAGAAGGCCTGCCTTTCCCAAAAAATCCATCCCAGCGTGGGGATTTGATAGTGGAGTTCCAGGTGCGTTTCCCAGACAGAATACCACCTCAGTCCAAAGAGATCATCAAACAGCACCTACCACAGTCTTAGAAGATGTTCAGTGGAATTACTTTATGCTTGCGTTTTTCAAACACACGTTTTCCTTAAAAATACAGACACTGAATTTGGAGAGACAAATATGTCGCAAGGACCAGGGGCTCATTTGATATTTTGTTACAGTTTTAATTAATTTATTATCAATTTCACTGAACATATGGTACGCCGATTTTTGTGTTCTGAAGTAGTGTCATCAAGGACTTTTTTTTTAAATAATCTTTTAATATTTCCCTTTAAAAGTTTTTCATCTCTGTATCAACATGTTGAAGGCAAACGGTTAAAAAGAAAAACAAAATGACTGATTTTGTTGGATGGAAGGTTAATATTATTAATGCAATGATGGCGGTGAGGACGATCCAGAAACAACTGGCTATTTATTCTGAATTTGAATCTGTGTTGTTTTGTAGCAGATTAAACTCTTTTCCATTTTAAGCTTGTTTTGAACGTTGATTATGTATGACAACTAAAGTGTTGAGATTTCTGGATTTTTAGGATTTTTGAGCACCAGCAGAGCCGTTTGGCAGCGATTTGATATATTTCCACCCATCTATACAGGTGCTTTCTGGTAGTTTTTGAAGTACCAGGCACTGGCATTTCTGGTAAACATTCAGTGGTGTGATCAAGGGATTTTTTAGGTCACATAAATTTTGAGTGCCTTAAAATGGCTCAAACAAGCTGTTTTATTTTCATTAGCATATAGACATAAGGGTATTATTCAAACAAATACTGTAATCAGATTATTTTGTAATTTCAGGACCTAAAATAATTGATTGCAGTAACATCATTAAAGGGTTAGTTAACCCAAAAAGGATAAATCAGTCATGTAGTCATCTTCATGGTGCTCATAACATGTTATTGTTTCTGTGGATCACATGAGTTAACTAGCAGAATGTCCAGGATGTTTTTCCAGAAAAGTAGATGGTGACTGTGTCGCCTCTAGCTGTCAGTAAATAAAGACATTGTGTGTTGTGGATTTACCAGCTCTGATTATGAAAGAATGAATGAGATTTGAGAAGGATAGTTTTTTTTTTAAAAAACTTGCAAAGGAGACAAATAATAAAAGACAAAAACATTAAAAAAAAAAAAAAAAAACAGAACAAAGAACAAAAAATATAATGATCACCATAGGCAATCTTATATCTATCATATGTGTATTTAGGTTGCAGTCATCTTCGTCAATCCAAGTTATATTATAGGTTACATACAATTATTTGGCACTTCACATGGATCATACAAAACAAAACATTTTGACCTAGACCATCTTGGTCATGTGTACACAACATTTTACGATTTGGTCTAACAAACTGTTTTTACTAACAGTTCCTCGTTGTTTTATTAACTGAGAGAAGGAATGTTTCAGTGAATGAATAACATCAATTCTGGGGCCATTTATAAAATGTTGCACAGAAACGGTCTTAAATTTGGATCATTTCTCAGATGTGCATACGTGTGATTAATAGAATGAACGTACACGCGGAAAACAAGCGTACGACTCTCTTTCAGATGTGAGATCTATAAATGGCAAATGATCTTAAACTTGTGCGCAACTGAATGGTTTCATTTCTCTGCTTGGTAAACAACACCTAATTAATGCAGAATTTGACAGTCAAAATTCACTTTCATTATATAGAAAAGAACAGCCTGGTCATTCTGTTAAATAACACATTTTGTGTCCCATGGAAAAAATAATGCGGACAATATAATTGTTAAATCATTGAAGCAAATAACTATTGGAAAATGCTCATTTGTTTATATTAATATACACACCATACATTAAAAGACACACAAACATCCTCCAGAGTGCAGCATGGCAGTCTCAGTATATTAAGATGAAAATGCCATTTTGTATTCCTATGAGCAAATGAAAGTGAATGAAAAACTGTTACTTAATGTTGATTAGTGTTTGAAGATCGGTCTGTGTGAAACTGAGAACTGTAATGTCAAGTTTTTCTTTTTTTGAAATACAGATCTTCATTGTTCAGTAACCACCGCTACAAATATTGCAAACTTTTTTTATGAAGTTGTGAGGGATTGATTTGTTTTTCGAACAGCTTTTTACTACAACCGTTTCAGTATACTGTATTTTACACTTTTAAATGTGTGCAATGTGAAATAAATTGCAATAGTTGACTGTATTTTAGTTTAGGTTTATATAAAGCACAGAGTCTCCTTTCAATGGATTTGTGATGTACCATCTTTCAACGGTAACAACAGCCTTTGAGTAACAGCACTTTCTATATAAGCAACAATTTTCACTTTTCCAGGAATCCATCCAGGATATCTCTTATTCAGTCATAAAGGCCTGTTTACACCAAGAACGATGACTATAAAGATAACGATAAAAATATAGTTCTAAAAATCGTTCTAAATATAAAAGAATAGCAGAGTCCACACCACAACTATAACAATATCGTTGCGATCACTTTCAGAATTTTTTAAACGATGAAAACATTGACAGCCAATCAGAATTCACCCTGCTTTAAAGAGCTCGAGCTGTAACTGAAAACTGCAGCACTTGCTTAGAATAGCGGACGCTAATATAGTTATCATTATAGTTATCTTTATAGTTATCATTCTTGGTGTGAATGGGCCTTAACTCTGTCATTTAATCATTACTGTATTTGGTGATAAATTAAAAGAACACAACCTTTTTAAAGACTGGTGTAAAATAGTATTGTTATGTGCTGTTAGGATTGTTATACCATTGTACTCATGGGACTTTTGGACATCCAGTCACTTCTGTTTGAATTTGAACGTCAGATTTGAAATGTCTCATGTTTATGACTTCTGTCCTCATGTATAAATCCAGCTCCCTATGTCCACTGGGAGGATAAATCAATGCAGAAAGCAAACGGTGTGTTAGTTTCCTCTAATTCAGAGAGAATCTGATACTTGTAAGTGTGTGTGTGTGTGTGTGTATGCCATGCTGTTGAACTCTTTCATTTTCAGAATAGCTGCAGTATACATTTTTGGTGCTTTATGAATGATTTACAAGAACAAGTAATAAACCAAATATATTGACAGAAAAGGAAAATAATAATGATCACTGTTTCAGACTGAATGAAATGTAGACAGACTGACAGCTGTCCATGTGACATGACTATGTTGGGCACACAAGGTAAACAAACAAATCCACATTATAATATAGTTATAAATAGTTCCTGTAGTTTATACAGATGCAGATATACTGTAACAACAAGCAAAGGTTTCAACTCCACAGATCAATGCTGGACTACAGTTTTGAAATTTTAGTTGTATTTAAAATAAATGTTATAAAAGAATAATATTTGAGGCAAAACGTTTGCTATCATCTATTTTAAGTACATTATGTAAAGTCTACGTGACATGAATGGAGAATGCTTTCATTATGTGGATATGTCTGACAAATGGCTCATGCCACATCGCTTGACTCAGAAATGATCCTCATCCCTCCTCTGAAATTACCCAGTGAATCAGACTGTTTTCAGTCACCAAGAACATTTGACACAATCAACTTCCTTTAAGTCATAGAAAAAGCCTTATTTCACAAGATAATTAACTAAAGGTATTAATTCAGTTATTTCTTCATAAGGTTGAAGTATGAATCAAAGTCTGCTGATAAAGTATAAAATCTATCAGTAATCTTTAAGCATAACTAAACATGGTTTACTGGTTCATGGTTTACTGTATGTCTCGATAGGTCTGATTATCACTGACATGACAGCTCCATTAACTGCACTGCATTCCTCTAATGGATCTGCCATTGACTGTATGATCTGAGAAATTAGCTCTGACATTCCACTCAGTTTTTTTATGGAGTTCATACTTTGCATGTAAATGAGCTGACCAGGGTTGACCCTAAGACATTTCGGGATTATGTAAGCATGTAAAAAATGCATTAACCTCACAAACTTCAACTGAATTCAACAGTCCATGGTCATTATTTCATTGGCCTGAAAATACTTTTTCAAGCATTTTTTTTCTTATTTGGTTTTCCTGAATTTTTGTATAAGAGTTATAAGCCATTAACCAAACAAATCAGCTGAATCACAGCATTGTAAAATTTGATATGAAGCAAAACAGGATTTGAAAATTGGACAAAAAGACAAAGCTACAAGACTGATTCTCTGATTGGTAGAGATTTCTTTGCTGAATCATGGGTAATGTTTTTTTTTTTTTTTTCTACTGTTAAGCATAACTAAAAAAATTAGTTGAAATAATGTACTTCAACAAAAGCATTTATAATCGATTAACAACCTCATAGCTCACAGTATGTATTCAGTAGTTTATAAGTTATCATTAAAAATGAATTCCCATATGGAGTAAATGAATGGGATATTTACTTCCAGAGCCTGACTGTTGGACTCTATTCCTTAAAATTTCCTCTAGTCCAATGACATCACAAGACTTTGTGATATCTGCATCCTTTTTTTTTTTAATTTGATGACCAAAAAAATAAATAAAATAATAATCACTCTAAATGTTTGAGTATTGTTACGGTACTTTTAGTAAAACGACTGTTCTCTTTTTAGTTTCAGTCATCCATCTGTTAGTCACTGAGAAGAGAAACAGCTTTAAAGCCTGAACACCATGTATGATGTCACTGGTGCATTTTGATTTCCACTGGCACCTGAACATATGAAAGTATTAAAGTTCCCTTTATTCTTCATCTTGATTGTTTGACATTGTTGAAAGTACTTCTGAGTCGAGATGGAGAGCAGATCTGTAACCACCATAGACATTCAAGGGGAAACATGGCCCCCAATATTCAGATTAGTGTCTCAAATATTTGAAAATAGATTCTTAGGCACTTCACTGACTTACTGACTTAACTGAATAATTCATTGTTTGTGCTCCCAGAAACGTTAACTCAATAATACTGTGGCCTGATGTCACCCAAGAGATTTATGGTCCATAATTTATAAATATATGGTCCATAAAACCATAATACATATTCATTTAAAAAAACATGTTTATCAAGCAAAATGCTGAGGCATTCTGGTAGTACTTTGTCAGCGGGTCAAAAGCACATTTTATAAATATTTTAATTAAACACTGGCATGCACTAGATGTCATTGGCATGGAGAAAATTCTCTGATTTTTGCCAAACTACTGCAGCTTTGCATATCATACTTGTAAGAGGGAGGCAAATGACATCACAGAACAACAATGAGGTGAAAACAACTAAATAAAAAAATGATTAAGGGGTTATTTACACAGAACACTTATTCTATGTGCTAGATGGACATGTTTGACCGTTGTGCTTACATCTTGTGTCTCTTGCAGCATCTTACACATGACACACTGATTTAAAAATGCTACACTCACAACACTACACTACTCACAACATTCATGTTAAAGGGTTAGTTCACCCAAAAATGAAAATTCTGTCATTAATTACTCACCCTCATCTCGTTCCACACCTGTAAGACCTTCATTCATCTTCGAAACACAAATTAAGATATTTTTGATGAAATCTGAGAGGTATATGACTCTTCTATAGACAGCAATATAATCAACACGTTCAAGGTCCAGAAAGGTACTAAAGACATTGTTAAAAAAAGTCGTTGTGACTGCAGTTGTTCAACCTTAACGTTATGAAGCGACAAGAATACTTGTAACGACTTTATTCAACAATTTTTCCTCCTCCCTGTCAGTCTGTTACACAGTTGGCGCAGTGAACGCATTGCAGAGCTTCCGTGTTTACGTCTGAAATAAAGTCGTTATTTTTGTTTTGTTTTTATGCACAAAAAGTATTCTTGTCGCTTCTTAAAATTAAGGTTTAACCACTGCAGTCACGTAGACTAATTGAATGATGTCTTTAGTACCTTTCTGGACCTTGAAAGTGGTCATTAAATTGCTGTCTGGGTGAGTCATATACCTCTCGGATTTCATCAAAAATATTTGTGTTCTGAAGATGAATGAAAGTCTTATGGGTGTGGAACAATATGAGGGTGAGTAATTAATGACAGAAATTTCATTTTTGGGTCAACTAACCCTTTAAAATAAGTTCAAAAATACAGTAAAAACAGTAATAAAAGTCTCCAGACCTTGCTTTTGTCAATCCCCTTCACCCCGCTTCACATTTTTAATAGATAAATACGTTCTGTGAATGGCTCTTAAGAATGTTTTGTCAAAATTACATTTTATTTAACTTTAATCAAAGCTTTCACATCATCATTTTATCAGTAACAATAATATTTATTAGTAGTTGAAATAGTATTTCTTGAATAGTAGTTGAATTTTTTTTCTCTTTATTTAAAATTCACCTCCCATTGTCACAGGCCTACCCAATTAGGTGCAACTAACACTACCCTCATAATATATATTACCACTGTTCAGAGAGTGCCCTCACTTTAAAATGAGCCATTGGTGCTATCAGACTGCCAGTGACTCCACAATCAAGAATGTTCTTCAGGGGTTTGCAGGGTTTTCCCCCTCTGTAACGTGACTAAGACATTTCTTCTGCCTGACCACATAAGGGAAGTGGAGTGGGCCTTGAGTCGAGCGCACTGCCAGGACACAACACTTGGAGCAGTCATGAGACAGACAGTAATAATTCGTTGGCTCTATATTTGTCCAGCAGGAGGGCCATAACAGCTGAGAGCGCTAAACCTGAGCATGTGAGAATGTGACTGACTCTAAACTGTTTTGATATACAGCTCCATTGTGAACACATCCAGAATAAACAGATATCCATTTCCTGACTCAATCCATTTCATTAACTCCATTCCCCCCAAAGCCACACTGACAAGCAATGACATCAATGCTGTTTAGCAAGATGAAATGAAAACAGAGAGTTCTTGTCATAAAATGTTCATCAGATAGCTGTAGCTGTGTGCATATGGCTTTTGGTTATTGTTCAAGCCTTTTAGGAAATGAGTAAACAAAGACTTTGACCTTAAACTCTGTAACTGTGTCAGTCTAATTCTGCATACTGGAAAGGTAAGATATGAACTAAATCTTTCATTCTGTTGTCATTTTATTTAAAAATTTTAATTTTGAATGTTTAAACTAGAATTACACTACAAAAAAAGTTACTTTTTATTGTATAAATGACTCGTGACAGTTAATCTGTGTTGCACTGTGTGCAGTGTATAGTTATCCAGTTTCATGTTCAGATACTACTTATCACATTTTAGACCATTTTTAGACAAACAAACCATGTATTTATCAGAATAACTATGATTTTATAGTTAGTCTAGTTTTTATAATTAACATAAAAATGATAAACAGTTAAACAGGTCTGTAATCATTTTGGCTCCTTCTTTTTTATAAGAAAATTGGCTCTAATAAAACCATGACAGAAACAATCACTCTCTCCACGGGTCAGAAGATCCCATTGGTGGGCCTAGGAACATGGAAAAGTGCCCCAGGACAGGTGTGTAAATCCCTTCCCACCCCATCATATGTCGGACAAACCAGACATAAGCTGATAAAAATGTAAAAAAAAAAAACCCTATATTTTACTTCTGTACAGTATGTAAAGTAGTATTTTCTTATTTCTCTGTTTGTTAGATTCTTTATCATTTATTGATTGTGTCAAAACTGGATTGGATTCTGTCTTACTGTAGGTGAAGCAGGCTGTTCTAGCAGCTTTAGACTGTGGCTACAGACACATTGACTGCGCAGCGGCTTACGGCAATGAGCGAGAGGTCGGAGAGGCCCTGACTGAACGACTTGGACCTGGAAAAGTACCTGCAGATAAAAAATATACATAAAGCACATCATTTGGTTATAAAATCATCAATACAGATCACCATTCTGTCCCACACATGACATTTGTACTATTTATAACTATCATAGTCCCTGAGACGAGAAGACATTTTTGTGACCTCCAAGTTGTGGAACACCAAGCACCACCCAGATGATGTCGAGGAGGCCTGCAAAAGGTCTTTGTCAGATCTGAGGCTCTGTTATCTGGACCTGTATCTCATGCACTGGCCAATGGCCTTTGAGTAAGTCATTGTGTTTCCATAACTAGCTCTTGGATAGCAGAGCAATTTTTCTGAATTTCACCAACATATACTGCCATTCAAATGTTTTTCAAAGAATTCTCTTATGCTACATTTATTTGATCAAAATATAGTAAAACAGTAATATCATGAAATATTATTACAATTTAAAATAACTGTATTCTATTTTAGTATATTTTATAATGTAATATATTCCTGTGATGGCAAAGCTGAATTTTCAGCATCATTACTCCAGTCTTCAGTGTCACATGATCCTTCAGAAATCATTCTTACATGCTGATTTGCTGCTCAAGAAACTATTCTTATTATTATCAATGTTAAAAGCAGTTATTCTGTTTAATATTTTTGTATTTTTGTCTTTACTGTCACTTTTGCTCTATTTAATGCATCCTTGTGGAATAAAAGTATTTATTTCTTTAAAAAAAATGAGCTCAAACTTTTGAACGGTAGTGTATCTGAAAAGAATAAGTTTAGGTTGGTATAAAGCTGTGGTGCAAGAGATTCAATGTATTGAGGCTGTACAAGTGTCTTGTGCAACCAAAAGTAGGGATAATTTTAGCTAAATGAATGGCTTGAAACTCTTATGGTTGCTACAAAATATTATAGACAGTATGTTTTAAATACTTCCAGGAGAGGAGGTGAGCTGATGCCCAGGCATCCTGATGGCACTATTAGGTATGATGACACTCACTACAGAGACACATGGGCAGCCATGGAGAAGCTGGTGGACCAAGGGCTGGTAAAAGCCATTGGCTTGTCAAACTTCAATGCAAGACAGATTGATGACATTCTCAGTGTTGCCAAACACAAGCCAGTGGTCAACCAGGTATGCAAGAGTGATAAATGCGCACCATAAGACTGGGTTGTCTTTGTGTTCATTTGCCACTGACAACAGATATAGGCATTCGAAAAGCATTATTATTATTACACAGCTTCATCTATGTGGTTACACTTATCCTTTGGCATGAAAATGTACTTCTTGACATTTTTAAATAATAAATAAATATTTTGAAAAGATTTATAATTTAAATTATTATAAAATAGCATTTTTCTGTGTTCTGTATACAATATTTTCAGGTGGAGTGCCATCCATACCTGGTTCAGACTAAGCTGGTATCTCACTGTTGGTGTCGAGGGCTGGCAGTAACAGCGTACAGTCCTCTGGGTTCCCCTGATCGTCCATGGGTTACACCTGGACAAGCTCGTCTGCTGGATGACCCAAGAGTGGTCAGTATGGCCATGCACTATAACAAGAGCCCTGCTCAGGTCATCAACAGGTGAGCACGGTAAACAGATCCAAGAATATGCCCACATTTACTGCTGAGAAGGGATTACTTCATTACTCTTACTAAGTTTTTGTTAGTGTTATTAGTGTATTTTTTAATTACACGTCAAGTATACACTTCTGGATTTGTTTTTGTCTCATAGATGGCACATACAGAGGGGTGTCGTTTGCATCCCCAAAAGCGTCACTCCATCCAGGATCAAACAGAACATTGAGGTACGTTAAAACGACTTTAAACTTATTTTTTTAAAATGTTAAAATACTTTCTCTTGCCTCAATTGAACATGCAGAGACAATAAGAGGTAGATTTTCCTTTAAAGTTTAAACACTCTGACTCTGACTCTTTGCTGTTAAAACACTGTTATCCTTGTTCGAACATCCAGACCAAACAAGCGTGAGTTTGGGGCGGGACTGTTTTTAACCAGTTTGAAAAGAATTATTTTTGTGCATCCATTTGGACATGTTTGTGACAGAAATTCCACACCTCCATGATATTCTCCACATTTTAGCACATGCATATTCACCTGAGCTATCGCATCTCAACTTCTGCCTTGGGAGGTTATTTAGCCTCTGAGCTTCCACATAACCAAATCATGACTGAAATAAGCCTGGACGGTTTAAGCAAGGTCAATCATCATTAGGGCTGGTTCAAAATGTCGACAGAAGAGAGGACAGAGACACCTGGAGGACAAGAGCTGTAATGAGTATTGTGAATGGGATAATAGTTCACCCAGAAATGAAACGTTTCAAAGAAATTTAGCTCAATATTCAGTGAATATCTTTCTCTACACTTTATCTCTCAAATCTCAATTGTGTGAAAACCAATGACATTTGGCATCATTGGTGTCAAACCTGGTGTGGCACTTTTTTTTTTTTTTTATAAACATGTTTAGTTAGAGCTGCAGGGAAGATTATGTAACTAATAGTTCACCATTGCACACAGGTGTTTGATTTTAAATTATCTGATGAAGACATGAGGCTCATTGAATCCTTCAACAGGAATGAAAGGCTTATTGTTCCAGTTATAATGGTAACTACAAATACTTAAATTGCAAAACAAAAAATTGTTAAGTGTCTGAGTTGAAATGTCTATTGTGGCTAAAAAATAAAAATGTTGTCGCTCCACAGAAAGATGGAAAAAAGGTTTGGAGAGATGCAGGACACCCTCACTTTCCCTTCAGTGACCTATATTAATAAAATGCAGTGGAAAAATGTGTAAACATAGATCTAAAGTTGACGTTTTCAATCTTTAAGTTATATTCATAATTGTAATATTCACATGGCATATTTTATGAAACATTCAGGATAAACAACCATTTTAAGTAGAGATTCCTCTACAAATTAAACACCACAACATCTGGTCCATTTCGTGAATTTTATTTAACATTTTTCAAACTTGTAATACATTATATGCTACATTCATAAAAAAATGAAGTCATTAGCAATTATTTTTCTCTTTTTTTATCATTTTTTTTTTTGTTTTGTTTTTTTATCATCCTTCCAACAACCTAGCATTAAACCCCACCACTAAAGCTGCTCATATAGCTTGTGAAGTTAATGAAATCACTATTGTGTATGGTTTTTACTGAAATTCACCCCCACCCACAGAATGTTAAGATCAAAGTTCTCAGAAATCATCCTTTCACAAACCAGAGCAAAACACAAGCAGCTACATGCTTTTCTCTATCAACAGATGGGGGGTGGACAGAAGGGGAACGAGGCGAATAAAAAACAAGGGGAATGGACATAAATTGAGAAGCGGAAAAGAAACAAAAAAAGCACAGTCCTAAAAACTTGGAATTTTTATTTTTTGTCTTTTGTACACTGAGGCCTGTATGAAGAGGCGCCTGTGAGGGTCAGCCACGTGGTCACATTTATCCATAAAGATCATCATCGTTGTCCTCATTGAAGACTGTGCCTCCGCCACCACCGGAAGAGCCCTGACTTGGTCCACTTCCTCCTTGGTTACTGGATGGGAATCTAAACAAAAAAAAAAAAAAAAAAAAAAAAAAAAAAAAAAAAACACATTCAACATCTTGAAACCTGACATCTGAATGAAAGAAAACAAAAGGACAGCAAAGTTGTCACTAAACACCATGATTTAAGATCCCACCTGAAACTGCCAAAGCCTCTGCTTTGTTGCAGGGTCTGTGCGAACATCTCGTATTTGCGGATGTCGTTATCACTGACGGAACGGCGGGCAAAGCGCATAGCCTCCTCGAAGTGGTCCTTCCTTATCTCAGGCACAGGGTCATCCTCCTCCACTTCCTGAATATACAAGAACAAATCAACCAACATGTTAGAATTTTTGATTTAAAAAAAAACACTAGTACACTATAACACTAGTACTTGAGAAACTACATTAGACAAACTGAAATCTCACCATTGCAGAAGGGTTGGTCTGCCGCTCACGTTCCCGTCTGATCTCGTTCTCAATGGACTCACGGATGGCCAGTTTACAGGCTCTCTGACAGATCTCAGTCAAGTCAGCACCTGAAAAGCCATTGGTCATCTTGGCCAAGAAGTCCAGGTCCACGTCCTACACAAAAAGGAATACATTGTAAAGACCAAATAATAAAATAAAAACCCAATTAAAAAAAAAACAAACACCATCCACCCTCACCTTTGAAATTGGAGACTTCCTGAGGTTAGCTTTGAGAATGGAAATGCGAGACTTCTCGTCAGGCAGTGGGATGTAGATGAGCTGGTCCAGTCGGCCAGGTCTGAGGATGGCAGGGTCAATGATGTCTGGTCTGTTGGTGGCCCCAATGATAAAGACGTTCTTCTTGCTGGACATACCATCCATTTCTGTGAGGATCTGGTTAATAACTCTGTCAGCTGCTCCACCACCATCACCAACATTTCCACCACGAGCTTTAGCAATGGAGTCCAATTCATCAAAGAAGAGCACACAAGGAGCAGCTTGACGAGCCTGGAGGACAAAGAGAGAGCCAGGACCATTTTAAAATGCATACCTAATTTACATGTTTCTGCAAAGAACAAGGACCAGTAGATCCATAACAACTGAAAAGCATAATTATTCACATTAAAAAAAAAAATAAATAAAAAAAAAAAATAAACAGGACCAAGTTAGAAACTGCCTGGTCAAAATGACAAAATTACATACCTTATCGAAGATTTCACGGACATTAGCCTCTGATTCTCCAAACCACATAGTAAGCAGTTCTGGGCCCTTGATTGAGATGAAGTTGGCCTGGCACTCATTGGCAATGGCCTTGGCCAGTAGGGTTTTACCACAACCTGGCGGTCCATAGAACAGCACACCCTTGGATGGGGTCATGCCAAACTTAAGGAATTTGTCTGGATGTTCCACTGGGTACTAAAAAAAAGATAGAAAAATTTGGTAAGTTTCAAAATTCAGCTGTGTGAACATTTTGCAGTCAACAAAAACTGAGTAAGATTGTGCTCAGTACCTGCACCAACTCCTGCAGCTCTCTCTTGACATCTTCAAGGCCACCAATATCCTCCCAGGAGATGTTGGGCACCTCCACCACAGTCTCTCTCAGGGCAGAGGGGTTGCTCTGGCTAAGAGCCCACTGTTAGGTAAAAGAGCAAAGCATTAATGTCTTTTGTCTCTAAATGCAATTTCCCCTCACACAGTCTTACACTGTGTAGATCGTTGTAAGAGTTCCTGATGAAGATCCTCACCCTGAAGTCATCCATTGTAACAGCCAAGGAGTTCATAACCTCTGCGTCGATGGTCTCATCCTCCAGATCAATGAGGTCCATTTTTTTACGGATGGCTTGCAGAGCAGCCTCTGAGCAAAGGGCGGCCAGATCAGCACCCACATGGCCATGGGTTTCATTCGCCACCTGATGACAAATGGTTGATGGTTTAAAAAATTCTTTCCTTCCTTCGCTCGCTCTTTTTTTTTTTTTTTTTTTTTTTAATGTCATGCTAGCTTCTATGGCTATAATCATGGCAAGAGAGATTTAGTTATAAAAAAAATAAAAAAAAACCTAAATACAAATTTACTTTGTTAAACCTCTTTAAAAGAATCAACAGAATAAAACAACTTTCTTAAAAAGGGTAGAAGTGTTACAGTCCAGTAAAAATGTATGTGTTGGTCTTGAATGTCCTATCCTGCATCTTGCATAAACAACTTTATCCCAGTGATTATTAAAAGGGAATATGGTTTGTTTCAACATCCAGATTTAATTAATTTAATTTGTTGTTTAAGTGCCGATCCCATTCCAATTGCCATTTGTTTTTGGTGTATGAATTTAAAGCTGTTTTCGGGTCTGTAAAGGGTACAGAACATTTTACTGGTTCTTTAGATAATGCTTCTTTGGCAACATTGTCTGATGGTTTAAAAATAAACAAAACCTAAATTGTGTGAAAATGAACCCATATTTAAAAGGTACACTAGCTACAAAGACTTGATGCCCTAAATAGGACAAAACATTAAAAGAAGTCAGCTTTCATTTATGGTGCAATGGGACTAAAATCAGGAAGCCAGAAGTAGTACAAAGAAAGCAAAAATGCAAATGAACTTGACAACTACTGATCCACTGGGGGGGGGGAAACAAATGATCTACAAAATCGAGACATGAAACCGACACAGACATTCTGAAAATGCCTTCATTTTGGGGGATGCATTTGAAAAGTCACTTGGCTTAAAACTCTGAGGGGGCAGACAAAATGCGCATGATGCTTCTGCCATTGCCTGATTAAGGAGACCCAGTTTAAACGAAAGTGAATCATCACAGAGCACTGAATGTTCTGACATTCCCTGAAACGCACCTGTTCCAGATCAACATCATCAGCAAGCTTCATGTTCTTGGTGTGAATCTGAAGTATCTCAAGTCTTCCAGTAGCATCTGGAATGCCAATGTCCACCTCTCTGTCAAAGCGACCTGAAATCAAGAGTCAGGGCATCAGCACAAGAGGTTCTTATCTAAGGTGCAGTTCATGTAGCCAGAATATCAACTGGAAACATCTTAGCAAATGTCTCTTTACAGAGCAACACTTGAGCAAAGTGATCTCACCGAATCGCCTGAGAGCTGGGTCAATGCTGTTGGGTCTGTTAGTGGCTGCCATGACGATGACATGAGCCCTTTGCTTCAGTCCATCCATCAAAGTGAGCAGCTGAGACACAATGCGCCTCTCCACCTCACCATGAGTCTGGAAAAACAGATGGAGGACCATTTAGTGAAACATCTCTTAGACATTCACACATCCCACACCTCAGATCAGAAGGTACTTTAAAGTAAAACGCATGATCAGACTTTATTATTATTATTATTATTATAAATAACATTTACACTGTAACAATCAGTTAGAAATGTTTGAATATTTTTAAAATTAGGTTTACGATGGTACATTTTTGGTTAAAACATTCTCATGGTAAATTATGCTAATAGGGATTAGAAGTGAAGCAACGGGAAAAAGCTTTAAAGCACTGTCAAATTAAAAATATTCAAAATTTAAAATAAAAATCCACATGTGAATACAAAAATCAATGCATTCAAAATTTAGCTTTATCAGTGCAGCAGGAGATGCAATGATGTAAGACTGTTTTAATGATTTTCTTTTAAACTAGGATGTCAAAAACCAAGTCATTCACACAGAAGGCATTTTCTGCACTGCTTTTCCATTGTATTTCATGCAACCATGTGCTTAGATTGTTACAATAGGGACCATGGCGTTTATGCAATTTACAAAGTTACATTTGATTTATAAATGTTAGTTTATGCACTATGATTTTAAAACTTTTTCCCAGACAGTTCATTCATGTTATTTCATTGCTTTTAACAATTTAATCCAGTGCATTAATGTTTCACTCACTGCGCCCTCTTGTGGGCTCAGGGGACAAGCAAAAAGCTTTTTTCCCCCTTTACTTAAATTGTCTTATAAATTAAATATTAGTAATAATTGAATTGTATTCTAAAAGTACAAAAGCCATTTTGACAGCCCTATAAAAGCACCCAAACACACAAGACAGGATATGAGGAGAAAAATCTCATACAAAATATCATTAAATCAGGTGAGCAGATTTATAATTTATATTTTACTTCAGTTTTATTTTAATTAACAAAAACAAGGACGCAGTGTCTTGTCTTTTACATTGTAAAAAAAAAAAAAAAAAAAAGTAGAGTGAAAAAGATCTTACCACAGTTTTTAGAATATCAATGTCTCACGCAAAATCAGGTGTTACAGCTTAAAATATTTTACTGATGGATTAAAATAAATATAGCAAAGAATTTACAAACCAATCAGTTTAAGTAATGATTATTTGTGCAAAGCAACTGCTGTGATCGCTTTTGTAATAACTGAAAGATTATTGCCTCAGAAAATCACTCAAATCTTACCTTCTCTCTTTTGGGTGCAATAGCATCGAGTTCATCAATAAAGATGATGGCTGGTGCATTCTTCTCTGCTTCCTCAAAAGCTTTGCGCAAATTGCTCTCAGATTCACCTGCCAGTTTACTCATGATCTCAGGGCCTGGGACCATTAAAATAGTTTACATCAATTTCTCTCAGTGTCAAACTGGCACTGATATAAAAGCATAAAACACAACATCAACAGCTATTAAAATTCATTTAAATTGTGTTCATGCATCCCCACCATTGATGAGGAAGAAGAATGCTCCAGTTTCGTTTGCCACAGCACGAGCTATGAGAGTCTTTCCAGTTCCAGGGGGTCCGTACAGCAGAATGCCACGGGGAGGCTGAACAAACAAAAGATGATTTGAACCTTGGACTACAAACTCAACACTAATGTGTTTAAGTGTCAGTGCAGACAATTACCTTCACTCCAATAGCCTTGAAGAGAGCTGGGTGCCTCAGAGGCAGCTCCACCATTTCTTTGATTTGGGCAAGCTGTTTCCTGACCCCTCCAATGTCATCATAACCCACCTCATTCAAAGACTCTTCCTCATCCTGCAAACAGGAGTGCAGATACATTCATACACACTGTTCCTCCACATCGCCCATTTTAAACCATGACAAAACTTGAAACATTTGTCAATCTACTCGCCTCTCTCTTGATAGGTTCCCCCTCACAGTGGATCACTGTGTCAGGGGCCACAATACAGTACGGGCTGGGGTCAGTCTCCACCACTTTGAACTCCACAGCGCGCATACCTCCTCTGACCAGGAAAATATCACCTATGGATATCAAGTTAAACAAATGTTATTTATCAATCACTGACAACCTTGACTTCACTTGACTGAATTTCATGCTGCTTTAGACAAACCGCAAACTCTTTCTAGGCCCTTAAAATACAGCTGACCAAACATAAGTTCACATGCCTAAAACATCTGAAATCAATCTATTCGGTGACAAGTGACACTTCATGCCAAGCATCATGATTCACCAATTTAACTCCAATGCAGAGATGTGCCAAAACATACAAGGAGAAAAACAGACAAATGCAAATTCACTCTGACAGTAGATGGGCTTATGGAACAGCGGCAGTTTCTTTGGGGACTGCTGTACACGAAGTAGCGCTGCACTTATAACAGGCAAGAGGAAAAAATGCCATCGAAACTTTTCTGAAGACGATCAGTTCCCTTCAGAGATACATTCATATAACCCCCACCACAATTCAATATTTATATCTTATGAATTTACTAGGGTGAATCTCTAGTAATTATGGGTAATTTATAGTAATTACTATAGTAACCACGTAATGTTTAACAAGAACACTAAAATAAAGTGTTCCGATTTTTTTTTTTTTTAAATGCTTTTGAAGTCTTTATTTGACAAACTAAAGTACAAGAATTTGTGTTACCAACTAGGTGATCTGATCAGGATCAGCCGATACAGACTACCGATTTTGTGTCATCACAACTGGCCGACACTGATCCCGATCATTCAAGCTTTATACAAGCGACATGTAAGCTCTCTGCTGACATCACTGTTAACCCCTTACACACTGAATTTAACATGATTAAGTTACAAGTTACCAAAACTTAAAAACAAACAAAAAAAAAAACAACAAGTATAAAGTACATGGCCTCATTTGATAAAAAACACTTCAAATTTGAAAGAAAATAGATTCAGACCAATATTTGGAGGCTCTTATGTTACAAAACTTCTGAGAAAACCCCAGAAAAGCTATGCAATTTGATTTGTTATTCAAAAGTGACAATTTATTTTATTGTTATTCATGCTTGACATGATGACCATCAGAATGTTTACATGCGCATCTGCAACTTTTTTTTTTTTTTTTTTTTTTACAGTTATGTCATCAAATTGCAATCAGCTCGTGAGATCGGCCAAATTTAATGACTCCCAATCGGGTCATAGAATATTACAATTTTCCGATATGACCTGCAGCTGATCGGTCGGAGCATCCCTAGTAAAACGGTAACATTGTGAAATATCACTACAATTACACTTAAAATTATCTAATGATTAAACAGTTCAAAAGAAAAAGGATTTATTCAAAATACAAATAATTTCTACCAATGTAGAAGTCTTTACTGTCACTTTTGATCACTTAATATGCCATTTGTTTCAGAATAAATCAAAATTCCTGACCCCAAATTTTAGGATTGTAGTGAACATAAATTTAACATACATAAAAAGTAACATCTCAGAGTTAATCCAAAGTATAAAAAAAAAACATTTTATTACTATTATACTGGCTATTGAAGGTACCTTTACGGATTGGCCGATAAGCCTCCAGGAAGTAAGGCTTGAGATAAACCTCAAACAGATTGCCTGTGATGCCTTCCACTGTGTCATCGATTGGCAGAACGTGAATGCGCTTTCCATACTTCACATCTGGACATGGCTGAATACTGAAAACCAGAAAGGGGAACAAATAAATGATCCATCCTACACTTATATTAATAGGAACATTTATCGAATAGAGTGTATTTGGGTCCAGTCAATCAGAATAACACCCTAAAACTCTTGTAACAACATTCCAGGAATCCTTCACCCAATATATACGATGAAAGTTTAAACCAAAAACACTGTCTCACCTGATGACATCACCAAGGCGCACCCTGAGGTTGTTGCGGACCACCCTGTTCATGCGAACCTTTTCATCAGAGCAGGTGTCATCAGACAGGACGATGCAAACGGTCTCTCTCCGTTTCTTGCCCTTCAACAGCACTGTGTCCCCCCTGAAGAGCTGGAGCTCATCCATCTTTGCCTGAAAAAGCAGAGAAAACATGATGGGCACATGCAAATGGACAACGAGCACTGATTCAATTTTTTAATACATTTAAAATCTAACTGAAGATCGTACCTGAGAGAGAGACACAACACTGTTGTCTTCATTGATGGATTCATCAACGATCAACCTATTTGGCCTGTTCTTCTGCTTCAGAATGGCAGTGGAAAGATCATCATTTTTGGATCTGTATGGAAGAGGAAAAGTAACATTAAAGCAGCGGTTCTTTTTTTTTTAATACTCAGAGTATTATCTATTTTCCAACACAATATTCAAAGGCTCCCCACATTGGCTAAGAAATCTCCTCTGGTGAAAGCTGTATCTGCTGTAATGATGATAATTCTGCTCATTTTCAAACACTGGGAGTGTTGATATTAAATTAAGCATGATATACTTTGCGATTCAGGCATATTCTGCATGTTCTTCAAAAAAGTTGTTGAAAATCATGTTATTGGGAAAGCTATTGGGGATACATAGTTTTTTATTTATTTTTTTTATTAAGAAAAATTAATTTTCAATTCATCCTGTGGCACCCTTGGTTTCCTGATCCCCCTCAGTGGAACACAAAAATGATGCTCTGCAAAATGACAGCCTCTCTTCACAATTCACATTTTTTTTTTTTTTTTTTTTTTAATCATAAAATGAACATGGATGGTAACCAAAACTGTTAATGAGCAAAAATCTGCTTGTGTTCCATAGGAAAGTTTCAGATGTTTGGAAATAAGTGTGCGAGTAAATACTATTCTCATTTTCGAGTGAGCTGTCCCTTTAACAATGCTTCTCAGGTGGTTATCTGAGACAGACAGTTGCTATTTTTTCTTTTTTTCAGTATCACTTAATGCGAAAGCGAAAGATAGTTACATTTCATATTAAGCAGCATATTAAACAACTGACATTACATATTACCCTGTCTGTTCTGAGTGGACAACACGATAGGGTCGATGGACAAGTGCACTTCTGCTCATATATACGTTTGTCAAGCTCAAGTTACTCTAGAGCTTTCCACAAAACACTGGACCGAGAGTCGTAATGATATTCTAGATTTAGGCCTTGAGCAAGGCCTAAGTGTGGCTAATCCCGCAGTATACAACAATTTAAGATGTACATTGTTTAAATGTTTTTTTTTTGTTTTTTTTCCTGAAAAGAAAAAAGAAACCAAATTAAAACGGCTTTCAGACACGTCAATAGGCAGAGGCCAACAACGCGTGTGTAAATAAGCTAACACATCCTACATCCTCATAGCTAACAGACAGGAAACGTTATATCTTTACATACTACTGAACCATACATTGAACTCCATCACACAAGCGTTAGTATTAGTTGTGTAAACAACCTAACCATATATTGTTCAGGTAGACGGAAGTATGTTTTAAATTGTTCTCAGAGTGGGTGATGCGCGAGCTAGCAGCAGTTAGCCAGCTCCAGTTGCCAATGACACAGCAAATGCTGCTGTGTGACATGTGAAACCCAAACCGCTTAAACATTCGTATTTTGGTGCTTCTAAAAATCTTAGGGTCTAGTACATTTAGTATCTAACTTCTTAATGACACATCCTGGCAGCCGTTTTTCATTTGATGGCTGAAACATCTAACGTTAGATCACGGGATTAAATCATCATCATCACCTGCTGCTTTATGGACAAAGCCGGTTAGCTCGCTTTGTTTCTTATTATTCACCGTTTTACTGCTATAGAGAATTAATATTGTTTTTGCTCTCCATGCGGGTCGTTTAACGGTGTTGTGCGTGTTTTTTTCCTTTTTCTTCCGAGCAGTCGCCGGTGATGCCGGTGGGCCGAAAGCCTCCATCGTATGCGGAGATGACTCAGTCCGGTTAGCTTACATGCTAAACACAGCTAATCATAGTCTCCCTAAAACTCCTGCACAAGTTTTAATTAGGGAAGAGAACGGAAGTACATAGAGGTTAAAGAGATTATATCAATTTACATGTACGCTCTGATGAGAAACCTATAATGTGTAAACTCGCTCTTTTCATTGATCACCGTTCATGATGCGTTCGTCTTTTAGCTTCATAGCTAACTGGCACTCAACAGAAAACAAAACAACTTTCATCACACTAAATTACGTATCACAAAAATTGTACTTACTCTCCACCCGAAGCCATATTGCTTCTCCCGCAAAAAGATACAAATAGTTGATGGAAATGAGTAGCTCTCTTAAGTGACCGATTCCAACCTTCTCACTAGCTTTTTACCTCTGCACTGGATTAGCCTGCTAACATCAACTCTGCGGAGAAAAAGTTTCCTCGCCCATTTTGAATATCGAGCCAATCAGAACACACGTTGCGATTCCTTGCGTTGACCGATTGGCCAATCTCGGACCGACTGTGGAAGAGCTTGAACATCATTGGTTCTGGTGTCGTTCACGGTTCATTGCGATTGGCTTATTTTCTGCTGCGTTGTGAATTGTCTCTTTTGGATTGGCTCAAGAGTCTGATTAAACTGTTACTCAGCTGAGCCGAGATGTCAAAATGCCACCAACAACTCTATTGCCAAATAGGCCATGTTGCCGAACAAGTTAGGTAATCGCAAAAGGACACAAATCGCCAAATATGTCTCAGATGATATGGTGTGTAAAAATTTAATTGAGCTGGAAAGCAGAGCAATGTAATGAATTAATTTATAATATTAGGGTCATAATATACAGATGGAGAATATTGTGGAAAAGTATATTTTTTTATTTAAGAAAGTGAATATATAAGTGAATAAATTTAATATATAATTCTACACTCATAACACAAACGAAAAGCTTTTTTTTTTTTTTAAATGTTGATAATTACAGCTTACAGCTGAAAAATCTCAAAATATTAGAATATTGAATTTCGAGTTTGGTTAAATTACCATTCATACAGTATAAATACCAGACATCTATCTATCTAGTTCAGTACATGCAACCACAATCATGGGGAAGACTGCTGACTTCACAGTTGTCCAGTAGATGATCATCAACACTGTCCACAAGGAGGGTAAGCCTCAGAAGAACATCTCCGCAGGGTGCTGTATCGAAGAATGTTGAAGTTGACTAAAAGGGAAAAGTGTGGTAAGAAATGGTGCACAAGACGTAGGGATGACCGCAGCCTTGAGAAGATTGTCAAGCAAAGCCGATTCAAGAACTTGGGGGAGCTACAGAAGGAGTGGACTGAAGCTGGAGTCAGTGCATCAAGAGCCACCGCACACAGATAACTTCAGGAAATGGGCTACAACTGTCACATTCCTAGTACCAAGTAACTCCCGAACCAATATCAATGTGAAGATAATGTCAGAAGCATTTTATCTGTGCTAACTGGACTGTTGCTCAGTGGTCCAAAGTTCTCCTTTCAGATGAAAGTGAATTTTGCATTTCATTTGGAAATTAAGGTCCCAGAGTTTGAAAAAGTAGAGAGGAACAGAATCCAAGTTGCTTGAAGTACAGTGTGAAGTTTCAGCAGTTTGGGTTGCCATGTCATCTGCTGGTGTTGGTCCACTGTGTTTTATCAAGTCCAAAGTCAACACAGCCATCTACCAGGACATTTTAGAGTACTTAATGCTTCCATCTGCTGACAAGTTTTTTGGAGATGCCGATTTCCTTTTACAGCAGGATGTAGCACCTGCCCACAATGCCAAAACTACTACTAACTGCTTTACTGTCCATGATATTACTGTGCCAGGCCAGCCAACTCGCTTGACCTGTATTGTTAAGAGGAAGATGAGAAACCGACTTCAATAGCAGCTCAGCAGTGCTGATCACCTCCATGCCACACTGCACTGATGTACTTACATGCAGGTGTGTGGGTTGAAATAAAGAGCATATGATATAACAGTTAAAGAGATAATACATTTCAAATCCTTTTCAATACAATTTGCTTTAGATAATAGATAAAAGTTTCATGTCCATTCCAAAAACAAGATGCTAATCAGAAAATCCCCATCACCCATTTAGACTTTTTTTTATTTGATTCCAGTCTGGATGCATCTTCTTGTCATTCATTCTGACAAGTGGAATGTAACCTCATTGGCAATGGTTGAACAAAATGTCAACAGAGTCATTGTAGCATGAAATGAAATCCTGCCCTCTGATTAGCACAGCTCTGATATTCTTCTATGTCATTACATTTTTGGCATGAATGTATTCGTCCATTTTCTTCTTCAAGTCAGTGAAGTCAAAAGCTGTGTCCCCTGGCCACGCTTGCAAATACAGCGGTAGGTTTCTGAAACATAAGTAAAAAATTACTATACAATTATTACACCAGTTTCAGATTATAGATTGTAATGATGTGTGACTTTCATGTGAAAAAAATTACAGTATGACATATGACTTGTCCAATAGCTTACATTGGCTTAGGTGTAACTGAAGTACTATGGGCTTCTCTCCAGTGTGCTGATGCTTCTTCTCTACGATCAAGCCTCCACAAGACTTCAGTTAGCCACATTTCAGTATTCTTACAACCTAGTGAAATTCAATTCCACATGTAAATTTGAGAAGGACAGGGCGACGTATCAGATTAAGCAAACAAACAGGTCACACTGATTCACTATAATGAAAGCATATTAGCTGAAAACCTGGTGACATCTGGAGACTGAGATGAAGATCTCTCAGGGCCTCCTTCAATTGACCTCTTTCCAAAAAACAGAGTCCTCTACCAGCTAGTGCTTGTCCTTTTGCTGCTTCCAAAGTCACCACTCTTTCAACCATTGCTTCAGTGTTTCCAAGATGTTTTTGTTTCCAGTCTAAAAGTTTGATGAAACCATGTAAGTGATGATACATGAAAGATAATGAAGACGATAAAGCAAGTTCACACATTAAATGTGGCTTCATTAAGATAAAAAGGGGAAAACAAATTCATCCTTTGAATGCAAAGCTGTTATAAATAGATACTTGATCAAGACCTCAGGATAAAAATATTTTTAAACCTGGATGATACTTCACAAACAAAGACAGACATGCTTAGTATGATTACGCAGTCTAGAAAGAAAGAGGTTACTTACCTTTCTGTTTAATAAACACTTTCACCAGCTGATTAATCGCTCTATAAGGAAAGAGCAAGTGAACATAAGAAAAAAATTATTTGGACTAAACATGTTTTGCCAACACAGCTATGTACTGAATGAAACTCTCATCACATTGTACCTTGTAAAGTTTGTAATAGCCTCTTTGGTGTCCTTCAGTTTCCAGTGGGCTTGTGCTTGAAGGAGATGGGCCGCACCAGCCCATAACACAAAGTCAACCTTTTCGAGTACAACATCGGAGTCAGATAATTTTTGTCTTTCAACGGCATCAAGCAGCAGCTTCTCGGGAATGAAGTCTAAAGTGCTGGTGATGACCTCCTCGCAGACCACAAGAGCATCACTATACCTTTGAGCTTTCAACAAAGCAAATCCTGCTTCAAGGTAGACCACTGGGATTCTGGGAAAAGAAGTGCCATCCCCTGTGGATACCTGAAACACAGACAGGTCGTTGTATCATATTTGTTGTAGTTTGCGTCACTGATTATGTTATTTTCCTGTTTAATACTGTGAAGTTGCTTTGAAACTATATAAAAGGTGACTTGACTTGAATCAGTTACATCACTTCATATGCATTATTTCTGAATCTGATGCCTGAAAGAGTGCAGTCCTTACGAGATCTTTGCCATCTGACTGCAGTGACGCCAACAGATCAAGATAGTACTCAACACCATCTGAAATTCTGATTCACACAAAATATATTTTAGAGGTTTGGTATTCCATAAAAGTATTATTAAATAATTGAATATTCATATTTGATAATCTAGTCAAGCATTGGTCTTTGTTGTGGAATCACTTGCCTGCCATTGAACACACATGTGTGAGCCAAAGTGTGAAGAATAACAGATGAGGAAGGGACTCTGCTAATGAAGGTCATCTGTTCACCACCAAGCAGCATAGCTGGAGAGACCAGTGATGCACTAGGTGAACTTTTATCAGACTGCAGCTGGACTGCCTGTAAACAAAGCAAGAGAAAGTATTATTTAACTAACACATTTTAAAGGATTAGTTCACTTTCAAATGAAAATTAGCCAAAGCTTTACTCAAGCTCAAGCCATCCTGGGTGTATATGACTTTCTTCTTTCTGATGAACATAATCGGAGAAATATTAATAAATATCCTGACACATCCAAGCTTTATAATGGCAGTGAATGGGGGTCACTAGTATGAGCTGAAGAAAATGCTTCCATCCTCATCCATCCATCATAAACGTGTGCTCCGGGAGGTTAATAAAGGCCTTCTGAAGTGAAGCGATGTGTTTGTGTAAAAAAAACGTCCATATTTAAACAAGTTATGAAGTAAAATATCTAGCTTCCACCAGACCACCTTCCGTATTCAACGTACGAAAAAAGTGTAAAACTCTTGCAGTTCACAAAGCTTACGCTACATCCTACGCCTTACCTATTCAACTTACGGAAAAAGCTTAACTGACGTGATGCCAGTTTACACTTTCTTCGTAACCTGAATACAGAAGGCGGTCTGGCGGAAGCTAAATATTTTATTTAACTTTTTTTATGTTCTGTGTTCTACTTAAATTTAAGTCTACTTTGTTGACACTAGAAGACAGTCATGAGATACTGACCTTTGGTACTGACAAATTATTTGTCTTTATTATTTGTACTTGTTTTAATATAGTAATAAGTTGTTATGTGGTGTGTGTGAGGTAAGGACATCAGTTAATAATTTGTTATCACTAGGGCTGCCGAATTAACACGTGTACTTAATTAGTTTTTGTCCCGAATAGCATGAGTGCAAATGTGATATTATTATTATTTTTTTTTTTTTTTACAACAGTTTAATAAATAAGAAGTGAGTGAATATATTGTATATTTTAGACACAATATTGTCAGCATTTCTCAATTTTGCCAACAAAAATATTACCTATAAAGCCAGAACTGTTGTTAATTTCATTAAAAAATGTATTTTACATTTCCATATTAATAAAAAAAAAAAAAAAATCGATTAAAGTTATAGTTCACCCAAAAATGAAAATTCTGCCATTGTTTACTCACCCTCATGGCTGTTGAAGCCTAAAAGTTTATGTGTAATGAATTCTATGTTAAGTCAAATAAAATGTTTGTTTGTTTTCTAAAGCAACTTTTTGAAATGTCTTTTCTCATTTAACACAATAATGACTTTAAATTATATTTCGGGGGTAATTTCTCAGCCAAGTTAGATGTGTGATTAATCTGTTAGTAATAAGATTAATTAATAGCCACATCATGTAATTAAATTAAAAATGTTAATCGCTTGACAGCCCTAGTTATCACTGATATCACAAGCAGTTAATGATTTTATGTAAAGAATAAGGTACAGTGCATAAAATAATATTGGTCAGTTGTGTGCAGAATGACTTACTGAGTAAAGAAGATGCAAGGCCTCAATTTCTGCCTTTGAATTGCCAAGCTGTCTGAACACCAGAGCACTTTGATAAAGGGCACTATGGCAAGCACAATCCACCTCCACAGCCTTCCGATAAAAGTGGAGAGCACAGTGGGGCTGACCCTGCATGGACATAAGAAACAGAGCCTCAAGAGAGAAATTCTGACCCAGCACACATGAATCACTTAATCTAATGTAACAAACAAACTTAATTCAATTAATTAACTATAAACAGGAACTAATTCAGTAACTGTTGGTTCAAGATTTAGTCTATTTAGGTCTATTTAGTTCAGGGTTCAATGGATGGAGGATTGCAAAACAGAGCTTCTTACAAGCTTAGCAAAACTCTGGCCTGTAAGGGTGTGGATCTGTGCCAGAAGACTTCTGGGACTTGGGAGGCCTTTAGCCTCCTGAAAAGCCTCAAGGGCTTCAGAAAATTTCTCCATCTTCATCTGTTCAACCCCTAAACCAACAAACACATTTTAGGACTAATGGCAGTTCTACTATTTATTATTTTAAATGGCAAAGAAATTTAAAATGACATCTATATTGTTTCTTTCCTAAATACAAACTTTTGTCATATAACAACATTTGAACAACATACTGAATATTTCTTGTGACATTAATATATGGACATACATAATTTATAAATATTTACATAAACAAAAGGTTACATCATATTGTCAACATCTTAGTTCAGACATTTCATACCTTGACATATCACAGTGCAGATGTGCAAAAGATCCTTGAGGTCCTTTGCTGCCATCACAACCCTTAGCGAGGAGTCTTCTTCCATGCTCAAAGCAAGGTTTCGTGTTTCTGTCTGCAGATTCACAGGTGCTGAATGCTCTCTCTAGGAGGAGATGAGAATGACAGAATGCAGTACAGCAGTCAAATATGCATTCTTAAAAAGAATAGGTTTTTTCTTATTCTTCATACATATTTTTTGAGTGATTATCTTTATGTACAAGTATTGCAAATCCACCAGTTTTTGTGTCATGGCCCACAACAAATGTAGGTTATGCAGACGTTTACAGAAACCTAAATATCTCAGCTCAGGATGGTTCTAGCTTCTTGGAAGAAAAACTGGTCTCTAGAGCTTCTGAGAAGATACTGAGTCTCAGTACTAAATCATTTTCGGGTTACCTAGGTAAGTATAGTTTGCATGCAGAACATTTCAGGCTTGAGGCTTATCTTGAGTTTTTTTGCCTGAAATATTCACAGATACAAGTACACAGATATATTGAGTTTGAGATTTTGTTGAGGGGAATCTTAAAATTATTTTTTATAAAGATTATAAAAATAATACCTTGTGGTTAGTATGTATCAGAAGAGTAAGAATTCTCTCTAACTGACAGTGCATGAGCCACAGCACCCACTGAATCAGCAGAAGCTTGTAGACATAAGGCGCATAGACTGAGGTGCCAAAAGTCTGTAGAACAGCCTCCCACAACTTAACTGGATCACAACAGGACACCTGAGATCCTGCAGCCTCTAAAGCTACAGAAAAACAGACAGGTAGAGGGAACGTAAAACATACTGCATATAAACCAATAATAATATGCTCTATTTACCTCTTAATAATGTGTGGTTGAGACTCTCCTCAATCTCACTGGGGTTGGAGAAACCCAAGGAGAATAAAAACGTATTATATGAAACTGTCATTTCAAGTTTGAGTCGTTCAGTAGCTGCTGGAATTCCTGTGTAAACACAATATGGATATGAGCTTCTGACAATATCAACATACTGTAAGCCATCAAAAGTAACATATGATAGTACCTTGAATTGTCTGAAGCAGTTTAAGGCTTTCTGAACAGCATCGCTTCCGAATATCCTGACTTGGCTCAAGGTTATCTTCATTTCGCTGAAATGGAAAACGGCACGTGTGTTTATGCGCAAGGTAATTTTACTGTAAACGATACAATAATAATTTTGCTACAGTACCTTCCAAGTCAACATTATATTATTATTCTCCTCACTCCATCTAACAACTAAACAGGGAATAGCAGCAGACATGTCAACGACTCGAAATATAGGCAGTCAACAGATACTTAACATTTCAAGTGTACTGTATTAAATCCACAGCTTATTTCCGAAACAGTAGTACCCTTCCTCATCTGATTCGAACTTTCCCTCCTCCTCAAGTCTAAACAAATGATTAGTGATACAGCGCCACCTGCTGTTTGGGATGTATCGTCTAAAACTTTGAAGAATAAGTAAATAAAAACTAAATAAAACAGGTTTCTTGTTTTTCAGTTAAAAGCGGGCGCGGCTCTAATGTGTCTGATCTCCGGTGTCAGTCGCTTCCAGTAATTTTTAGCTGTACAGCAGTCCAAAAAAATTCGTTATGCCGCTAAATGTACTCTTGTATGTAAATCATGTTTCGTTCTTATTAAAATTCATTTGAAAAAAGCTCGTTATGCTGCTTGATATTGCAAACTGGTATTTCTTACCATATTATTTTAATGTATTGTCTTAAACACGCTGGTTTGTAGCGCAAACAGTTACAGTTTACTGCACTTTGATATTATTCTCGTTATTTCCCTAGCGGACAACAAATCTGAATTCTCGCACATTTACAGAAAGGCTAGCACCTAACTTCCGCGTTTGTGGTATGTTTAATATTCTTTCGTAATAAGAATAATCCCCCATTTTCTTCGATTATTCTTTATATAATTTATCTTGTTGACTATTGTGCCATAATTTGTGTATTGTCTGAAAGATTGTTTGTGTGTTATTGTATCTTCTGTTTGTTAAAATTGCAAAAAAAATAAAAATAAATAAAAAAATAATTAAAAATAAAAATAAAAACCTTACTTCCGCGTTGTGTATAAGGTGTATAGCCTAAATCTCAACCTGAGTCTACGTGATGCTGGTTTTAAGACGATGTAATTTAAATCCAAAGAAATTACAAACTTGCGTTAAGAACTTTTTAGTGATAATCTGTGTTAGTTTTAAGTCATAATTCCATTATTATTAAAATAAGATTGTTTGCTATATAATCTCTGACGGTCACATATAGTGCATTTTATTAGGTAGTGAAAATTGTGTTGAATATAAATGCATTAACTGGTCTGTCCTGTAATAGGGTAATCTAGGTCCATATGACTTGTTCCACATGACTCCGCAGTGCTATCTATCTGTGTCGCAGCATAAACTAAGATTCTACGTCATATTCTCTCTCTTTCCCCCAAGTCCTCCAGTGGAGAGGTGCAGCGATCGCAGCGAGAGGCCGTCCTAGAATTGGGAGCCATTCGCCAAAATGGTAAGATATTTCACTGCGTCACTTAACCAGGATTTATCAGAAATGACTAAAGTTCTATATTAAAACATTTTTGTACATTTAGGACGCAATTATTTATTTATCTTCTAGGCCATGTAATCTTCTTTATTCTGATGTCAATGACGTAATGACAACCTGCTTAGAAGATTCTCGCGTTTGTCAGCCTTGAACTTGAATTATATGGGAAACATTTAATTGACGTCTTTATTTTAAAATAGTCAGGAAATAGAGTGGCGCATTAAGATATACATATTTGTATTCGTTGGGAGATCAATGAATGTATAAGTCACGATTTCAGTAAGTTCGTCATGTAACAGTTGTACTACGCATAAATGTAAAGCACAACCGCATGCGGTTTGTTCGATCTTTGTTTTTAAGTGAAAGTAAGCCGCGTTATTTTAGGGATATGGCCCAGCACAGTGCACGCGCGCGCACTCACTGGAATAACGTTACCCTGTTATAAATAGCGCGTTTACGCCCTGACTGTTCTTTTCTATGCGCGTATTAAAGTTTCATGCGCAGAGACCGAGCAAGCCATGACTGAGGAGTGCTGCCGGGTGCAAATAGGGATATTACAGTGACGGGGCGGTTATGTTTGTGTTTTTGAGGGGCGAGACAATCCAGCACTCCTGTCAGGCTAAACAAGCTTGTCATTGGCTGAGTGTATCGCTGGGCAGCGCTTGTGCTGAGGAGACTGCAGCACACAGCGGCGCCGTCGAAAGTGCGCACTCATGGTACATGCTGTGCTTCACTGCACTCTTATGAATCATGACGATTTAAAAAACATTATTGAAACCAATAATCAGTAAATGCTAGTAAATATTAGGCATTTTAAGTTACTTTTACCATGTGGGCTACAGTAAAAAAAAAAAAAAAAAAAAAAAGACATTTAAAAATATATTGGTCATGTATTTTAACCTTCATGTACTGTTGCGGGTCAATTTGTTGAAAAATGTTGTGACTTTTTCTCATTTAGGGTCATGCATGCAAAGTTTCAAAATGTGCATATGTGCATACAGAAATTGTATACGTTCTTACTGTTGGTGGGTCAATTTGACCCATATAGACAGCCATTCAAAAGAAACTGTACAGACCCAAAATATAAAACACTTCTGTGTTGTATGTCAGAACTCCTCAACTAAAGTGCCAGTGTCTTACTGAGTTTAACAACTTTTCATTTTCATACTTTACACTTTTTGAGCATATTTATGAAACTGACTTTTCTAACTTAAATTGTTAAAAATCTTGAATACTTCAGAGTACAGACTTAAGTTTGGTATCTTTTTAAAGGGAACACTTCACAGATTATTGTAGAAGTAAAAAAGTTGTAAAAGTAAAGTTTAAAAAAAAGACATCCGTTTGTGCAGTAATGTTAATATTTGATTTGAATTCAATACCTAAAACACATATAAAAAACATACAGAAAGAATCAGAGCATGTGTTATAGTTTGGCACCACATCACAAATGAAGTATCTATCGCTATTTATCTATTTCTCTGTCATTTCTTTTGAAAATCAGTCACCAAATATGAAAACTAGAGTCTAAAAGCTTTCAAATGATATATAATTTGTCAAGATATTATTGTTATAAATGTATAATGGTATATGTCCCACAGGTCAGGGAAGGGGCAGTCTTAAAAATAGTGGTTAAAAACATTTTTATAAATCATAAATTCAGATATTTATTTTTTATGTGTGAAAACTATTGATATTAAAAGTTAATTATTTGTTCATGATTGTATGTTTTTTTTATCGTGTGATTTTTGGGGAATTGTATTGATTCCAATTAGGGTCAATTTGACCCGGACCATACAGGCAGTCGCCAGAAATCAAACTGTGCACAAAATACATGGAAAAAAGTAAAAAGTATGAATTGCCTTTTAATTTATGGGGACAGAGATATTCTCAAAATCATATTTCATCACATCACCTTCACATTTGAATTTTATTTAATTGTAATATTGTTTTAAATGTTCATTATTTTTATATTTTAAATTCATTTTATTTATTAAGTGTTTTACTTTGCATTGTTATTAATTTTTACTGCATTATTTTAGTGTTGTGTGCCGATTTTACCATTACAAATTATTTTAATAGCTCAGATCATTAACATTCATTAACATTATAGTATTCAATTACATATGCAGTTCCAATGTGCATACAGGTATACAGTCAACAAAATGGTAACACTTATGATTTCTCTTTTTTTATGGTAAAGTAAAGCTGGCAGTTTTTTTACACTAAATTTAATTTGAAAAATATGTATGTAGCCTCATTAAAATGTATTTTAATGAGAAATTGAATGCATGAGCTTAGTTAGACTGTCACAGTTGTTTTTTTGTAGATTCCCATCCTCTAATAAGCCTGCGGCATTCACTTGTTTTGACATTACATATTGTCCCTCACACACCAACACTTATATTTACTCCACAATCAATACTGGACAAACTTGTATTTGTTTCTCAGGTGAACTTCACAGTAGAGCAGATTCGGGAGATTATGGACAAAAAGTCCAACATCAGGAACATGTCTGTGATCGCCCATGTGGACCATGGAAAATCTACTCTCACTGATTCCTTGGTGTGCAAAGCTGGTATTATTGCTTCTGCACGTGCAGGGGAGACCAGATTTACTGACACCAGAAAAGATGAACAAGAAAGATGTATCACCATAAAGTCAACGTAGGTATTCCTATTTAAAAAGTCACCATTTTATTGTCAATCTTATTGATGTCACAAGAGCTATTCCACAGTAGGGATTTGTCAGCAGGATGTGTTCACATATTCTATTGAACTTTTCCACCATTTTTGACCAGTAAAAAGTTACTTTTATTGAACATGCACCACCATTCAATAGTCTGGGGTCGGAGCGATATTTTTAATGTTTTAAAAAAGTCTGTATTTATTTGATCAAAAATATTGTGAAATATTATTACAATATTCCTTCAGTCACATGGTCCTTCAGAATCATTCTGATATGCTGATTTGCTGCTCAAGAAACATTTCTTATTATTATCAATGTTATCATTTTTTTTTTTTTTTTGTCGAAACAGTGATATATATTTTTCAGGATTTTTGATGAATAGAAGTAAAAAGAAAAACATTTATTTAAAATATATATTTTTGTAACGATGCACCCTTGCTAAAAAAAAAAAAAAGTATTAATTTCTTTAAAAAACTTTTGTACATATTGTAGAAAATCATATGGGGTAAGTTGTCACAATGGAACCTATTAAACTGTATTAAAAACTTTTCAGCAAAGTTCTCAATTATTTGAAATGAACATACAAAACCCACTGTCATTTGTAGACTGTTGATTCAAAACCTTATAGTTATATAGCCCTGTGTCTCTTATTCTATTCAAACAAAATCTATAAAAAAAAATTTTCACAAACACTGTAACACTCTACATGTATGTTTTCTCTTGAAGGGCTATCTCTCTGTATTATGAGCTCAGTAAGAATGACTCAGCCTTCATTAGGCAGTCTACGGATGGTTCTGGATTCCTCATCAACCTGATCGACTCGCCGGGACATGTTGACTTCTCCTCTGAGGTGACGGCAGCTCTCAGAGTCACAGATGGTGCCCTTGTAGTGGTAGACTGTGTATCAGGTAAGGCAAATTCATTTGAAGAAATCAAATTCACACTTCTGTTTTTCACTTTTTCTTTTGTTGTTTGATTCATATTAACAGCATATACAGCAGTAAGTACTGTATATTATGCTGCTTTCATTTTAATACACAGATCTAATATACATGCAGTTTCTTTACTGCTGTATACGTTCACAGACAACCAACTGTGTTTATGTGAACTTTGTGTTTTTGACATAAACTTGTGTGTATTTGACAGTTGAAGCGTAATAACACGTAAAAGAGAACTTAGTTTAATACTCGTGGGACGCACCAGCTTTCTGTGCGCATGCTTCGGATGTGTGCACTCAGAAAAATATATATCAGAAGTTTAGACTGATATGGCTTTAAAATGCACGCAGATAATAAACTTTAATGATGATGAACTGCAGTTTCACGTGAGCATGACCGTGATAGAGATGATAATCAAAACCAAACAGATGTTTTGTTATTTTTTTGGCAGAGTATTCGAGGCACAAGCTGTAGGCTCGGCCCTCTTCTAGAAAGTGGGGTGGGGAGCAGAAGCTCATTTGCATTTAAAGATACATGTACGAAAACAGCATGTTTTTCCTTCCACTCAAAAATGGGCATTTACAACATGGTATAATAAATGATCTATGGAGTATTTTGAGCTGAAACTTCACAGACACATTCTGGGGACACCTGAGACTTCTTGTAAACATCTTTACAACTTGTAAAAAGGGGCGTAATTGGTCCCCTTTAAGGCAATATACACCATACCAAACCATACAAATAGTTTCATCATGAAACCTTGAGGGACAAGATTTATGTGCCGGACCAAAAATTGATTTTTAAAAAAGGTGAAATCTGACTTGTTCCACAGGTGTGTGTGTGCAGACTGAGACCGTCTTGAGACAAGCCATAGCAGAGCGCATCAAGCCTGTCTTGATGATGAACAAGATGGACCGTGCCCTCCTTGAGCTGCAGCTGGAACCCGATGAGCTTTTCCAAACCTTCCAGCGGATTGTGGAGAACGTTAATGTCATCATCTCAACCTATGGTGAAGGAGAGAGTGGACCAATGGGAAACATTATGGTAACAGTTTATACTGAAAAGTCAACTTTATGAGCAAAATATTTGCTTTTATTTATCTGTTTCCAATTGGTTTTTGGGGTACCTTAGGTGGATCCTGTGGTTGGGACTGTGGGATTTGGGTCAGGCCTCCATGGCTGGGCTTTTACTCTGAAGCAATTTGCTGAGATGTATGTGGCCAAGTTTGCTGCCAAAGGAGATAAGAAAAAAACAGACCTCACTCCAGCAGAACGGGCAAGGAAAGTGGAGGAGATGATGAAAAAGCTTTGGGGAGACAAGTAAGTGTCTTGTGTTATAAAAGGAGACATTAGATCACAATGGCACAAGTACAAATCAACCATGTGATTTGCAGTATAAATTGTGTGTATATATGAAGTCTTTTTAATTCAAAGCCATCTTTTTCAGGTACTTTGATCCCTCTTGTGGAAAATTCAGCAAATCATCAACCAACGCAGATGGCAAGAAGCTTCCTCGTACTTTCTGCCAACTTGTCTTGGATCCAATCTTTAAGGTTTGTGTTTGAATCAGTTCTTCTTGTTAGGACTCGTTTCCTGCTACTACCACTCATTTGCAATTACGCTCTCATTTGAACACTTTCCACAGGTTTTTGATGCCATTATGAATTTCAAAAAAGAAGAGACCCAGAAACTGATTGAGAAACTTGAAGTAAAGCTTGATGCAGACGACAAAGAAAAAGAAGGAAAACCTCTACTTAAGGTAGAGCTGAATACCTAAACAACTTGAAAAAATTACTTTTGAGAACCTGCACCCTAATTCAACTAGTATTGTTGTTGACACATGGTTTTTCGAATGTTTCCAGGCTGTGATGCGCCGCTGGTTGCCTGCAGGTGATGCTTTGCTCCAGATGATTACCATCCATCTTCCTTCTCCTGTCACTGCCCAAAAGTACCGCTGTGAACTGCTTTACGAGGGTCCTGGAGATGATGAGGCCGCTATGGGTGAGTCACTATATTGCGAGGTGTTCTACACTTCAAAGAGATGTGCTTTTTTCCCCAAAACTTTTTCAGCTTCCTTTCTTTGAATTTCCAGGTGTAAAGAACTGCGATCCGAAAGCTCCTCTCATGATGTACATCTCCAAGATGGTGCCAACCACTGACAAGGGTAGATTCTATGCCTTTGGTCGTGTCTTCTCTGGTATTGTTTCTACAGGGCAGAAGGTGCGCATCATGGGCCCGAACTTCACACCAGGAAAGAAGGAGGACTTGTACATAAAGCCAATCCAAAGGTTTGCTACTGTCAATTACATATACAGTAAAAGTCATCTTCACTTGATTTGATTTGATGATCATTACTCAATGGTCTCCTCAGAACTATCCTGATGATGGGTCGCTATGTAGAGCCCATTGAAGATGTGCCATGCGGAAACATTGTTGGTTTGGTTGGGGTTGATCAGTTCCTGGTCAAGACTGGCACCATTTCCACTTTTGAAAATGCACACAACATGCGTGTTATGAAGTTCAGCGTCAGTCCTGTGGTGAGAGTTGCTGTGGAGGCCAAGAACCCAGCAGATCTGCCAAAGTTGGTAGAGGGTCTCAAACGTTTGGCCAAGTCTGATCCCATGGTTCAGGTGAATATCTTGGTCGGTTAATAAGACGGTATAAACACAATTCTTTCCAATAACAATTACAAGTTGTTTTCCACCTTCTGCTAGTGTATCATTGAAGAGTCCGGTGAGCACATTGTGGCAGGTGCTGGAGAGCTTCATCTGGAGATTTGCCTAAAAGACCTTGAGGAAGATCATGCCTGCATCCCTCTGAAGGTAGCACTTGGATGACAATACTGAAGAGTGTACAAATAATTTTTTACTCTTTTCTTCTCCACTAACAGTTTAAGGCCATTTTTTGCAGAAATCAGACCCAGTGGTGTCATATCGTGAAACTGTCAGTGATGAATCAGACCAAGTTTGCTTGTCCAAGTCTCCCAACAAGCACAATCGCCTGTACATGAAATCCAGGCCCTTCCCAGATGGCTTGGCCGAGGACATTGATAAGGGTGATGTGACCTCTCGGCAGGAGCTCAAACAGAGAGCTCGCTACCTGGCTGAGAAATACGAGTGGGAAGTTGCCGAGGCCCGTAAGATTTGGTGCTTTGGACCAGATGGCACAGGGCCCAACATCCTTGTGGATGTCACAAAGGGAGTTCAGTATCTGAATGAGATAAAGGACAGTGTAGTGGCTGGTTTTCAATGGGCAACAAAAGAAGTGAGTAAAGACAGGTTATGTATTTTAATTCACGCTTGGACATTCATAAAGTTTGGATTATAATAATGAGATACTTCAACAGAAACAATTTTGTGTTACCTTACCAGGGTGCACTCTGTGAGGAGAACATGCGGGCAGTCCGATTTGACATTCATGATGTCACTCTTCACGCTGATGCCATCCATAGAGGTGGTGGTCAGATCATTCCCACAGCCCGTAGAGTTCTGTATGCCTCTGTGCTCACTGCACAGCCAAGACTCATGGAGCCCATTTACCTGGTTGAGATTCAGGTACACATGGTGGATTCCTGGAACAGAAAAACGAGAGTGCAATCTTGATGACATTAACATATTTTCTTCTCCCCTCCAGTGCCCAGAGCAGGTAGTTGGTGGCATCTACGGTGTGCTGAACAGAAAAAGAGGCCATGTGTTTGAGGAGTCCCAAGTGGCTGGGACACCTATATTTGTTGTGAAGGCCTATCTACCTGTAAATGAATCATTTGGTGAGTTAAAACTTCAGATCTGACAGCAGCTTGATAAGTTTGTTCAAAATGACAGCAATGTCATCTTAATATCCGACAATAAATACATTTGTTATAACAGTTAAACACATTTTTGAGTGGTGCCAAATGTTATACATGTTTCTGTACAGGTTTTACAGCAGACCTGAGGTCTAACACTGGCGGACAGGCCTTCCCTCAGTGTGTGTTTGACCACTGGCAGATTTTGCCAGGTGACCCCTATGACATAAACAGCAAACCTAGCCAAGTTGTGGCTGAGACCCGTAAACGCAAAGGTCTGAAGGAGGGCATCCCAGCGCTGGACAACTTCCTGGACAAACTATAAATTTCTCTGGATTGTGTATGGTAATTTAAGATATTAACCTTACAATGTTAACGTGATGACTCTGAAGTGTACGGCAAAATGTTTACACAGAAAATCAATAGAGCTTAACTTAAATATTCAAAGCTGCACTACCCTGCAGCAAATTAAATCAGAGCACGTTAAACTTGTGTGGATGTGTCCATACATAAAGTACAGCCAATACAACACAGCAATCTGGACATGATTAAACTTTAAAAATATATTTTTCCAGATGAACATGAAATAATACTCTAATCACTGTGTATTGATTTACATGTCTTAGGATGTATATGTATCATCTTAAACTGTTCCCTCCTTTGGGCAAAGAATTTAAGATTCTCAACAGCTTTACCTGTGCCATCATTAATGGAGAGCTATGTTGATTAAAATCCTCAGCCCTAACTGAGAGGGACAATAAAAGCACTGTATCAACATTTACAGCACATCATTGTTTGTTTGTTTTGTTTTTTTACATTCATTATATAATCATCTTCGAATCAAAATAGTACACAAGTAACAAGGAGGAAATTCTAAAAAGAAATAAACAACCACTCACATGCCTTCAGACTGTCAAAATGACAGCATGTCGTATGGCTCATAATCCAGTAAGTCAGACCATATAAGATGAATTCAAACTGCAACTTGTGTCTATTAAGTAAGCCATTAGCAACAAATGCCAATTTCTAAAAGACTTCATATTTTATAATCCTCATCCTATATCAAAACTTTGATGCATAATCTTAAAAAAAACAAAAAACGATGAATGGCTTCATTTTCATTACACATGTAGCTGCTGATTGTTAAAGGACCAAGAACCATGAAGTTAAACAAATTACTCCCTCAGTTTTATCAACAATCAAATTACAGTTTCTGAGGTGAATGTTAGATGTGTTAAGATAGCAAAAACAACTTCCATATAAAATTACAGATTCAAAATAGGTTTACCGCATCAGCAACAGGGAATCTAGTGGCCCTTGAGCAAATAACCACAAATTCAAATAATTAAAAAAAATCTGCTGACACATTCTGCCTTGATATCAGAGAAGTAAACATTTTTTTGAAATATACAACACAGTTTTTATTGCTGCAACTGAAGTCTTGTAACAAAAAGTAATTGCACTGCTGAAATCGAAGAGACAAATAAAGTGAGCTGCCGCTGAAAACCTGCTTCCGTTTCAACTGCAGAACTGCCGAAGCAACACACACAATGGAGACAAGAGTGCCGTTATTGAACGTGTCTGAGCTTTCCAGTCCACTCATTTATGCCATTTGTTTTGCTCGTCCAATCAAACAGCTAATGGAAGAGAGTCATTGTGTTACAGACAGTTTCCCCAATTCGAGGGAAAACAGCTTAATTCAGGTTTGCATTTTAAAACAGTATTGTTGCTGACCCACTTAGAGATTTTCATAGCAGGCCTTCTGGGTCCTTGTCGAAACATGATTCTTGAGGTTCATAGTCAAATGTCAAAACTGTTTTCGCTTAGCTGACTTGACTTGAGTGTAGTTGTTTTGGTGACTGGCTAATAAAGATGCACCAGGATTCAGTCAAGTGAGATAATGTCTGATCCTCCCGTGATGACACCCGTCTCATGACTCGAGCTGCTGCTATGGGTTGCCGTCTCATACTGTGCAGAAGAGGAAACCAGGCTGGTGCTGGTGGTGGCACTCTGAAGGCTGCTGGAGAGGTTGTCTAAAAATATGGGGCCTCTGTAATGTTGCTGAAGAGACAAAGGAAACTAGAGGTAAAAAGCAGTAGAGACTATTAAAATATGTAACATGCATGCAATCTTAATGTTTGTAAGAATATTACACACATACCTGGGGGTCCCCTTGAATCAGAGAAAATAAATCAAGACCTTTGGGAAAGATGTGTGTGGTATGACATGTTAGTATTCATGTTAAAGCTTGAGCATAAATGAAAGCATATTTGATTGGATGGCAGACTGGATAAGCGCATACTTTGCATATCTGTGGGAATAGTGGATAAGGTCGAATGGTGGAATGGAACGGAGTAGTCCGCTATTGATGAGGTCAGGTATGAGGTGTCCAGAGCCTGGACATTTGGCACCCGGACAGTTGATGGCTGATAAGTCAAGACCCTAAAACATGAAAATTGGAACAAAACACAAAGAAACATTATTATAGAAAAATGGAGGTTCCACTGCAATCAACCTTTTGAAGTATTTTGGGATTCATTCTGGATAATTTTATCCAGTATAAAATGTAACGATGAGGGCTGCTTTATTATGGCAAAGAACACAGTCACGATTATTTTGGTCTATAGTGAAATCACGATTATTTAACATGGTTATTGGTGGGCGATATGATCAAAGTCTTATTTCATGATTTGAGTCATTTTAGATATCAGTAAAATTTCACAATTATCGATAGGCTACTTAAGCAAAAACTAATACAAGGTTAACTAATGTTGCCAAGTAAAAATAAACAGGAAGATGTACTTTTCAGATGAGTAACAAAATACCACAGTAACTGAATAAAGTAAATGTAAACCTGCATATTCATTACTGCATAGATTAAATGTAGATTAACCCTTATTAAAGCTACAAAAGCTATTAATTCAAGAGCAGTGATTGATTTTTATCTTTTGTTGTGTGATTAACATGAATGACAGACTGAAGCAGTAATATTGGGCTACTGTCACAGAGCTGCTCGGATTTAATATACTGTTAGACTCGCGTTTCCTTTTTCATCAGTGTACATTCACTTAAGATATAACCGACTGTGTTAACGAGGACACTTACCAAAACGGCATTTTTGTGTGTAAGCTATTTGACTATTTAGGCACAAACCCAAAGCCCACAGTATACTTTGCTTGCATGTTCCACTAGGTCTCAGGGTGCAGGCACAGAAAGCCAACTGGGGAACAGTCTCTTTCGAAGCTTATTGGGCTTTTAATGACACTGTTTAATAGCAGGCATGTCCCGCAGTTTAGCTAGAGTAGACTGCATTTCAACATTCACTTATTCGGCTGATTTGGATGTTTGGCTTAGGGAGGAACAAAAGCGCACCGCTGAATGTGGCAGCGGCACAATAACTGTTTTACCTTGATTATCTTGTTTTCATAATTGTTGGAAGCCAAAATTTAAAAAAATCAGTTAGATTAATCGCAGTCCTAGTAGCGATACACCACTGTTCCAAGATCTTTTGTTCAATTCCAATGCCTTTTCCAATTATTCATGATTTAATAAAAACATAAAAATAAATAATAATAATAATAGATCTTTTATAATAATAATAATAATAATAATAATAATAAATTTCTGGCTAATAAATTTTTTAAAAAAATTAAAAAAATAAAACAAATAAAAAAACTAACTTTTCATTTTTTTTTTATTAAGATTTGATCAACTTACATTACTTTCCCAGGTCATTTTTAAAACACTTAATACTTTTAAAACTAGTTTTTCAGGTTTTACTATCTCCATAGGCAATTCTGCATTTATTGTACAGTTCAGGGTGTATTCATATGGTCACAAAAGGGCAAGGCTTATGAAAGAGGTACACAGAAATGCATGGTGTGATTTGTATTGAATGACTGAACACAAACCCTTTGCTGTGCATCTCCTCAGCCTTTGACATGTAGACACAGCGCTTTTTCAGAGGAGGATCGCTGTCCTCATCATCATCAGACGAGCTCTCTAGCGTAAGGTCAATTATGTCTGCTTTTTTTGTACTGCCGGTTTCTGGGGGTGGCACCACTGTACTTTGTCTCACTGGGACAGCACCTAAGGGGCCATGAAATACTTTTAAAATGCATTAAAAAAAAAGAAGGAAATCCTATTTACAATCAATTAAAACCTAGCACTCAGAGATAGAGCTCACACTTATAAATGGTAACCTTACAATCAATTTTTGGGATACATGGAGATGACACTTTCAACGTCTCCTTCTTTGGTCTCATTGGACACCAAGTTCCATCCTCCTGAAACTTGATTTCATCAACGTCTGTGCAGTCATTGAGTATTTCCATGAAGAGCCTGACAAGTAGAGAGTGCCCAGTTTACTCCATGCACATTACTATCTCAATAAAGGCCAAAATATTCAGGGATTGTGGTTGAAATGGCACCTCAGCTACAGTGAAAGTAATCTCACCCATCTATAATCAGACTCTCATATGTGGCTTTTTTGTCACAGACGGGACAGATCCAGGTGGGCTTCTTCTCATTCATTTGCAGGTATAGAGCAGCATCAAAGCACTGCAGGTGGGAACAGGTGACAGCTCGGCAGGGTACAGTAAGGCGCATCTTGCCAAGCTATATGAAAAGAGGACTTATTTGGTCATACAAAATACTATCTTGTTTTGTCATACTACATCAGCACACTAAACAAAAACTTAAACCTGTTGTCTAAAGTGACAAGTCAGTTAAGATATGAATGCAGTAACTTACTGGGCACATGAGTGAGACTCGTAAACTAGTTGTGGCGATTTCACTGTCAGGGTCTGCCGTGAGTTTTTCTTTTACTGTTACAAGAGTAAAGAAGGGGTGGATTTAATACATTATGTCAATAATTCAGTCAATTAATTAAATATACGAATGAAGAAGCTAATTGTTACAGAATTCATGACAAAGAACAACAATGAACATAAATAACAAAGAGTTGTCTCACTTAATGCTCTGGAGTGGTCAGGGTTTCTGATCCCCTTCATTCTTAATCTCTGTAGTAACAGTGGGGAGGTCAGCTGCCGCACCAGATAAACAGACATGGAGTATGTCTGCAGAAAACAAGATGGAAGTACATACAAATGCTTAACATAATGAAATGGCTGAAGTAGCGCCGTGGAAATGTGTACTGGCACTTCACATACCTTTCCTATCTCAGGTGCCCATGTGACTACTATCTGATTGGGTACAGCAGATGACAACCTGACCAGCGATGTGATGTTCAGCGGTCTGCCGGGCCTTTTTTGCTCTACACCATTCTTAGGAGGCGGTGCATATCCCTGTGTGATAACCATATCAGATCAGCAATTATGTAAATGTACAGTTAGAGGTCAGCAAGATGTTTTTTTTAAGGTAACCCTTAAGGTTCACCCAAAAATGAAATTTCTGTCATTAAGTACTCACCCTCATGACGTTCCAAACGAGAATATTTTTTGTGCACAAAAACAAAGATAATGACTTTGTTTTTATTTCTAACATTATTTTTGTTTTTGTGCACAAGAAGTATTCTCATCGCTTCATAATATTAAGGTTGAACCACTGTAGTCATGTTTACCATTTTAACAATGTCTTTATTACTTTTCTGGACCTTGAATGTGGTCATTACATTGCTTTTTATGGAAGGTAAAAAACCTCTCGGATTTTATCAAAAAGATCTTAATTTGTGTTCCGAAGATGAACGAAGGTCTTACGGGTTCGGAACAACATGAGAGTGAGTAATTACTGACAGAAATTTCATTTTTGGGTGAACTAACCCTTTAAAGAAATTAACACTTTTATTCATCAAAGATGCATTAAAAAGATTTATACTTCAAATAAATTATTTTTTTAACAACTTTCTATTCATCAAAGAATCGTGGAAAAAACGCATCATGGCTTCCAAAAAATATTAAGCAGCACAGCTGTTTTTCATCATTGATAATAAATGTTTCTTGAGCACAAATTTAGCATATTAGGCTGAAGTGTATACACTATACAGACAAGTGTATACAGTAGATACATCTCACAGAGGTTTTTAATATGCAGTGTTTTTTCATCCTTTTTAAATGCCTGTGCAACAGCCATTAAAAAATTGTTGGGTCTTGGATGTACAGTATTTTGACAGTATTACTGTCATATTCCAAATTTTCTATGAGCAATGTTTCTATTTAATTAAACTATGCATTTCATCAGTAATAAGCAATCTGTATTTTTTTGGTGGAGGACTATGACAATTTTATGCAATAAAAGGTTTTATTTGTTGAATATATTAAAGTGCACCATGTTCTTGGATTCAGTCTACATTAACTTGATTATTTACACGTATACATCCAGTGTTGTTTTATGATTGTGTTTTAAGTCAAAAACAAGAAAAAAAATGTAGGGTTGAATCATTGTGGTTTGCTATTCCTGTGATCTCATGTGACAGGTTGTCCTGCACTCACGCCAGTACACACATCATTAGAGAAGAGATGTTGTTGCAAGCTGGAGGGGAAGTTATTTTGATTAAAGATTACAGGGGCACATAAATGACATAAAAAAATGATGTGCACAGATAAATCATTTATAATAAATACTGAAATATTCAAAAAAAAAAAAAAAAAATTTGTCAATTTTGATTTCATTGTGACTAAGTTAGAAACAGTTCAACATTTAAAATGCCTCAAGACCTCTAAGATCTGTTGCACTTCTAGATGTTGAACAAAAATCCTGCATGAACCTCCCCTTTAGAAATGCTCTATTCAGAGTGTGGCCTTAAATAAGCCTAATTACACAGGGTTTTGTTGTTCTAACAAGTCATATACATTTATAAGAACTACTTTTGGAAAACACATTAAACATGTCTACATACAGGAAGGGGAAAGAGCTTCCCATTGACTTTGATGCACAGGCTGTTTGGATAATTGTCCTCTTGTGGACAACTGGTCTCTGCTAGACAAAACCTTGAATCAAAACAAAACAGAACATCAAGTCTAAAATTGAGATTATGGTGACAACATCTTTGTACATGCTGCTGAATCTTGATGTACAGATGACATTATAGGAAAAGCAACACATTGAGTTGGTTCTTACCGTAGCTGAATTTGAACCATGTAGTCCCTTCTTCCACCTGGAAGAAAGTCCCTATGCAAAAGGTTAAAAACAGCAAAGAACCAACAAATTTCAGACAAGGGGTAAAAGACAAAAGTCATATTATTTAAGTCGCATTTAAGTCATTTAGTTCTTACCGAGAAATGCAAACTTCTCTCACTTGTTGTGGAGTCAATGCAAATATGAAGTACTTCTCATGATGAAACCGTTGAACGGCATGGGTCCCTATAAAAAACAAGTAAGTGTATAGTTTTAAGCCACAGATATAATAAGACACAGGCAAAAAAGGAAATCATGTACATCCCAGCTGATGGGATAATTTGTTCACATACACTTCCATTCAAAAGTTGGGGGTCAGTAAGATTCTTCAATGTTTTTTAAAGAAGTCCATTATGCTGATCAAAAAAATACAGTAAAACAGCAATTTTGTAAAATTTAATTTAATTTAGAATAGAAAATAGAAATCATTTGTAGTAGTATAAATGTTTTTACTATCACTTTTGATCAATTGAATGCATCTTTGCTGAATAATACAGAGGGGGAAAAAACTTTTGACCCCAAACTTCTCAATGTCAGTAATAGTGTACCTAAATCACACTGCTACACAAACTCTTAACGCTATTTTTGTTTAAGCTTAAAGCTATAAATCATTTTATTAAATATGTGCATGCATTTATCTAAAAGCGGTATTTCACTAATCAAAAGTTTATTTATTTTTAATTTCACCAAGCATGGAACAATTCAGACATTTTGTATAAAATTACCTAAACTTGATGGCTTAATCAAGACATCCAGCACATCGTAAAACGGTAGGGCCTTCATCTGCACGTCCGGGTGGACAGGGGCCATAAGTGGCGTGGGCTGCTGCATATTCATCATGGGCTTTGATTCATGAAACGCAGGTGAATCGCAGCTCACCTGCTGCAGCTGCAGGTCTGAATGGCCGGTTTGCAGAGGAAGATCTGAGCTCACAATTGTGGCACCACTGTCTATGTGAAAGTAGGATTTAATGCTTGACTTTAGAGCCGCCAAATCTTGAAGACCATCAAATGTCCTTGGGTATCTCCGACAGTACAGTTCCTTTATTTTTATCTGCACGGCAGGACTACAACCACTCCTTAGTAGATGCAAAGCCCTCAGCAATAGTTCATGCTTGCGGCCGCTCTTATTCCTCCCAGCAAAACCTAATAGTACCTGGAGCTCTGAGACACGGAAACTTGATACCATATTCTGCAAAACAAATCCAGACAAGCAATAAAAGACTGAGATAGCAAACATGGAAAAGCATATGGGCTGATCAAGCAAATTAACATTTTTGCCACAAACGTTAGTAAGAAAAAACACCCTTTATGCCATGCAGTTTGACATGTTTTGCATTTATAATAAGAATTTCTAAAAAGATCACTTGCATCTGTGCATCGATAAACAACATGGCATAAGCTGGTGGAATATGGTTACAACAGATTTTTAAGGAACCAAAAAGTGTAATTTGTTAGCAGTTTAATTAATAAAGAATTATGTGTGAATTGAGGTGATAACCCATCCAAATACACCCATTCCAGAAACCCCAGAGAAATAAGAAAATCTCAACTGACCCTTCATTACATGGTCCATGCTTGATTGTTCTTATGTGTTAATCCTTTTTTCTTTAAAAATCCTTAACAAATGACCGAAATGCATCTAAAATGTTAAGAATAATTCCAAGACCCATTAGATGAACATCAAGAGCATAACAAAGGACAAAACACAGATGTTCACTTTGATCCCAAGAAAAATAAACTGCTGAAAAAAAGCTGGGTTTACAGCTATGTGGGATGTTAACAAAACAAAATGAGTCAAATAATGGCAATATAATTAGTACACAAAAGCAGGAGTCTAACGCCAGCACACAGTCTATATTTGTTATTGCAGGGTTGTGTTGTTGCTGATGCTTATGTACAACGCATTAAATTAAACTCGAGAAAGATGATTTTCGCACAATGCCAGTAAAAGATGTTCTCGAGACAAATGTAGTGATGAAACGCTTAAAGTAAGAGGAATCAGGTTTGACTTCAGGCTTGTAAACAACATGGTTAATGTGTCCCTTGTTAATGTTTACTTCGCAATTTAATGTAAAACGTGCGTCCACTTGCATTTACACACACGCAATTAGGACACGCTGGTCTACATATCATTTACGCATGCAAATATACGTTATAAGTCAAACTACACCTGTAGGAACATGTAGACATTGTCAATTGCTCTCGGACGCTAGCTAACAAAAGACCAACCAAAACAATTTGAGCAGTGAAGAAATTGTAACGTAAAAAACTTTTTACCTGCAGCGAACAGTCGTCAAGTTCAGTTAGGCATTATAATAAAGCGTTTTCATGCAGTGAAAGATGGTTATGAAAGCAGTGATGTTTTGAGGCTGTTCTTCAATGTTTGTGTAGCAGCTCAAGAGCTAAAAGAGTAGCTGGTTGGTGGCTAACAAGCTAAACACAATCCATCTAACGGAGTGGTGTGACGTCTCTCTATTAGCTATAAAGAAACTAACACATGGGCAGCAAACCGACCGGTAAAATAGCATAATAAAACGGTAACTGCAAAATGTCTTCAGAATATGAAAAACGCAAAGAAGTAACCAGCTATCATTGCACTTTCGCCTACCCGTAACTCCTCAATATCCGCCATTTTCTGGCTGCGCTCATCCTGGCCAGTCCGGAGATGTCGGGTCACGTGACACAAGTTTGGGTTAAAGGGGTCATATATACATTTTTGTATTTTTAACTTTTTTTTTTTTCCTCAGGGGTCCACTTATAATGGTAGTAAACGTTTTCTTCGTCAAAACAGCCATATTTAGTTTTCTATGACCATTTCCCACGCTCTCTTTGACCGTTTATTTAGGGTGCTGTGTCTTTAAGAAGTACTCCCGGGAAGAAGTTCATATATATGTGACTTCCATTGATTTCGGTGTGCTGTTTACTTGCCAAGAAGCATTTTAGAGTGCAAAGGCTGCGCAATGCGCATTAGCTGTATAGTTTATGGGAGTGGTTCTCAATCAGGGGGCCACGTATGGGATTAAATTCAATAATATTGCGGTCACGGATCAAAAAATAATAAGCGTGAATCAAACATTTAAAAACACATGTAAAAATATATAGCACAAACTTAAAAAAACAATGCAAAATGATCAGAATGGCAAAGAACGTGGTCACGGATCAAAATATAATAAGCATGAATCGAAAAATTAAAAGCGCATTTAAAAAATAAAAGGCATGAATCAAAACTTTAAATATTTTGTACGCTTGTGCTGTTTTTCTCTTTGCTCTTCTTTCCACATTCTTGCGTTTCAGCACAAGCATACAAAATAGTAAAATATGAGCAGAAAATGTAAGAGAGCACAAAGTACAGAGTAATAAAAGCAAGGAAAACAACTTTTAAGAACACAAACACAAGATTTGTGCAATATCATTTTTAATGTATTTAAAGTTTTGATTAATGCTTGTTATTTTTTTAAATGCACTTGTAATTTTTCGATTCACATTTATTATATTTTGATCCGTGACCACGTTCTTTGCCATTCTGATAATTTTGCATTATTTGTGCTATATATTTTTACATGTGTTTTTAAATTTTTGATTCATGCTTATTATTTTTTGGATCCCTAACAGCAATACTATTGGCGGGAATCTAATCCCATAGGCCACGGACTCACTTATGGCCTCAGCAGACTTCCAAGGGTGCCTCAAGATGACTTAAAATGATTTTAAATAAAGACAGGCATAAAAAATCCTACTCAATAAAAAAAAAAATATATGGATAAAAAATGGATATATGAGGTGGTTTAATTATAAAAGTGCAAAAAGTTCTGAAAATTATAATATTTCTATACATTTTTTTCTTGCTGTGCCAAGCTCTAAAACATTTTATCTGGTAGAGTAAAACATATTTTTAAAAATCTTTTTCCTTCAGCCTCCACTAAATCACAAACAACTGGAAAAGTGATTGGACCTTATTGTTGAGGACTGTTTATGCTATTTACGTATTTTATCATTCACAAAAAAAAATTGTCTTACTAACAAGTCTGTCTCATACACTTGCCAAATTAGAAGTGTTTTCTAACTATCTTTATTGCTATTCTTCATCACTTATGAACTGTGCACTTGGAAGTACAGGCTTGTTCCTTCGCATCGTTCTGAGCTTTTTTGTTGTTGTTGTTGTTTTTTTTTATTGTTTTTTTTTGCAGGAGCTCTGTGTCAAGAGCATAAAAAAAATGTCACATGGCATTTTTTACAAATTCTGAATCAAAAAATGGGTAACAAAATGCTTCCTTGCATTCTCTTTCTAACACAATGTTTAGGTTTGACTGTAATCATAATGCAGTGATTTTTGACCACGAAGAGCACAAGTGTGACTCCCAAATGAGAAGCATGAGAGGGTTAAAGATTATAAGGATCTGAATTTCACAAGGATTTGTCTTTGTTACTGAAGTATTGGACATTAAATGCTGATTTTCTGGATGACAGTTGCAGCCTGTTGTCCAGCAGGTGGGGCTCAGAGCAAATCTACCACAACCAGGTTCTGGTTAGGTTTTCATTCCTGATCAGTCCTCTATTTTAATTCTAAAGCCTAAACTATGATTCTGGTGTTAGAGCTGGTTCTGGCCCAGCATAAGAAAGTACCTTATTCCTAAAGTAAGCTATAAACGGATGAGTAGTACAGAAAGCTTGCTTTTGAAGTGAGAAATGTTATAAATTGTGAAATTTATGAGATAATGGTGATATTTATGAGGTGAATTAGATTACTTGTATGTTGCCCTTTAACACTTTAAAAACAGAATTGTTGTATTCAATTTATTTATGTCTGAACCGATATAAATGTTGGTAACACTTTATTTTACAGTGTCTTTGTTATGCATGTTACATGTACTTACTATAATAATAACAAGAAATAATACATAATTAGATGCAACTAACCCTAAACTAAACACAGACCCTAACCATATAGTAAGTACATGTTATCAATTAATATTACTCAGTAATTAATTGTATAATTACACTGTAACAAGAACACCTTAAAATTAAGTGTAACCATAATTTTCTTTTGGTCCATGTTCCATATTCTGTTTATATGATTAGATTTAAGAACCCATTTGAATGCCTGCTGTACTTTCTCTAAAATCTGAGACAATTTGCTGACAGAAAGACATTGCAAAAATAATCTCTTTGTAATATTTCTGAGATATTTTATAGGTATTAAAGAGGAGATGGCTTAAATTGCATGACTGAAATGGGTTGTTAACTTGTAATAACTTTGACAATTTGCAAATCGTTTTCAGAATGTTTAGATTAGCATGGTGGCCTCACAGTTTCAACTTTCAACTGTTTACTAATTGCATTCCAGTGGGCTAACCTCAGTATCACTGCTCAAGAGATTAAAGCTACACATTTACATCTTTCCCTCACTGGTCAGGTCAGCTGCCACATCATTGAAAACTATACGTCTGGACAGTTTCCCAGAGAAGTGCATGTATACTGAAAACTTGTTTCAGTTCCCCTCCTTCATCTATGAAATAAAGATTAATCAATTAATCCCTTTGGAACAAATATCAGAATAAATACGATATCAGATGGCAACAATTGTTTAATAAGAAACTGTCAGACTCAGTGATCTGTTTGTGGAGTCAAATAATCCTCCACATTACATTATTTGTTTTCTGAGACATTGTAGTGTACAACAAATACAATTAGAAATCTTAAATATCTAACTTGTGATTTATGAATACAGTGTATGACGCCTTTTGCTGTTTGACAATACAAGGTTAGCCTATATATTTGTGATTGAAGAGGTTGAAGTGTGTTGAAGTCCATGACCTAGGTAAAGTGCCCATGGCATCTAATTACCCAGCCTTTCCCACTTGAGCAACCTGCCATAAGAAAACACTCACACATACAGACACATAAAGACCTGCCGCAGAAAAAACACACATAGAGGCGCACATACACCTTAGCCTTTATTAACCTTAGCTCGTGTTATTGGCAGTACTAGACAGAGACAAGACCCCAATTACTGTTGAAATCAAAGTTGCTACCGTTAAAGCTGCGGTGGAAGCGTGTGGAGGTTCAGAGTGCTGGAGTGGCTTGTTAGTCCGCTTAGTGCTCGTCCATTGGGACTCTCCGTTTCAAATACCTGTCTCTCAGAGCATTGTTATTCAAACGGAAAATCGAACAGCCCAATGTTGCTCTGGTCATTCTGTCAAGTACACACCATGCTGTGGGCAATGGTTAACAGTAAATTGTAATTTACAGTCAAGTTCAGACATAACACCTTTTGTATGTTTGTCTCATAGCCTTGGATAGTGTTGCATCATCACATGTTAATTATTTAGAAAAACGTAAGTTGACTTTATCTAATTGTACACTGATCATATAGACAGAACACTCTTAATTCACACCATCTGTAAAAAAAAAAAAAAAAATATATATATATATATATATAAATGACTGGCTTACAACAAATCATATCACCAATCCCAGATCTTGTCTTTAAAGTTAATGTGATGCATTAATCTGAGGCATTTAAAAAGCACAAAACATTTATTAATATTTGAAGAAAGGCACACAGGGAGGCAACAGATGTACTGCATGGGCTTGAAAGAGCATATACTGTACATCATGGCAAGATAAGACATATTTTAGACAGATTCAGAGTGGCTTGTAATCTTGCTTTAGATAATAAAATAAAAATGGAAAAGTGTCTCATGTTTAACAACAGATGCATTAAGGATATTATTTATACCTACTAGACATTCGTCTATCCTCCCAGTTAAGGTTAAACAAAACCAAAACAAACTTTAAAGAAAACAAACATAGATTAAAGCTTAGACTGAAAGGATTATAACCTTCCAAAACATTAGTAGTTTATTTCACCTTTCCAAGGTCTAACGGTTTGAGGTGTGCTTAATTTAAGCAATATGGTATGAGTGGGAGTGTGCTATTGTTTATTCATTAACAATTTCAGTCATATACCACTCCTGGTGATTCTATGAGCCATCTCTGGCCATAAATGTTCTTGGCGATGATTTTTTTTCCTGGGGTAAGTCGCTAGGCTTTTCTACTAAAACCCTCGCCATTACATGGCTTGGGACTCAAACACATACATTCACACCTACAGACACTTTAGGGAGTGTACTATACTTTGTAATAATACTCACAGTGCAAATAGCCATAATTCACTATATAGCAAGGCCTTTATGAATGTTATTTTAAAGGGTTAGTTCACCCAAAAATAAAAATTCTGTCATTAATTACTCACCCTCATGTTGTTCCACACCCGTAAGACCTTCGTTTATCTTCGGAACACAAATTAAGATATTTTTGATAAAATCCGATAGCTGTCTGAGTCCTCAATAGACAGCAATTTAACCACCACTTTCAAGGTCCAGAAAGGTACTAAAGACACACTGTAACAAATTTCTGTAGTTTTCACAGCATTTTTACTGTAAAATGAACAAATCCTTACTGTAGAACCTGTATACAGCATGTCGCTGTAAATCTGCAAAGCATCATGGTTAAATTTCAATGGCGGGTAAATTCGACAGTAAATATATTTTTTACTGTGAATCACAATGAAGAAATTTTGAGCAGGACATTTTCAGAAACAGAGATTCCACACTTTCTCTAGGATTTGACTTTAGCAAAGTAACTTTGCGTATATTTTGCAATGTTTCCTCATGTAAATTTACCTGTGTTTAGGAGTGTGCCAGGAGAGAGATGCAGAGCCAAGATAACTGTTTACTCACATAAATTTGATACATTTTTTATCTTATTTTTTTTTATCTGTCAATATTTGATAACGTCATCATGTTTGGTGTAACATTGTTGGATAAAAGTAAACTGGAGCTCCATGCACATGCATGTACATTAGCAAAGTGTAGTATAATATAGTTGTCACAATTATGTTTAGTTGGTTTTGTCATGCACAGACTTTTAGAATGTATTTCATTAGTTCCTGTTTTTCTTTGTTAAATTTCCTGCTTCTCATTTGTTTCTAAAGTAACTGTCATTAATTCATATGGTTTCAGCTGTATTTGAATAATTAGTCTCATTTGTATTTACTACTTAAGTTGTGCCTTTGCCTTCATTTTCTGTTCACTGTTACTCGCGATTATGTTAAGGTGTTTTACTCTGCCTGTTTTGCAAATTATCTTGCCTGTTGGGAATTTATTAAACTTCATATAAGATTTATATTCATCTGAGTTTTCTTGTGTCTGCCTGAGCACACACCCATTGCGTGACTATAATATAATAAAATATAATATAATTGTTACAATACGTGGTTAGGAAAACCACAAAGATGAGGAAACATTCAAGGACAGACTCTAATGCTGAATGGGTAGAAAGCGAAATATTTGCTCATTCTGTGATCGAGACAGCCCTTAAAATGGCTGACTCCCTGATCAGTGCCCTGACTACTGAACTAGGGAGCTGATTGAGGCCCACCCATTATCATGTTCACAGTCACACTAGTTAATATGGTCACCATAGTAATGTTGACTGGATCATTTAATTTAGCCAGTCCAACTTGTATACACTGTCATCAAGTTATCAGTCTTGCTTTCTTAGTCATCTACATTAATGACTAATTTCTTCCACTGCAGGAAACGACTTCAGCCCTGAAGGAAGTTTCCCATTCAGGAACAAAGTCGGTATTAAGGATTTTGAAGCTTAAAATTCTACTGTTTTTGAATTATATTTACTTTGTTTTAATTATTTCCAATTGTATCTGGACATTTTAACTCAACTTCAACAAAGATGATGTATTTGTGTGTTTAGGAGTGTTGTATACATAATAATACAAATGTATAGCCTATAAATGTATATAATGTAAAATATTTTATGCCCATGTATTTTCAAATTTAAAATGTTTTAAATACATGTCATGTTGTGACAAAAATCATGTCTTCATTTTACAGTACACAATGAAAGCAGTTTACAGTAATCGTATATTTGCTGTGATAAAAAATACAGCAGTAATAATGATAGAACACTGTAAAATGTACGGTAACTTGCTGGCAGCAATTAGCAAGTAAGTTGCTGTGTTCCAGTCCACAGTATGCTTACTGTAAATGTAATCATGGTAACTATTTTGTTACTGTATACTGTTACTGTGATTAAATTTGATTTGGCACAACCAAAACAATGGCCAAATCCGAAATCGCATACTTCCTTAATATATAGTAGGTGTCTAGGTGAAAAACAATATGCGACAAAAGGAGTAAGTCCGAATTCACAATACTCATAAAAGAGCTACTTCCGACGAGATTCTGGATTGTGCATATGATGGACACTTTACTATCCTATGAGGCCTGATAAGTGATAATGACAACATGCCGAATGTATTACATTCACACACATTCAGATATCATTAGGAAGTATGGCGTTAGTTTTCACTGTTACGCTGATGATACTCAGCTCTATATTTCTTCGCGCCCTGACGAAACTTACCAATTCACAAAATTAACGGAATGCATAGCTGATATAAAAAATTGGATGACCAGTAATTTCCTACTACTAAATTCAGAAAAAACAGATATTCTAATTTTTGGACCAAAAACTTCCTCACATAATAACCTAGAATGTTGTCTAACACATGGCTGCTCTGTTAAGTCTTCATCGTCAGTTAGGAACTTGGGTGTGCTCTTTGATACCAATCTTTCATTTGAAGACTATGTTTCTAGCATCTGTAAAACCGCATTCTTCTCTACTAGGTGGTTGTTCTGCTCGCCTGATAAATAAACTACAGCTCGTACAAAATGCAGCAGCTAGAGTTCTTACTAGAACTAGGAAGTATGACCATATTAGCCCGGTTCTGTCAACACTGCATTGGCTTCCTGTTAAACATCGTATAGATTTTAAAATCTTGCTAATTACCTACAAAGCACTAAATGGTTTAGCTCCCCAGTACCTGAGCGAGCTATTAATGCATTATAGTCCTTCGCGTCTATTGCGATCTCAGAATTCAGGCCAGCTAATAATACCTAGAATATCAAAATCAACTGCAGGTGGTAGATCCTTCTCCTATTTGGCACCTAAACTCTGGAACAATCTTCCTAGCATTGTTCGGAAAGCAGACACACTCTGTCAGTTTAAATCTAAACTAAAAACGCATCTCTTTAACCTGGCATACACATAACACATTATCAATTTATTTTTTCAAATCCGTTAAAGGATTATTAGGCTGCATAAATTAGGTCAGCCGGAACCGGGAACACTTCCAATAACACCAGATGTACTCGTTACATCAGAAGAAGAATGGCATCTACGCTCATATTAGTCTTTCTGTTTATCCCGAGGTTTACCGTAGTCAACCGGATCCGGGCCGCATCCAGGTGAGACCAATGACCTGCGCCTTGACACGACCACAACGCAGCCCTGAAGTATCAGCAGAGATTGAGTCAACTAGATCATCCACTGTGAAGGCCTCATCAACATGACAAACAGTGGCGCATCTCCTCAACAACCGTCCATACCGGTGTGATGAATACGATCCTCAACTGGATGGAACTGAATTAAATACTTTGAATGTTGCGATCCTATCTGACTTATGATAGCAACCTAAGTTGTAACAAAGCACTTTTTGCCAGAGGAGAACTGGCCCCCCGACTAAGCCTGGTTTCTCCCAAGGTTTTTTTCTCCATTTTAACACCTGTTTGCCACCTGATGTCACCTGTTGGAGTTTGGGTTCTTTGCTGCTGTCGCCTTTGGCTTGCTTAGTTGGGGACACTTGACAATTGATATTTGATATTCAACAGTGCTTTGATCTACCTGCATTGACACTATTCCTTAAGAGCTGCTGTGCAGCCAAAATAATGTACCAGTTATCACTGTAAAGCTGCTTTGACACAATCTACATTGTAAAAAGCGCTATATAAATAAAGGTGACTTGACTTGACTTTGTTCTTCACACGCTTCAATTTCACAATTTCTTACCGACCAGGATCCAAGAACGTCAAGGCAGATGCTTTTCAAGGCTTCACACTCCTGATGGAACTACTGAGGAACCTGAACCCATTCTCCCCGAAAGAATCATTATTAGCCCAATCTCTTGGTCTACCGAAACCTCCTCCAATGCCTCCACCAACACTCCGTCGGGTTGTCCACCGGGCTTGCAGTATATCACCCGCACACGGCGCACTCCACTTATTCACTCTGCGCACTCTTCACTTGGAACTAGCCACCCAGGGGTCAATGAAACCCTCTCGTTGTTGAAAGATCACTTCTGGTGGCCCAATATGGCAGCTGATGTGAGAAGGTACGTGCAGGGTTGCAGGGAATGCGCCATTTCGAGGAGCTCACGCCATCTACCATCCGGCAAACTCCTTCCTCTGCCCGTTCCCAACCGACCATGGTCACACCTAGGGGTGGACTTCGTCACAGATCTCCCAGCTTCAAATAATTCTACCTGTATCCTTGTGGTAGTAGACAGATTTTCGAAGTCCTGTCGTCTCATTCCTTTGAAGGGACTTCCTACTGCTATGAAAACTGCAGAGCTGATGTTCAACCACATCTTCCGTTATTTCGGAATCCCAGAAGACATCGTTTCAGATAGAGGACCCCAGTTCATCTCCAGAGTGTGGAAAGCATTCTTCTCTCTCCTAGGTGTGACCGTCAGCCTGACATCCGGTTACCATCCTCAATCGAACGGTCAGACGGAACGGAAGATCCAAGAAATCGGCCGCTTCCTACGTACCTTCTGCCATGGCCACCAGGACTCTTGGAGCCAGTATCTGGGTTGGGCCGAGTACGCACAGAACTCCCTACGCCAACCTTCCACCGGACGTACTCCTTTCCAGTGCGTACTCGGACACCAACCCCCACTTTTCCCTTGGTCAGGAGAACCCTCGGACGTACCATCTGTGGATTACTGGTTCCGAGAGAGCGAGAGGGTCTGGGACTCAGCACATCACCAACTACAACCTGCTCTCAGGAGGCGCAGGATGACTGCAGACATTCGTCCTTCCGAAGCTCCTGCCTACCAACCTGGACAGAAGGTCTGGCTTTCCACCAGGGACATCCGACTGCGCCTACCATGCCGTAAGCTGAGTGCCAGGTTCATTGGCCCGTTCACCATCCTGGAGCAGATCAACTCGGTCACCTACAAACTACAACTTCCACCTGAATATCTTATCCATCCCACATTCCATGTGTCACCACCCTTCTATTCCTCTCTCCACAGAGCCTGGTGTGACCGCAGCCGAGCCCCCCCTATCCACTTCTACTTGACGATGGAGCTGCTTACAAGGTGCGAGAGATCTTGGACTCCCGGCGTCGTGGCGGTCATCTCAAATATCTCGTAGACTGGGAGGGTTACGGTCCCAAGGAACACTCCTGGGTTCCACGTAACGACATTCTCGACCCTAACCTGCTGGACATTTTCCACGCTGCTCATCCCAACAGACCTGCCCCTCATAGAAGAGGAAGACCACCACGACGTCGGGGTCCTCGGCCCTCAGAAGCTGGCCGTGGAGGGGGGGGTACTGTCACAGACACGCCAGGCTCCAACAACCACCAATCACAGCGCACTCCATCTCCTGAGTACTAATCACGCACACCTGCACCTCATCAGTTCACTCATCAGCACCAGCATAAAAAACACTCACACACTCACCCTCATTGTCCGGTCTCGTTTAAAGGACTCCCAGTACTACTTACCTGCTTCTAGTGTCTCCGATCTTCCTCCTGTGTTCTCCAGTCCGTGTGTGAGTGTCGTCTGCCTTCCTCGTCTCTACACAGCTACCACCATCATCCTGCTTCCATCCTGTTCACCGTAAAGGACAATATTATCTATCCATTATCATCACTACTGCCTCTGCTTATTACCCTTTGCTCTGCTTGTGTTCAAATATACCACCTACTCAGACATCTTCTGTCTCCGGCCCGTGTATACTGTAACACATACTATATAGAACATACTTTTTTAGCAGTCGCAAAATAATTATTTATGGAAAATAAGTATCTACTCAAGAGAGTATTTCGGACGCATTCAATGTTCGTCCTGAAGACACATGCAGTATAATAACACTAGAGCACAATAAGCAGCAGAGGCCAGGAGCTAGTCCCCCATGTCAAAAAATATTAATATTGTTCCTGCAATACCAAACGGCTGCAGTTTCAGGACCACAGTTCTAGTACTGCATTTTTAGGATTCTAGTTTTTTGTGACTTTTCCACCTAGCAAATTCTATTAGACCCACAGAAATGATTACATTTTTATTATCTTTCCATCTTTTTTAACGTAAGAGTGAGCACGACCATTTTAAATGTGAATGTTCAAGGCTTTCAATGTCTGGTATCTCCAGTTATTTTAGCTGTGTATTTTAACAGTTAATTATGGTGATAAATGTTGCAAACTGTTATTTTCATATTAATTTATTAACGTACTAATAAAAACACTAGTTTGTAGCGCAATCGCTTTTATTGTTTACTGAATTTTAAGTGTCAGTCACACACCAAATAAGAAGTGCCACGCCGAGCTGCAACTAATGAAGTGGAAGTCTCGTACATACACAGAAAATATCTTGCTTCCGTGCTGAAAAATAAGGTCTTTCTTTTCAGCAAAACTAAATTTAAAACCAGAATCTAGGGCCTCATATATTGAGACAAGTTATTTCAAGAGGGTTACCAACAGTTGTGTTTAGGGTTAGGGGTTGGTTAGGACAATATATCAGTTAGGCAATATATCAATGGCTGCCCACTGCTCTGGGTGTGTGTGTCCACAGTTTGCGGTGTGTGTCTGTTCACTACTCACTACTCCTAACGTGTGTGCACTAACTTGGATGGGTATGCAGAGGACAAATTCCTAGTATGGGTTACCATACTTGGCCCTTCACGTCACTTTCACTTAAATTTATATAATTAAACAACTAAATCATTCCTGAAAAGTAATTAAAAAAATACAGAATTGATTAGTAAGCACTCTAAAATAGTATAAACTGCTAGTACATACAAAAAAAACAATGGTCTTAGAAATGCAGTCCTTGGAACGTTGGACCAGTTAACATGGTCCAGAACCGCCACTAGCAAGAAATTTGCCGATATTCAGTTATTGTCATAAAATACCCCCGTCAGGATGATACTTATGCTATTATGCTAGATAGAAAATATTTGCACTGCGTCTAAAACGGAATACTTCCCTACTATATAGTACGTGAAAAACAATATGACAAAAAAATAATGTCCGAATTCATTGTATTCGAAAAACGGTAGGCGAAAAGTACCCAGATGACCTACTACTTCCATTGAGATTCTGAAGTACGCATTCGATGCACACTTTACTATCCCATGAGGCCACGGGAGAGGATTTATGAATGGCAGTGAAGCGATACAACTGACGCTGGTAAGTCACGTGACAGACACTGGGCATTGACACGGGGCGTCTGCGTTAACGCTTCTCATTTACGCTGCATTGACACGGGGCGTCAGCATCAATGCTTGACGGAGGGCGTGTCTGAAGCTTGGTGCTGATGCGACCATCATAGTGACAACAGCCAATCACATTACCTTCCGGTGTTGCATGAACACAATTAGCTAGTGACTGCTCTAGGGTTTTTGCATAAGGCGATCTGATTGGCTGACACCTGCGTTGCCGCTTGAAAAGTTGAGAAATTTTCAACTTCTGCCGTGAGCAACGCGAGTGAAGCGACACGTTGCTCGCGGCAGAAGTTGAAATTCCCCCATTTTTTAAGCGACCACGCAGGCATCAGGCAATCAGATCATCTTATGCAATTACCCTAGAGCAGTCGCAAGCCAGTTGCTGTTGTCACAATGAAGGTCGCGTCAGCACCAAGCTTCAGACACGCCCTCCATCAAGCGTTGACGCCAGAGACCAGTGTGAATGCAGCGTAACAACATGGCGACTGCAGTAGAATTTCATTCATACTATGTAGAACATACTTTTTTTCAGTCACTAAGTTCAAATTCACACTCAGACAGCAGAAGCCAGGACCAGAAATATCTGTTTTATAATTTATTAAATGATAAGTTATATTATACTTTCTATAACATCATCTGGAAGCCTAAATAGACTGGCAATAAAACCACCATTAAAATGGCTCTTTTGTAATGTAGTAATGAGGCAGTAATGTTGCACAGGACTGCATTTGTAAGGCAAAACAGAAAAATAAGCAAAGTACTAGTGTGGGCCAGCTGTGTTTGTTGGGATGTCAGCATGTTAGTGGCAGCACATTCATCATTGTGTGACATAGCTTTAGCTCTGCTTTGTGTGTTTTGGTGAATTTGCATTCTAAATGTTTCATATTATCTTCACAAAAGCAGGTGCAGCGCTGGCTTGGTATAGGATTCGAACACCTAGTCTCACAACAAGCAGACGGACAAAAAAGACGTTGCCTAGTAGGCTATTCAGTGATTTATCTCTGTTGATTTGGCATCCAGAAACAGCGCGATAGTCATTGGCTTCTGATGTGAAGCATGACAATCCTGATGACGCAAAATGGAAAGCAGAACTTTACATACAAATATCCACATTGACAACATCAACAGATTTTTCTCTTTGTTTTAAGATAATGTTTGGGCTACTCTAAACAGACACTGACTTCCTCAATAAGCCATGAAAAGTCTTTTGTTATTTTGCTGAGTTGCGGTAGTGCTCAGATTAATCGTGCAAAACATGCCAACGAAAAAATGAAAATATCAATGCTGCCATTATACACTGCTTATTTGTTTGTTTAAAACTTTGTATTTATGCACAGAATGAATACCACAAAAAGCAGAACTATAAAACTGTCATATATCATGATAAAGAAAAATACACCTGGCATGTTTTACAGTCAGAAAGCATTGAGTTGAGCTGATGTTTGGTCAGCAAAATCCACTATAGACTATTATCAGTGGAACTATGGTAATCGATAGATGATTTGTGTATTGACTAGGTATCCAGTTTCCATAGCTTTTATCCCTATGGCAACCAGTGGTTTTGTGGCAAAACTACCATTTCCTTTCACATGGGCAGGTCATGGACCATGACCTAGATAACTGCCTGAGGAAAATAATCCCATCACAATGCATTAGTGCCTGACGAGCCCCTACTTAATAAAAGGAATGCACAACCCTTCCCCCATTATCTTTCATTCTCACCATGTGGAAACGAACAAATAGATGGACATCCCATGTCCTAGATGAAAAGGTGAGATCAGATGAAGAAAAAGCATCTGAATGTACACAAATGGAAAAAGCATATCTAATGTGAAATCATTTTGTTTTTCACCATTTCAAATTCTCACACATTTAAAAATAAATCATCGAAGACAACCTGGACTAGACAAAGATAAAGAGTTTTACAAACAGATTTAAAAATCTATACAGAAATGGAACTAAAAGTTAATTCTATAGACATAGATATTTTTTATTTAATTATTTATTAATTCATTTTATTAGTGTTTTTATTATTAAGTTATATTAATATGCTAACTTCCATTCCTCGGAGGTGGAAGAATTTTGTATTTCACACATAATGGATCGTTCCTCTCAGGTTGCTTTTGAACTGACACTCCCATTGAGCTTTTGAGTAGCCCAATAAATTTAATTGATGCTGACTTCATCTTTCCACACCCTTAGGCAAACCTGACAAAAGATAAAAGCCATCTGATCCAGGATCAGCAAAATACTGATACAAAATATCACTTTGCCTGAAGGTTTTTGTCTTTAAGGTACAATGCCATTGATATGTTAAAAGAAATGAATACATTCTCAGAAATCCTTGATAAAACTTACACTCTTAAAAGTGATGCCATAGAAGAATTAATTTTGGTCCCCAAAAGAACCTTTCCGTGAAAGTTTTCTTAGTATAAAGAATATTTTAATAAACTAAAGAACCTTTTGTGCAATGGAAAGTTTCCATGGATGTCAAAGGTTCTCTTACATAACTTAATGAACTTCAGAAACAAACATTTCAAATGTTTTGCGATCAGCGGTGGATGTTTCAAATGATATAAAAGTTATTCATATTTGCTAAATACTAGTTCACAGATGCAGATAAAAATAGAGAAGCCAATTATGCCTCTAACAATGATGACAGTAAATTGAAAAGCAGATATGTAGTCACTATTGTTGAGTTAACATAAAAAGTACTTGTCTTCCCTCAAAGAAAAAAAGTTGAGAATAAAGTTTTACTTTTATGAAATCACAAATTTGGAAGCTAATTAATCAAGTATTCAGAAGATGATACCATTGCTGGTATATGCTGCGGTTGCTAATTGGTATTGACAGCCCAAAGCCTGTGCTCTTAGATCAGCTGAGCTAATCATCTCTGACAGCCATGAGGTGATTCTAGCGAGGAATCCTGCTCCCGAGGTGAAAGTTCACCGCTGAATCAATGGTCACCAGCACAGCAGTGGATGAAAACAGCATCTTTGTTGTTGTTTCTCTTATCAGTGGCTCATCAGCCAGTGCATAAAGGTGTAAGATGAGTGAAAACAACCCACATCATTTGATGAAGGTCGGAGAGTTTTCCCTTTTCTTAATAAGGAAGCCTCAATGCAGATTGTGATCATTTACACCCGATAATAAACATCACTGTGCTGTCCATAAATGACAAATCATCATATCCATAATTAATCTTTTAATTGACGTTGTTCTCCTGCTGGAACAGAAGTTCAGGCTAATAAAATTAAAGGTAATATGCAGTCAGATTAGATGTTCTCAGATGACCCAGGACAGGGTAATCTAACCTCTTGGACACATGACTAGTTTAATGCCTGTCAGTAATACTGGTCTAAATATATAAAAAAAACAGAAATAAAGAAGAACATCTCCTCTAACAGTCTAACACATGACTGGCCTTTAGAAATTAAAGGATAAATATTAGTTTGATCTGTCTTTACTCCTATATAAGTGGAATTTTTCTATGACTTTTTAATGCAACAAAATTTAATGAGATTAAGTATTACTTAATAGCCTGGTTTCACAGACAGGAATTAGATTCAGCCAGGAGCAGGCCTTAGTTAAAGTACACATGAAATCAAAATTGACCTTATTTATTTTGTTAGCTCAAATTGCTAGTTTTGTGGTAAAAAAAAAATTCATTCGTGCAAGTCAATCCACACACAAAAAAATTGTTTGGCTTCGTAATATTTAATCAAAATCTGAAAATGCTCCTCCCCTCTGCAACGGTGCCCCTTCTCTAATGACATCAGTTTGACGGCTTGGGTTGAAAACGCTTAAACCACTCCCTTCCGACCGTTAGTCTGCTATGAGCGAGAGATGGAGAGGAGGAGCGCTAAAACAAAACCCTGCCCTCTATTCAATATTCCGTTTCACTTGGAAATACGTCACAACACTGTAGAAAAGTCCTTTGCAACTTCCGGTTCACGCGGACTTTAAATTAGGACATTTAAAGGTAGGTTAGGCAATGTAACAAACGATTTTTGTTATACTTGTTGAAACTCTCTTCACATCGCGATAGCAATCAATAACAGAAGTGGTCTAAATAGTAAAACATGTACATATATCTTCTGTGGTAGTCTCAGGACCAAAAAATGTTCGCCCAATCATTGCATCAGTACCAAAATTCCTACCTGCCTGTTAACATGTGTTTCCATACCTCCACTCACCCTGCTTGCGCAGACGTCACGTGTCATCAGCATGTTCCGTAAGGCTTTGCAGAGCGCCAAAAACAAACAGCAACCGCCTTTTACAGTTCCTCCTGAACCAAAACAACGAGCTTATGCTGCGTTCACACCATGTCGTAGCTGTAATTACAAAATGGCAAGCCGTGACTCTTCTACCCGGAGCTGTTCACGTCCTCAGACTCTATGTCAGCATATCAACATATTCTATGTCAGCATATCAAGCCTATGTCACTGTCTCCCCATACCAGGACCATTATGATTTTGTGGGAGCTATGAATAATAATAAAAATAAATTATATAATTCACATTTTCTCATTTTATTTGTCTTATCCTATCATTTTAGTGAGTAGAATGACTAAATTCGGGCTAAATCATTTTTAAATACTATGCTAAAAAACACAAAAAAACCCAAACCCAACTCGCGAATCATATCGCGGTACGCGAGAGGACTCTCTTCTTGTTCTGTTCCAGCTGTAGTTTAGGCTTATGCTAAATAGCAGGCTAACTAAACTAAATAGATATTTTATTCATAGTTTTTTTTTTTTTTTTTTTTTAAATAAACCCACAACTAATGGTGAGGGGGCTGACACTCTTGAATCTACGCAACTCGGAAAAGAGTAAACTGGTTAAACTGTTGCCGCGTGTTGTTGTTAATGTCCGCGGTTTGAATCAACGTGATATTTAGCCACTGGAATGCGAATTTTACCAGGGGAGCCCCGCAAAAAACTTTTGAGGAGCGATTGGGCGGGTTTTGTTCTGAAAACCTGGCAACTGTGCGTACAGTCTACGTGCATGTCGTACCCAAGTTTAATAGATCCATGTCGCACAGTGTGATTTGTAATGATCTTATAGGATTGCTAAAATCTTGCAGTGTATCCCGGGCTTTAGGTAGGCCTAAGAAGTGTTTTTGACTCTTTGTATAGCAGTCGTTCATTATAAATTTTAAATGTAGAAGATATGATACATATAACTGTATGAAATGTAGAGTATATGTTAGATATACAGCCACCATAGACATTTAGAGGGACAAGTCTCCTCAAAAATGGCTAAATTGTCCCTCGATATGATGCTGCTCTGCGTAGCTCTTTTTGTTATTTGGATGACAAAAAGTTTTAAAAGTTCTTAGGTTGTTCTGTCTCAACAGTCTAACACTGATGACTGAAGACAAGTATGACTTCCAGCTATAAACTATGAGCCGCTTTAGTTTTACCTCTGAAAGAGTGCGTAGAAAATAGCAGCTAAACATTAATATTGAACTGTTTTACAAGAGGATCTGACAGTAATATCCAGGAATGCAAGCAACTCAACTTTTTAAGAAATTTCACTGTTTTGAATGTAAATTTTGGTATAATCTACATTTGATTCAAGTAGCTCATATCTGAATGTGACGAGACAAGAAATGTTTTGCGTGTCATGTCAGATATCAGTAAGAGTGAACGTGTGCATATTTTAAAACAAAATATTATTTGCAAATAATTTAAATTGATTACTTCACTACTGTAGTAGAACTTATTTTACCGTACTTACTTTTATTTATTCCTTCACACCCCACAGCGCACTTGTGGCCCGCCTGCCAGTAGGTGCCCCCCCAAGCGCAAATGTGAGACTGCCTATGGTGGGATCTCATGCTTTTAAAGCTAACTTGCTATTGCTAGCCTCTCCAAAATTGCCTACCCTACCTTTAAGTGGCTTTTTAAAACGTGCCTTAGAAAAAAAGAAGAAAAGAAAACATTGCATCTTGAAACAAAACAATAGCACTGACATATTGTTAGTACAAGTTGCTTTCAGTTGAGACAGCTCAAACATGCATTTTAGTCTGGGACTAGGCCTACGCCTCGTCTGTGAAACCGGGCACTCAAATGTAGTCCCACATCATTTAATTCAGATTGATGCTTGTAATTATTATATGGATTAAAATGTTTAATGCATTTTATTATTTTTAAAGTAAAAAAAACTGGAATCTAACAAACAATACTTTTGGTTCTATTACACATTGGCCTCACAAAACTCTTCGTCTACCTGTCCTGAACTTGAATTGATGGTCTCCCTGACTTTATAGTACCTCCATTGATTGTGAAGGTGCTTGTCAGTGATGCATAAAATTAACACTGTGTTATAGGGCATGGATTTCTGTCAGGCCCTGACAAGATAACCCATTATTGGACGACGCTGCTAATTTGTTTTTGTTTATTCCGAAGTGTAATGTAACACTCCTTGAGCCTCAATGATAACTCTATTACCCGCAAATCCCAGGCAAAACCATTGACAGACACTAATCTTGGCCCTACTCCTAATTACATCAGGTTCTTGGGTCTTAATGAAGCGATCTTTACTCCATTTTAGCTGCTTAATGCTGCACACACCCCTGGCATCATTAGTTTAATTGCCTGCGTTTGCAGTGCGGGATTTTGACCTTTGTCCAGCCGAGTCAACTTTTTCTGCCTCCTTCTTTTTCCATTTTGTCTTTGTGGTTACTGTGAAAACGAATTGCTGATATTTGCTCTATAATACAGAGCAGCTGTTACTTTAAATTCAGGACCATCTGCTGATCCACTCAGTCTCATTATGTTTTAATATGAACATAATGAGATTGAAGGCTGTCTTGCGCTGTATACATCTTGTCGATTAATGAACACTTGTTGCTCAATTTGCCTTTTGAGTGGACAACTCTTTAACACAATCCTTTGTCAGTAAACATGGGCTGATCAACAATTAAAGGGTTAGTTCACCCCAAAATTAAAATTCTGTCATTAATTACTCACCCTCATGTTGTTCCAAACCGGTAAGACTTTCGTTCATCTTCAGAATACAAATGAGGATTGTGATTGTCCATCCATAGACAGCTACACTACTACCACTTTGACGCTTCAAAAAGTTCATAGAGATCATAGTATTGAATGGTTTAGTCCAAATTTTTAAAGAGACTTGATCCCTTTATATGATGAAAAATTGAATTTAGGCTCATATTCACAAGTAAACATTCATCAACTCCACACATCAGTTGTGGTAAACGGAAGCTCAAGCACGTTTGCTTCACGTGTGCGAGAACCAATGAGGTTCATTCTCGTGTGTTACGCGGCTCTGAGCTGCCGCAAGAGGTTTGTTCCCGCGTGTCATTCAGGTTCGGTTGAGCTTATGTTCATGTTCGCTGATCAATGTTTATATGTGAGTAAAAGCCTAAATTAAATTGTTTCATCATATAAAGTGATCGAGTCTCTTTAGAAAATTTGGACTAAACCGCTCGATTCATATGAATTAATTTTACCATCTCTTTATGAACTTTTTGAAGCGTCAAAGTTTCAATTGCGTAGCTGTATGGAGGGACAAAAAGCTCTCAGATTTCATCAAAAATATCTTAATTTACGTTCTGAAAATGAACGAAGGTCTTACGGGTGTGGAACGACATGAGGGTGAGTAATTAATGACAGAATTTTTATTTTTGGGTGAACTCACCCTTTAAGTGACCTATCATTAGTATTCCAGTCTTCTTCGTTTTTTCAGTTAAAGCCTAAAGTACTATAATTTGCTTTAAATAAAAGCATCTGCCAAAAATATGCAGTACTGTTCAAAAGTTTGGGGTCAGTAAGATTCATTTTAAAAGAAATATATATATTTCATATATCTGAATTAGGCAGCATAACTGTTTTCAACATTGATAAGAAATGTTTCTTAAGCAGCAAATCAGATCATATCAGAATGATTTCTGAAGGATCATGTGACACTGAAGACTGCAGCAATGATGCTGAAAATTCAGCTTTGCATCACAGAAATAAATTACTTTATAAAATATATTCAAACAGACAACAGTTCTTTTTAATTGTGATAATATTTCACAATATTACTATTTTTCAAAAACATGAAATAATCATTAAACATTTAAGACCAATATTAAATATTAAACCAATATTAAACTTTTTTTCCAGTGAGACTTACTTATTTATTACAGCAGTTATGAAAACATTTGAGACCAAAAGAAAAAACTCAACTGGACATTAAAGTGGAAAGCAGTACTTTATTTCTAATTATGCTACAAGTCAATGGCAAAACAAACAAACAAACAAACAAAAAAAAATAAAAAATAAAATAAAATCTTTCACCAGTTTTTTTTTCTTCTTTTTTAACCCCTGAGCACCACAATCCAGCTTTCCCATAATGCACTGGATTTATCCAAAGTGAATAAAAGGAAAATAAGCTTCATACACAGCGTATAATAGGATCTAAAATCTACCAGCATAGCATCATTGACATAGCTAAACAAGGTAAACAACATGTTATTCTTTAAGCACATGAGTGAATCATTTTTTTAACCTTTATTAAAATGATAGTCTTTTTATGAACAAGTGTTCCAACATTGTCATCAGTAAGCCTGTGAGCGTGGTTTCGTAAAAGCTTTGGTTATGGAATCGCTCTGATTCATGTTTTTGCTTCACAGTCAGCAAGCACTCCAGAGTTCGTCCAGGATTTGCTCTAGAAATAAGAGCAAAGTCTCTTCATACGCTGATCAAGAGGTAAATTACATCGAACAACAGGAATCAGACAATTGTGCATTGATTGTGCCCTCTGTAATTCCACATAAATATAGACTATATATTTCCATTAATCCTTGCACCTATACAACAACAAAATGATGGTCAGGTTTACTCGTTTCATTAATCGTTAGTTGTGCTAGAAGTCTGGAAACTGCGATTACATTCTTAGATTGCCATTTGTGCACTGAGACTAATTGAATATACATCTTGGCCATTTTTTTGAAAACATTTTGATCCAAGTGGATAAAATCAAGTTTTGCTGCAGCAGAATCAAATGAAACCATTTCTCTGCTGCTTGAGATTAAAGTTAAGAATGACAATATTGGTCGGAAATTGTCAACCCAACAATATTGTCACATCTTTGGTATTTGTGAAAAGTCCTGTTCTAAGCATGTCTCCACATTCAAATAAAGAGAGTATGAAATAAAATAATGGATTTTTAAAATTTTTTAGTTAGTTTTGATTTAGATTAAGTTACATATTCTCTGAAAGCCACGTTATGTTGTGAACAGAAATGACTCAAACACTGGCATTAATGGAACTGCTGCAAACCATGAGCTAAAACACTTAATTAATTAAACGCCAAAGGTTGCAGCTTAACTTAAGATATGATTCATAAGATGTATTACGGTGTATTTCAGATCTATTTTAAACATCTATTGATACTGTAAAGAAGAACCACGATCAGATCAATATTGGATTGATTTGAATAGTTGTATGCACAAAATAGAATCCTTCTGGTACTTTATTTTTCCCCCCGTGCATAAAAAAAAAATGCCACTGACATAAATGAACAAGTAAAGCAAATGACGCTGTGTTGAGCCCTGTGTGGTCCAGCCTCTGGTTTTGCAGCACAAATCACGCAGGCAAAAGCGAATTTGGACCAGAAAGGCTATGATTAAAAACTGGCTGCTGTGATTATGTTGTTGGCACAGTCTATAACAAATGAGGTAGATGTGTGTTCATTATATATTCCCTTCTTTGGTAAAACAATACAAAATAGAAAAGAAGAAAAAAAAAAGAAAAGAAAAAATCCAGTGATTTGTTGAAAAAACATACATTTTCAAGTGGCTTCACAATAAAAATAATAGAAATGAAATAAATGAGGTATATCTTGTTTTCATAATCTATTATCTGTGTACAGGTTTGCAGGATTTGTGAGGTATTAGGCTGTACTATGACTTTTTTTTTCTTTAAATAAAAGCGATGTTGCTGAAAGAACTGAAACAGCCCAAGATTAAACATGAAAGGAAGAGAATAAAAGTAATAATAAATACAACTTGAAATTGCATACTGAATTCTAAAAAAATGACACAATAAAATCCTCCCATTTCCTTATAAACAGAAGAGGCGAAAAAGAAATAAAAGAGTGAGCAAAAAAAGAAAAAAGAGAGAGAACGGAATAAAGGACGAGAGGTGAACTCTCAAATGCAAGTGCATTGTTGAAAACTTGATGAAAATTGGATTCTATTCACAACAGAGATCCCACCTCATGAACTGATGCCTAAGATGAGCCACATTCAGCCTGTTCACGGCACATAATCTTCTTCTCAAGAGCCTCTCTTTTCTGGTTTAAGTACTCGACCATTTTTTTTATGATCAACGCTCAGCTCACAGTCACACGTCACAAAATCATTTGACCCCCGACTTCTAAAACCTGTATTAACCAGTGTGACCCGTTTTTCCGTCTACTAAACCATTTAATGAACACTTAAAACTCTTTGCTATAAAACACAAGCTGAGGTGGTGGAAAATCATTAAACATTGTCGACAAGTGTTCCCCAAATAACTCACTAATCAATGGAATATATTTCGCCACGGCCGCAGGCCAAACCCATCGTGAGAGAATATAGTAGACATAAGCCTGTCTGCTTTCTTCAATATCAAGCTATACATGGTTGATCTTGCACATATGGCAAATATTTATGATTCTCTCAGTCAGTTTTGAAGATTGTGTAGATGAATAAAATGATGTTTTTTCTTTCCTAACATAAATTTAAGCAGTGATACAGTAAATAACTTTTCTCCCTGACTTTTTGTACCCAAGTTAAATGTGGTGTGCTTTGCTTAAAATCTACTCATTAATATTTCATCTTAATTTAATTCATTATAGTGACTTTCCATTGCTTTTTTCTGATAGTTTGCAATGGCATCAGATATGTGTGATGGTGGTGATAAAACTGCATTAATCTAATATGTTGCTCTTGTTCTCTTTGGTAATAGCTGATAGCAGCTCTTGCTGTTTAATTCAAGAATGCAACAAGTAAAGATGAAGAGGATGGACTCCTGTGCCAAAAATTAAGGATCTGTGTACGAAAGTGAAGAATCTTGCTTTGATGCAACACTCAAGCAGGCCAGCGCTCTGTCTGAGGAATATCCCGTCCTCTCGAGCGACACACCACTCCTTGTGTTCATGGCATTGTCACGCAATACGTTTTAGTCGCTCCACAATGAATAACACGTCCTCAGAAGAACAAAATTACAAGCTGCAACTTGCTACATATGTAAATGTAACACACTTCAAATGTGCGGCCTTCAGCTGTAGGTGCTCAGCCATTATTTTCAATGGAAGTTTTTTCGGTGATGAATACTCGTCCTGATTGCAGGGGGAGGGTTAGAAAAACAGTAAAAAGTGTACATTGTACATTGAAGGAGACAGAAAAAACTGGTCCAACAGTATGACCTAAAGACCCTGCCTTATCTGACGTCGGGGGAGAGTTGAGTGAGAGAGGTGTTGTGGGCCAGGGTGAAGGTTCAAGGGGAGGTGGCTGGTCCGTGTGAGGAGGCGGTGGAGGAGGAAGAGGAGGACGGCTGCATCTGGGTGTTGAGCCCTGGGCTGCTGCTCTTTCCCTGAGAGCTGTGTTGGTGATGGACTCGTTGACTGCCTGGCATGAAACCAATGGCTGGCTTACGGGCAAACAAGACCCCTGGAGTCAGCAGACAAATATTTAGTTCAAGTTAGTCTGAAGTTAGATTCAAGGCATATAAACACCAAAACCACCCTTACATAACACAACAATAAATACATTTAAAAAAAAAAAATTGTGATAAATATTATAAATTATTTTTATTACCAATATTTTTATGCAATCATCTGACAACACCCCCTTACTAAAGCCGTTTATATATTTTTGTGGTATTTTTTTTCATTAGCACAATACTATATATGTATATTGATGAAGTATCACATTTTTTGCTAAAATCCATACGAGAAAATGTGCAGATGCTCACTAAAGAAAAGCTAAAATATTAAAAAGAGATGAGGACAATTAATTCAACATCTTATTTAAATAAATTACATGGTATGCTACATGAATTTATGCTAAATTAATCAAATTAAAGGATTAGTTCACTTCAGAATTAAAATTTCCTGAAAATGTACTCACCCCCATGTCATCCAAGATGTCTTTCTTTCTTCAGTCGAAAATAAAAAAATTTTTTTGAGGAAAACATTCCAGGATTTTTCATATAGTGGACTTCAGTAGGGCAGTGTTAATTTTGGCAGCCATTTTTGATTTAGTCTTAGTCTTTATCTTCATATGAAAATGCTCTTTAGTCTTAGTCACATTTTAGTAATTTTTGTTGTTCATATTTTAGTCTAGTTTTAGTCGATGAAAAGTCATTATATTTTTGTCAAGTCTTAGTCAATACTTTTAGTCAAACTACAGTTACCAACATTAATTTTGATAGCTATTTTATATGTAGTCTTTAGACAAAATAGTCATTATAATTTTCCTTTTGACCAATTCATTTAAGCTTATGAAAAATTTGAATCAAGGTAACAGGCTGTATTGACACTGCACTCTTAGCAGTACCACTTGTGCAATTTTACATATCTTCTTTCAGTGGTTCTCGAAGTTTGTAGAGTGTCGTACCCCCTTAGCGATTTAACATCCTTCTGCGTCGCCTTTCCACTTAGAATGCAGTTACATCTTTTCCATTAAGGGACAATATTTCCCTCTTAAATTGATTTTAAATTGTTGCAAAATAGAGCAAAAATACTGACAATACTAAATGTACATTACTTAATATTACCATTTTGTTTGTTTAACTGCTGTATAAAATCAATGTCACATTTGAAATTGTGTGGATATTCGGGAAACATTGCATTCTTGCTGGTATAATATGATCAGCGTTAAAAATAATAACTCACAGAAGTTACAGCTATGTTTCTGTATCGAAGAGAGTTTTAATCTTAAATCTCTATGCAGTCTGTGTCTATATTTGTTCTTCATGCTAGTAGTGCTAAATCCACTTTTACAAAGGTATATTGTCGAGAACAGCACTAATGTAGTGCAATTTGCTGGCGTGGATGCAATCAGTTTTGACCGCGAAAGATGAGGTAATTTGACCGAATGTCGAGTATTTATGGAATTTTACCTGCTAGAAATAAATGCTCAGTTTTAATGTTATTTTAAGGTGGAGTACAAATAAAAATAAACGGCAAAACATTTTGTTTGCGTACGTCAGTTTGAGAGCCACTGCTGGATATCAGCCTACACTTTGGTCACAGATTTAGTCAGCAAACAAGCAGCGCAATATAGACCGACTGAATGACACTTTAATTTAAGTAGAAAACCTCAAATTAAGATTACTGAACTCCAGCTTACTTCTCTGTTTTCAGATCATCCGTGCTTCTTCCTCAGTGTAGCAGGGGTGTCAAACTCATTTTAGGTTGATAAGAAAAAATGTAACCATGCGCAGCCGAATTACCTTTTTTAAACCTTAGTGCGCTGACAGTTACATTAATATTAGCCAAACAAACTACAATTTAATTTGCAAGAAAAACTAGAAAAAAGATGCTCTTTGAACAGCATTTGTTTTTACAGCGAAAAGACTTTATTAAATTTTTTAAAATGTTTTATTTAATATTTTTTATTAGTGATGCACTGATTTTGATTTTGCATGGCCAATTCAAATTTTTTTACAAGCAAATTTGCTTGATTCTGTAGCATAAGCTGTTGTTTTTGATTTAAACATGATTATATAATTTCAAGATTTACAGCAAAAACAGCATGGTCTGACTAGTTTCGTGAAATTATGCTACATAAGACACCTGCACAAAACAAAAATTGCAGACTGACTTAATGAAAATGCAAATTCACTCTTTGTCAGTAGGTGGCGCTTGTGGAACAGCAGCGATATAACTTTTTCTTGGTTACCGCTGTACACTAAGGAGCTCTGCGCTTGTGAACACAACTTTATATGGAGATAAAGAGGAAATGAAAATGCCATCGAAACTTTTCTGAAGAGAGTCAGTTCCCTTCAGAGATACATTAATATAAATTCAATATTATTTTTTCTTCCCGTATTTCGCGAACAGTGAGCTTGTTTTTTTTTTTTTGGCGCATCTGTGTTCTCCTCTTTGTGTCTGTATTCAGTGTGTGCCTGTTTTAACGTCCTGTTTACAGACTTCGTAAAATTTCCCACAAATTACAGACAGGGAAATGATTGCCAAGCAGTTTGTTTGCAAGTCCAGAATAGAGATTGGCCAAAATAAAACTAAAAGCCGTTCGGATTTATGGCTGGTGGACCTTTTTTTTTTTTTTTTTTTAATTATTGTTCAAATCATCCGCCGGGCCGGATTGGACACAATTGTGGGCCGTATGTTTGACACCCCTAGTGTAGAGAGAGAGCTGTGTGCATGGTTGCCAGATTGCAAAGATTAAGTAAAACGTTTTTTTTAACAGAAAAGCTCTGATTGGGGGTTTTATATACTGGAAATCTGGCAACCGCAAGCATGAACGCTGGTAAAAACGAAGTAAGTCTGTAATGTTTTGTCTCCTTTATTCGACAAAAACAAAAAGTGATTTTAAAAGAGTGATTTTGGTAAAGCTTTTAGTCTTTTAGCCACATTTCAGTCTCGTCTTTTTTCGTCAACTATATTGCACGTGTTGATTTAGTCAGTTATCGTTAAATGGCATTGGTGTCGTCTCTCGTCGTCTCGTCTTAGTCATGGAAAAAAAGGGTCGTCAACAAACATTTTTTGTCATAGTTTTCGTTAACGAAATTAACACTGCAGTGGGGTACAACTGGTGGAAGGTCCAAATTTCAATTTCTCTGCAGCTTCAAAGGGCTCTACATGATCCCAGACGAGGAATAAGGGTCTTATCTAGTGTAAATGATCGTTCATTTACTAAAAAAAAAATTAACCACAAATGCTCATCTTGCACTGCTCTACGATCCTCCACGCATTACGTAATCACATTAGAAGGGTCACGCGTGACACAGGTGGAAGTACCGCAGTAGGGCGAAAAACTCGTTGTTTTACCTTTTTTTGTAAAGGGCGTTTTCGGCTTAGCCTTTGCACTTTCAATTAGTAGACACTGGATCTGTACTTACGTCACACGAGACCTTTCTAATGTGATTATGTCATGCGCGGCGGATTGCAGAGCAGTGCAAGACGAGCATTTGTGGTTAACATTTTTATTTTGTAAGAAAATGAACAATCATATACACTAGATAAGACCCTTATTCCTCATCTGGAATTGTGTAGAGCCCTTTGAAGCTGCACTGAAACTGTAATTTGGACCTTCCACCCGTTGTACCCCATTAAAGTCCACTATATGGAGAAAAATCCTGGAATGTTTTCCTCAAAAAGAAATTTTAATTCAGTAATGAACTAATCCTTTAATCACTTAATTACATATATCAACATTTTCTGAGAATATCTGCCCAAACGAAGATAATTTCAAATATTATTATGGCAGGCAAGTCAATTATGGAATAGACATTATAAAAAGTGGCTTTAGAAGCCAATAGATTTATTTTCATGCCTTTGAACTTGTCACTGGCATTCCGTTTTGTAATTGAGTTTGTTCGAAGTAGACTTGCGTGCATTTCACACAGGCCTATGTAAACATCACAAGTTTGTTCAGTGGTATGCACTATTAGAACAGGATTTTTAAAAATAAAATATAATTTTTTACATGTTAAAATTGTTTAAAAATGTCTCGAGACCCCCACAATTCATTTCTGTACATTAGCGCACATCTAGCTCTTTTTAAACACATGGACGCATCCTGTGCGAACAGCCCCTTTATTATTCTGCGCTACTGCTCTCAGTGTGATTTGGCGAGGACATGAATAAATTCACAATTTTTATTAATTGTGCTAGACGAATGCATTACATTTTTAGCCCTAGAAAAATCTTTAAGCTGTATGTTCAAGGGCTGTACATCTTTGCAGGGAACAAACCTTCAATGAAAAAAATGGATGCCACTTCAACTTGATCTCCTAAACTGTTCCCAGCAAGCTTATGAGCCATCTTCTAGTAATTACTGTCTCTCGCACATCAGGCACAAGCACTGTATCTAGCTAAGGCGGAGGGCCTTTCTCTCGGGCACGAAAGACAATAAGCTCCATCGACCTCCTGGCGCCCAGGCCCAATTTTAAGATATTTAACTTTTTTAACTCTATTGGACTTGCCACTTCATTACGATGGATTTTATAGCAAAGACATCAAATTGTGTGGAGGACTAAGCGAGGGGGTGCTGCTATAACTTATTGAATTTCCTGCCTGCAATTACATCAGCAAACGGCGCTCTATTTACCTGTGTAGACAACCCCATTTATTTCTATTGACATGTTGATGCTGCTAATGCCGTTGGTAGACAGGTTCAATGCAGTCTCTTGTCTATCATCTGTCAAGAGAGGAGCCAGAGAGCGAGAAAGAGAAAAACTCAATATGAGCATTTATAAAAGGAACACAAGAAGCAAGAGAAGCGTGCCACCAACTATCGGTGATAACTCATGAGTGACAGGATAAGGAGGGGTTTATTAAAAGAGTTTAAGGGGGGAGGGAGGTGATAACTGTCAAAAAGATTGGGCTTTGACTTCTCTAGATAGGGAACTGCACAGTGTCTGTGCCATTAACATTTCACTGCATTCAAACTGGTAACATTGCAAAGTATTCAACAGAAATACATTAAAGAGATAGTTCACCCAAAAATGAAAATTTTGTCATCATTTACTCACCTTCATGTCATTCCAAACCCATAAGACTTTCGTTTGTCTTCAAAACACAAATGAAGATATTTTTAATGAAATCTGAGAGATCTGAGGAAGTATATTTACCCAAAACTCACTTAACGCTTAAAAACATTCATAAAGAGATTGTAAAATAAATCCCTATGAATCGAGCGCAAACCCTCTTTTAGCGTAAAAGAAAATACTGTCGGGATTTACTAAAGACACGCAGTGCAAAATTAGTGCTGAAAAGGCGTGGACTGAGCTGTTTTTGCGGCTGAACTTATAGCATATGCATTTATAGGAGTTTCCCTTTCAGACGCAAAATTTATGGGAGGAGAGGATTTAAATGGATCACGCAATGCGGTTTACTAATGTTTACGCTCGTCAATTTACTGGTATTTGCGGCATTATTTAACGCCCCAAAAAAGCATGTCTTAACCCATTTTGCGACATGGCTGCAATTGTTGCTGCTAGGAGGAGACACTGCAGAGAACAAAAAAGCGCATGGTAGAAGAGAGAAAATATTTTCCACTCATTCATTTCTTTGTAATGCCAGAGGAAGACTTTATCCGAACATATCATTTGCCAAGCCATGTTGGCCTATACACATATATATATAATGTGTATAGGCCAACATGGCTTGGCAATCAATATTATATATGTGTACATGTTTGTCAGATTACATGTAACAAGTTGTGCCTGTGTCGACCCGCACTTGATGAGCATCAGCTCTGCTTATTTGCAACCCAACGCTAAGTTGCACTGCTCTTGTTAGATTGCGTTGGTCATTATGTAAATGATTTGACTGCATCTGTGTTCCTTAATTTGCACGTCAGCAGTGGATCACACGCAAAACTTGCCACTCCCATTGGCGCATTTGTGGAATTGCGCTCTCACGCTAATTTGCCCTGTTTAGTAAATCTGGCCCTAAATCGCTCGATTCATATGGATTTATTTTATGATCTCTTTACAAACGTTTTGAAGCATCTGAGTTTAGAGTGAATATATTTTCAATGGAGGGACAGAAATCTCTCAGATTTCATTAAAAATGTCTTTATCTGTGTTCTGAATTTGAACAAAAGTCTTCTTGGTTTGGAACAACATGAAGGTGAGTAATTGATGACAGAATTTTCATTGTTGTCCCCAAAAATGGACAAATCACACAAATAATTCATATTTCCAAGAAGTTAGCAACTGTCAGGACTTTCATTTTTTACTCTGTCATTACTCTGGATACTTATGTGCAGGTTAAACAAAATAACATTTAATATAATCTTTAAATTGTAGAGTATTTCTGTGTGAAAGTCCTGCTCAGCGTTATGGAATTATGTTACACTGTCCCACCATATAAAGAGGCTCTTAGTTTTATGGGCGGTATAAGAGTAACAGTCACATAGAAGACAACAAAACATTACTCATGACTAGCCTGCAATCATGGCACACGCTCTGTCATTAAGTGATGAAGGTGCACTGAAATCATTAACATTAGACAAACAGCCTGACAGAAATAACTTTTCATCATCAGTAAAGATTCACTATTCATTCACACCTAATTAAATAGATGTTTTATTTTTTTTTTAAATGTCTCTTAAACCTGACCCTTATCTTAGTGTCATAAATAAATAAATACATAAATAAATGAATAAAATAAAAATATGTCATTCATAAATTATTCATCAATAAAATGTTTTTCATTAATTACCTCAGTTTGGTGAGGGAACAAGCTGCTGTTGGTTATTTGTGATCCTTACTCAACTCCTCTGCCCTAATCTACATTATCTGACCCATAATGCCCTCTCTCATCACTACTGACTCAGTCCAAAGTATTTTATGGGTCACTCTAGAGAAACACAGCATTTATATTATATTTACACACAAGTTTGCACCTTACAAAGTTTTAGAGTTTCGTTTTCACTTTTTCTAACACTAAATTGAGATAAAGGGATTTTTGTGAAAACATACACTGGACAAAAATATATGAGAACCATCTTTGCACTGCTTGCACCCACCTCTGTTGTTCAGTTTGATGTTCATGGGTAGCTGGGTTGCCATGGCAAAGAGATTCTGCTGCAATGCATGCTGCATTATCCTCTGCTGCTCCTCTGCCATGAGCATCACTTTCTTCTCCGGTGGTTCTCCAGACTCCAGCTTCTCCCGCAGCTGCTCCAACGCGGCTGCCTGCACAGCTGCTGCAGCTGCAGCCTGAGCTGCTGCGGCCTGGGCTGCACTGTGGTGGCTGGCCAAAGACACAGGGATGCCCACCCTGTTAGTCAGGCAGCTGGACATCATAGAGTCCTCTGTGGGGCAAGAAAGCATCATAAAGTCTGTGATGTTCAGGTGGCAGAACACTTTAACAACAAACCAAAAATAGTGGACCACCTAAAGTACCAACTCCTTAAAACAATTACCATTATTTCACAGGTAGATGTTACCCTGCTATAGGTCTTATTGCCTATAGGTCAATAGTTAATTAGTGTAGTTCATAACATATATCTTGAAATAGCCTCACTTTTGCGATGCATAATTGTCCCAGGCTGCTGTTTAACATTTATTTTGTTTAAATATATTTATAAATAAAAAAAAAATTTTGTGGAATTTTTTCCCCCCAGGATTCTTTGTTGAATAGAAAGTTCAAAAGAACAGCATTTATTTGAAACAGAAATCTTTTTTATCATTATACATGTGTTTACTATCACTTTTGATCAATTTAAATTGTCCTTGCTGCAGGGATGCAAACAGGTAGAGGGGGGAAAAAGGTGAGAAAACTGCGTGGGGTGGGGCATGCTCCGCACAGAATTAAAAAAAATTTTTTGCTTTACATGCTCATTCGTAGTTACTTTAAGGAATTTTTTTTAAATTTATTTTTTATTACCTTATATGTAATTTTTCATGAAAAAAAATTTACATATTGCTGCAACATTTTACCAAATTCAAGATTTGGTCAAAATTTCATGTTATAAAAGATGAAGTGCTATGCACGCTATTTAAGACGGTACTGGCTGGTTAGACAGCAATATTGAGCAATATTGAATACTGTTTGCCGTTCCCACATCTCAGACTCAAATACATAAAATATAGACAGTTTTTAAAGTAAAGAGTAAAGGAAACACTGTACAATACTTATTAAAATGACCAGTTCTTTATTTACCCTTGTAAGTTCACAAGTACCTTTGTAAGACCCCCCCACCCCCCAGTTTGCATCTATGTTGCTGAATAAAAGCATAAATTAAAAAAATAAAAAATCTTACTTACAGCAAATTTTTGAATGTTTTAAATGGTAGTGTATTTTATTATATTTTATATTTTATTTTATTTATCATTTATTCATTTTGATACTATTTGATACCTGCTCTTCTAAATTTTATACAGTAAAACGGTTTTGCAAATGAAAAAGAAGTTGCTCAATTATTATACACATTAACATTTAGAAATAACATCCCTACAGGGAAGTATGAGTATGACACAAGTCATGCAATAAGCACTAAGATCTATTTAAAGCTGCTTTGTAAACACTATAAATATTGTCAGATTTGTAAGGGTTTTTGATCCTTAAAGAGTTGCGTGACTTGTCCTTTTCCATATGGGCACATTACTGAATCATGAAGCAGCCCGTGTCTCTTTGTGTTTCATTGCTCCTGCTGGTTTGATGCGGAAACTGGCAGAGCGGGCAAGAGGAAGTCCTGCAAGCTGTTTCCTGTCTGCTCTGATGATCATTCAGTATAAGCGTGAGTAAGAAGTGGCACTGTTATTGTGTAAGAAAGATGACTTCTCCTATGGAGGATCTAGGGTGTAATTTAGATGGTGGTCTGTAATAACATTCAATTTCCTGATGAGGAATATCATTTTTCTTTCTCTTTCATTTCAAAACAATTAATAGAATAGTATTACTTTTAGTGTTTTATAATTGTTATATTATAAATTATTTATAAAAAAAAAACAAAAAAAAACTTCTGAGTAGTAGCAGAAATATGTTGTGCAAAAATGAAAACACAAACCTTTCTTGATAACAGGGGTTTGAGTCATGTGCCCGCCGTTGGGGGTGGGCATGCTGATGTGGGGCATCTGGAGTTTGGGGGAAGCCAGCAGTGTGGGGGTGCCCACGGGGGAATAGTTGAAGAGGGTGGAGCCATAACTCTGTCTCCGCCCTTCACGACGATTGCTGTCGATAGCTGCCTGAAGCTCCCCAGGAGAGCTCAGTCCTCGCTTTTCACATTCATAAGGATAGAGGTACTTCATATACCTGTAGAGAACAAAAGACAGAACATGAAACTCATTCTGTGATGTACAAACTAATCACAATGGCACTACAGCTAATAAACAGTAGGGGTAGGAGAAACAAAAAAAATCATTCTCCGATGCATCGCGATTCTCTCTTAATCGATCCTGAGAATTTCAATGAGATCCCTAAATATTCGAGAAGGGGCTCGCTGCAGATATACATATCTCATGTCACAGGATGAACAAACGATTCAGATAGGGAGGTGAGGTAAACTACTGCTAAACTGAACTAACAGACCCTGTAAAGCAATAAATTAATCGTTGCTGTATCTCATTATTTGGCCTTGCATTGCAGTTTTTTTTCTTATTCTAAATGTGATAAACGTCACGTAAGTTGATATGTTGGGGAATTTGGTTATTATCATGTAACATTTTAATTATATTCTGCTGAAATGAACGAAATGATTTGAAAAAAAGATTTGTTCGTTTTGATGAACGAGATTCAAAGATCCGAGTCAGTAAAACGATCCAAACTTCCCATCACGGGCGTAGCTGATGTCACACTTGGATGTCCACCGCAGGCTGCAGCGAGCCCTACTTGAAATATTCCCACAGTGGCCCTAAAAAGTGTTTGGACGCTTAAGTCACTTTGGAAAAAATATGAATGGGGTGTAACGATACACTCAGTCACAATATGATACTATTGCGATATTTTAAGCCTAAATAAAGAAAATAGTTTTTTTAAAAATTATTATTATTACTATATTATTATTATTTTATTATTAGGATGCACAAATATTCCCCTATTGCATTATTATACATTATATTCAACAATATATTTAGTAGTTTAATGTAGTAATGTCAGAAGACTTGGATTTGGATTAGACCACTCGATTGATTATTTTTTACGATGCCTTTAGGCCATTTTTTGGATCTTTTAAGTTTTAGGCTTCAAATGGACAGAAATCTCTCAGGTTTCATAAAAAATATCTTCATTTGTGTTTGGAAGTTGAACGATAATCTTATAGGTTTGAAACGACATGAGGGTGAGAACATGATGACAGAATGTACATTTTTGTGTGAATTATACCTTACAAATACAGCAAGCAGTAAATCTCTATATCACGAATCATATTGTTTACATCAACGATAAATATTGTCGCATTTTTATATCATGATATCTCCATATAAAAATGTATCGTTACACCGATAAACATCATTGTATTAGATAACTAAATATCAAACCAAGTAGTATCTGTAAACAAAAGCTGCAGGAAGTAACTTCACTTTTCTACCCATTCATAAAATTACTCTAAAGATTATTTCGTTTTTATATGTTATCGAATGTGGTTTGTGACTTTGAGAAATGAATATATTTCAAAAGTGGCATGAGTGACATGACTATGCTGGTTGAGGAGCAGCCTGACACAGAAATCATCTGACACTTATGCATGTTCCCCCATATATCGTTAAAACCTGTTAGTGCTCCACTGTACCGCTCGTGGTACACATACCGTTCAAAAGAGACCTTAGGAATGCTAAAGGGTTAAAGAATTCATCGGCATTACTCCTGAGCGCCAAACTAAATTCAAGTATCATAAGGTAAGATGCAGGTTTTGGTGCTGCCACCATGTAGTGAAATATACAGTGTTTTTAACATTTGAACATGAGCATTCTCATATAACTCTGTCCTCATTCATTTGTATGTTCATCTGTAAGTGTTGTCTGGGCTGTTTAATATTAGGATTTTGTTTAAAATCCCCCACCGTGGCACCGCCCTGCAACATCAAGCCCCGCCCCCGGCACGCCCCTAATAAAATATGTTCCTGCGGCTATGCACAGGTGTCCTAGCAGAGTAACCACAGGTGTAGCTCATTAACATTAACTATATGTTCCACTAACTGCTAACAAATTAGAAACCTTTTGTCTTCATTGTGAACAGCATCTATTTTTGTAATAGTCTTCCTATTATATATTTATTGCATAGACTTACTATGTCATTTATATTTTTGAAAATAAAGGAGGTGAAACATTACACCAGTGTAGTGAGTGCACATTCTCGCTCTTAACAGTGCAGTGAAATCCAGATTTCCTACATTCCTCTATTTACATGACTTGATTGAGAAATGTTTCTTCAACTATCTACATAAAGAGCCTTTTTTTATATAGGTTCATGATCAACTGAATAATGTGTCCATTGTTTTCTTATGACAGCCTACGGGTCTACTGGATGTATTTGAGAGTAATGTAATTGTGTTAAATGACAGCGCTGAGAGTGGACATGCACAAACAAGTCCATGTCTTCCTCAAGCAGGTCAAGGATTTACATAGAAAATAGAAACAGAACTAGTACTATATTTCCTTAGCTCTTAATCATTATGTCATTAAACATTATGACTATGGATGCTTGTTTCTGCTAACAGAATAAAATATTTTTAAAAAGAAAAAGTTAATTGAGACTTCTAAGAAAACTTCTAACACAATTCTAAGAAAAGAATTAAGAATTGCAAGATATAAACTGCAGAAAAAACTATTTTACTAGTTTTGTTTTACTATTTGAAAATAAAAATATTAGTCAAAGACAAAGAGTCAGTGAACAACAAAGAAATCCATAACACATAATAAAATATGTGGCAGTTCTATTAGTCTGCATTTACACTTAATGCACACATCTATTTTTTGGCAGTAGATTTTGGGAGATCATTATGCCTGCAAGACGGACTTTTCAGGATAAGAGATGGACTAAAAATGAACTCCCACACCTTACTGCCAGATTCTGGAAGATAAATTCTTCAAACAGTGGTACAAGAGTCCTTCAAGAGTCACTCTCAATCTGTCTGTCTATAAAGCCTTAAAAAAAAAAAAAAATCAGTCACTTCTTGTATTTTACTACAATTCTTAAATGGGGGGCATTTTTTAAGGATTCTTCACCTAACGTAAGTCTCTGAGATCCTGACACCTTGCACTTCTGGAGACTCCAGGTAGGTTGCAGTTCTGGAAAATGGTGACACTGGAGACTAAAGGGTTCCTGATGGTTTCACACTTAATTCTTTACCTTAATTTCTTCATTCTTTTGCAATTCTTTAATTCTTTTAACATGTTTTTTCTTCTCCACCTGTTTTTGTCTGACCCTGCTGACCCAATGAGCGTTTTGCTGTCCATTGGTCATGCCTTAACTGCAATTTCTAGTATTGCATTAGTATTGCATCCTTCTCATGGGCATTTATTACATTTTGACCTTTCAATCTGAGTAAAATCTCTTTTTGGCTCATTTTATCTGTAAAAGAAAACATACCTAATAATTATGCACACCTGAATATAAGGCGTTTTTCATTTCCAGCCTTCATGAACAATTATATATCACTTATAAATGATTAAAAATATGATCAGAAAATCAACTTGCATAATAATTATGCACGCACTGTAGTTAGCAAGTTACTGAATTACGTAGATGCTTACCAGTTAACATTCATGCATTTGAGCAGTTAATAACATTAGGTAACTGCTACAAGTGGCAACACAAGACTAAACATCACTGAAAATACTACTTTCCTGTGTCAAAACTCAGCATTCCTGAACATTGCACTTTCTGCAACTAATGGTGATTTTTTTAGGCCAGTAATAAACTCTTTGTTCTCGACTAAAGTTAAATCCAAGAACTTTAAAAGAAATAATTTTCCAGGAGAACAACAAGATTTTCCAGGACATTTAACATTTTCTCTAATTTTCCATGTGTTTTCCAGGACTGGAAAATTTGTCATCAATTTCCCAGGTTTTCAAGGTTTTCCAGGACGAGTGGGAACCCTGAAAAAGTATTAAAATGTAAACTTTGGCAAAACGTGAATTCTCTTTATTAGGGGTGTAAAAATGTAATCAAATTAATAATATGACAACAATTAATTAATCAAATTAAATACAATTACTCATATACAAGACCATTAAAAAAAGATTTTTTATGAAGAAATTAATACTTAATTAACAAGGATACATTAAATTGATCATAAAATGACAGTAAAGACTTTTACATTGTTACATAGATTCTATTTCAAATAAATGCTGTTCTTTTTTCATTTTAATAGATATTCATTTTTTACAAAATGTTAAGCAGCATAACTGTTTTTAACATTGATAATATTAAGCATGTTTTTATTAATATTAATGTTTCTTAAGCAGCCAATCATAATATTAGAATGATTTCTGAAGGATCATGTGACACTGAAGCCTTGAGTAATGACTGCTGGAAATTCAGCTTGCCATCACAGGAATAAATTACATTTTAAAATATATTAATATAGAAAACAGTTATTTTAAATTGTAATAATATTTTACATTATTGCTGTTTTTACTGTATTTTTGATCAAATAAATGCAGGCTTAGTGAACATGAGAAACTTCTTACATTCCCCAAATGTATCAATATTTTTGCAGAGAAACCCCTCAAAATAAAGATAATTAAAAACATTTGTGTTATATATTGTGTTAGATGAGTAAAGCATTGGATAGACAAAAAGCAGCTTTAGCAGTCAATATATTGTCTACAGCAATCCATTTTGCAATCAGGTGTGTCAATGTGTCTTAGAGGTTGTTCACACAGGATGCATTACTGTGTTCGGAGCCTGACCCATTTATACACATGGAAAATGTCTTTTTGCCACTGTGTTGCATTTTACCGTTTAGTGTTTTCGATAATAATTAATTGTACATTAAAGTTAAATAGCAAGCCCTAGTCTTACTAGGCTTACAATGCATTATTTGTTTGCTTGATGGGTCTCGATTTTGCTGTACAAATGTATCTTTGTAAAACCTCTTTCTTACTTCTACCAAACACTGTCAAATACACTGTCCTTACTCTCTCTATTTTAAAAGCAGGTAATTGAATTGGACAAGATAGACAAGAATCAACTGGCAGTTATCAACAAGTTGCTCTCGTCTGAAGTTATCTCACTCACTGTGTTCGGAGGGTGAAAGCCGCACTGGTGATGGAGGTAGGGAGGTTCAGGCCTTTGGTAATCTCGCGCCATATTTTCTTATTGATGACTTCCACTAAGCCGCCTTTTTCGGTGACAAGCTTGTAGAGAGTGTAGAGATCCAACACCTGCTTGGCCATGATAGGAATCCGATTCACTGGAGTCCCTGCAGGAGCCGGGGAAAAAAGCACAATATCCACAATCAATGCCATTAACTCAAGCTCATTGACGGGCCTCTCGGCCGCTTATAAGGCCAATCAGTCAGGCATAAGTAAAACGTCCGACAGCTTCCCACTTCACTTAGCAAAAATATCACCTTTTGCCTTCAGTCAAAGGTCTGCACTGTCTGTTCCACCACCAGTGAAAAGAAAGATCGGTGACTTCTAATTTGGAGAATGAGAGTGTTTATAATATGAGTAAAATCTCATGAATCTCAAAATAATTTCACACTAAAATCATTTACCATGATCTAATATGTATAATAAAACCCTGAATAGTAGTTGGAGACAATCATTTTGACAATAAAGAGCAAATGGCTTTTAAAAAGAGAACAAAAGTTGCCAAACATCTAAACTCTCACATGTCGATGCTTAAACACTGCTCTCCTTCCAATTGCCAGTTCATTTGCTGAATGAAAAAAAAAAAAAAAAAAACCTTGGTGATAATTTGTGCTCACGATTTAATGTTAGGTTGTAATGTGTGAAGAGGATAAGCCCTTTGTGTGCATCTGAGACCGCCTGACCTCAAGATAATTAACCTGTATTTTGCTGATAGAGTTCTATTGTGCCCATTGGATTTGCCATAATAGCAATCAATACGCAGAGAAATATAGAGCAAACAACAGCAAGCCAAGCCACAGTCTGAAAAGAGCAAGGAGAGCAGAGCTATGGTCTATCAAGGTAAAAACACATCAATTAAGACTTGTAATTACGGCTTCATTTTGCCTCTCTGGCATGTGAACTAAGAGACACTATTAAAACTAAAGATTTATCTGCCTTCTCTCTGAGACAATGCTGGCATTAGATCTAAAGTAGCACAAATGTCTAAAACAATCGATTGATGTTTCTAACTTCTCCTCAAACTGACCACACAAGTCACTGAAGTAAAAGTAAGTATCAAGGGTCTTGATTTGAAAACCAAAAACGGTTAAGAGCAGTAGTTCTTAAATGGATTTTGATTCAGAGCCCACACTTTACATTGGAAATCGAATGATCCAACACAGTAGCAACATTTTTATTGTCCAAAAAAATAAAGAAAAGGTCTTTAAAATCACATTGAGATGTATTAATATTAATACAATATTAAATAAAATAATAATTAATTGAAATATTATTAATCTTGGGATAGAACACAATTTTTTATCCCTTTATCTGTTGCAAGTGACATTTTGAGCATATACAATAGTGGCCAAAAGTGATGTCTTAATGCGTTTATTCAAACATATTAAAAATGCATTAAAGCTTTTGCAAGCTTATTGCATATTTGTGCTTAGAGTGTAAAACTAATGTATGCTCTCTGCTATCAATTTTTTCATTTGTGACAACACAATTAAACATGCCGAATTGTGCAGACATTTTTTTTGGCTAAGATGAGATTCAAAGCTTACACTCATTATTCCCAGCCTATAATTCAATCAATCACTGTGGCTGGTGTTCACTATATTATTAGACATTATTTTGTGGGTTTTATTGAAAATGGCTAAGAGGAAGGAGCTGTCCAAGCAAGTGTGCAGCCAAGGAGGATATTTTCAAAATGGCTCAATATTATTAAACGACATTAGATAGACTATTGCTCGTTTGCTGGGTTTGAATGCCTGCGGAATTATTGCAAGCACCATGACACAAGTATTGTGCAGATTGTAGAGCACTGGGCCAGTCAAAGAAGTGTGCTAATTTAAAATCACCTCAATGTGTGACTGCTTTAAAATAACTTCTGGGATGAGCCATGCAATTATGAGGAACATCCAGTTTCATCTTGCACTGCAAGGCGAGTATGAAGGATCTGTTTGGAGACTTAACATGAACATCACACACACACACACACACACACACACACACACATATATATGCATAGTAGAATAAAACCTATATCATGATAAGCTGTAGTTTGTCTGTTAAATACCTTAACCAAGTTTAGCGTGTTCTTTATCCCAATTTAACATACTCCTAATATTTTGATAGTTTAATTGAATTGTAGGGTCATTAAAAGCAAATATTGTGCAAATATCCCCTTCGGTCATCACTTTTGGCCACTACTATGTGTATATATATATATATATAAAGTTAAATCACAATAATGCACAAATAATTATTTATTCCCATGCACAAAAGGCCAAACGAAATGAGGCTGGAGTAATAAATAAAACCTGACTCCACAAAAGCCACCTTTGGACTGAATCTAAACCTGGATAAGCGTCTTTAAAACAAGATTTACGAGCGCTCGATTTCCTAGGTGATGTATTCATCTCCTCTGGTCCCCTGAATAAGATGCAGTGAATAAAGGCCAGTACAAGCTATTGTCATCCCAAACAATTTGATCTGCTCATGCATCATTATGACAATGAGTGATTATGGAGTGCAGAGAATCACGTTTTTCCAAGCTCACGAAGCTGCCTACTGTTAATTGCTCACTGGCTAAAAAGGTTTAATTGAAAATGTGCTGAAGGGAATAAGCCGGTGTTGGGGCCAATCATCTATGTGGCTACCTTCATCAGCAGTCTGTGTTTTCATCATTCACTTCAGCCAGATAATGGAAGGACAATGTGCCTGCGATTGCTTGGTCTTCCGAAGCATGAAATGAAAGGGCTAATTTGTAAACACAACACTAGAAAAAAACTTTATCCATGTGTATAAAACTGGCAAATTGCGCTGACCAACAAGCTTGAGTAAGTCCTCTATGATGTGTTTGTCAGGAACACTTTAGGTAGCTTTACAATACATTTATTCATTTGGCAGATGCTTTTATCCAAAGTGACATTTAAGAAACACTACAAAGGCAATATTTCCTAAGGGGCAAATAAGAGGTCTGCCTACATTCTTTCCATTTTAATAATAATAATAAAAAAATTGCAATCTTCTACCCAAGTTAAAAATGGAGTATAAGTGTACATTCTTTTTAAAATAAAAATGCCTCCTTGGTGTTCTAGGAAATGCTATCAAGCTGATTACAAGTAGGTGCAAGAAATAAACCTATATTAAATATATATATTTAATTGCAACAAAATAGATGACTATGGCTATACTTCATTCTTTTTCACACTTAGTATTGTGCATGAATAATAAGTTTCTATACACTGTAAACAAATGTTTTGTCAAATAACCAACACTGAAAAAGCAGTGAAATGCAGCACATCACTAAAAGACATACATTTAGTACAAGTTTACATAGACAAAATTAAAAGAAACACTTTATAAAGCAGCCCATTGTAGTAAATAGGAAGCATCAAAATCTCTATTTTCATTCTATATTATCTTAACAGAATGGCATTTCCACACACTTCAGGGTTGTGCTTTGAGAACGTTATCAGCCTGACTTCCTTCCAGGGAAATTAGAACTGAAAATACAAGAGAAACTAAAAGACTTGTTCTTCGAGGCCGCTCATGGCCTTTCATTCTCTTTAGTATTTCAGGTAATTATGAAAGTGTCAAATATTGATTTATTCAAAAGAAAGTGCTGATGCTGCCCTAAGATGTGATCAATTTATTGTTGCCTCCCTGTGGGAATCATGAATCAAAGCGGGAATTTATCAGTTTACAATGGGCAATAACACTTGCATTGTTCCTATTGCTTAAAGATTAGGGGTCGTAAATGAGCCCATCACTCCAAGTCTCTTCCACGATGGACGTATTTATTCTTCAGAAGCCATCAAGGCAACTTAAAAGAAAAGGATACAATTAAGTGATTTACATCAGTTGTTTAAATCTCATTTCTCTTCATATAATGAGACAACCATAGTAGAGCTAGTGTCGAACAAAGAAGGTTTTCATCGTAACACCATAAAACAACAGTCTATGTTTCTGAAAACTTCTGGAATCACATGATATCTCCATTTTGACAGGGGTATAATTTGCAGTACACGTTTCATTTACAGGTCTTAAACAGCTGGTCATAAATACTTCCCTCTATATAAAGCTCTCTGGGGGAGCAGGGAATATCATCTACATTCTTTCATGAGCGGAGTTAAACACAGGACCGTTTGTGTTGAGCTGTGAAATAGAGGCAGCCATTTTGATGTGAAAAAAGATATGACCATCTCAGTACACAGAGGGGCTTGCGACAAACGATTCGTATTTGGCAGGTTATGATTGATGATGGCAAGGTCCGGGGGACACTGGGAAGGCCAATGACCTCTGGTCTCAGGCCAGGCCTACAGGGGACAACAGTCCTGGCATGAATTCACTCACAGCAGGGGAGAACCTTTCGTGTATTGGTTTTTAATGTGTTCCGGACACATAGTGAAGCTGAGAAGATTTCTTGAACCAAAGTTTTCATTTTCTTACTATCGTCAAGCTGTTATTTGATCCTGTGACTGGACTTATGTGGAACGTCTACCCAGATTACTCTCTAACAGTAAAAACAGTAATATTGTGAAATATTATTAAAATTTCAAATGTTTTGTATTTTATTACATTTCAGATTGTAATTTATACCTGTGATGGCAAAGCTGGATTTTCAGCAGTCATTACTTCCATCTTCTGTAACACATGTTTCTTCAGAAATATTTTTTTGCTATTATCAATGTTGTGTTGTGTAATATTTTTGTGAAAACTGACACACAAAAGGATCCTTTGAAGAATAGAAATTTCAAAAGAGCAGCATTTATTTAAAACAAAAATCTTTTGTAATATTATATAAGTCTTTACTGTCACTTTTAATCAATTTAATGCATCATTGGTAGATAAAAGTATTAATTTCAGACTGGTTTTTCTGAACCATTACTTTGTTTTTTAAATTTTGGGCTGTTCCTTAGACAAAGCTATTTTATGGCTTACATTACAGACTCATTTGGACTACTTTTCAGAGTCATTTAGACTACTTAAATTACATTTTTTTGAAAGATGACAGGTCTAATTCTTCCCTTTCTTTATAATTGATGGAGGGAAAAAAAACAAAAAACTCTGTGTGTTTGATAGGAACAATAACATGAGGGTAAATGATGACAGATTTTTCATTTTGGGGTGGACTATCACTTTAAGATCTGATAGAACCAGAAACTGTTTTAAAAAAATATTAAAACTCAAAAATCTTGCATTTGTAGATATGCACACAACATTCTGTGCCAGTCAACAAATATGACATTTATTAACACTGCAGTTCAATATACATACATGTAAGACATGTAAGCGTGTCCTAATTGCATTCTGAAATCTTTACCAGGTTGAAGCTCAGATTCCTCTGTAACCAATACTTGTCAAAGAACATCTAAATATGAACTTGCTATTGCTAATCATTGACCCTTTCCTCTATTTTACTGTACTGCTTAAATTTACCTACCAAAATAACGGCAGGTGGATCGTTTGCATCCTGTCATTCATCGTGCTCATGTCAAACATATTAAAATAAGGCTATTGATTGCTTTACAAACATTCAGTTAATATATAAATTTAATAGAGAACTGAAGATAACAAAATGGATTGATGCAGATGTTCTCTTAAGAAAATCTAGCAATCAGTTGCAAAAAAAACTTTAAGTTGAGAAAACCCTTAGTGATAATAGTGAAATAAAAATTGCAATAAAACTATTACAATAAATGATAATAAAAAGCAGTACATTTAAATGTTACCATACATTATTTCAGTGGTTCCCAAAGTGGGGGTCGCGAGATGATTTCCAGAAAATAAAAAAATTTGAATGATTAGAAAGAGTATATTTTATCATTAATTGTAACAAAATACTAAGAATAGTAGTTAAATTAAAAACAAAAACCAAGCAAATAAAAAAAGCCATTAACCTTTCGATTTTCCTTCCCCTCGACCTCCAAAAGTTGTTACTGAACATGGTGTGTCAGCATTGCGATTCTTTTTGTATACACTATATTTCATGTCACGTTTAAACGCACTACATTTAAATGTCTTATTCAATTCATTACTTGATATTTAAATAAAGTAATACTTTTGATTTATATATTACGTTGCTCACGCAAGTGGCAAAACATTTAAACATAAGCTTTATGTTAAAATCAGCAAACAATTTAAATTAAAACTTAAAATAGACAAAAACAGGCGACTCTCGTCTTTTCTTTCCTTTTAAATCTTTTTACAAGAAATCCCTCAGGTCATAAAAAACTTTGTTTTTCCACCTCCACGAAGACACGAGTGCTATCTTTATTCGTCTCCTTGTTCACCTAAATGCCAGGTAAGGTGCCCTTTTACTTGCTTTACCCGAGGCAAAAAAAAGCCATGTGTTGACTGTGTAACAGAGACTTTAAATTACATGCATCTATGGTGAAATTACTAGTTTTTTGCATCAATACATGTTTATTTTAATGCGTACAGTGCGCTATCGTTTTAATTCAGTGTGGTGCAGCGCAGCAAAAATAGACTGTGCATCAATGATCACTGCACTGCTGCAGGCGCACTGCTCCTGGAATGCACTGCCGGACCGCATCCATGCAGTGTGAACGCTCTAATCCGTTAATATGGGCACGGAATAAATATGCACTGCATACGCACTGCAAACAGAGTAGGCCTATGTGTGAAACAGGCGTTAGTGCGTGTGCGCCATTGTGCACAATGTTTGTATACTTTAACCACTGGCATCATTATTTTGGGGGTCATGAGATGAAAAGTTTGGGAACTCCTGCATTATTTGACCAAATATTTTAATAGCCATGAAGCCATAATGCATAACTAAATGTTGGCTAAAGCATTACACTGACCATGGCCAAAGAAAAAAAAAGAAAGCTCTAAAGCAGAGGTTCAAAGCCTTTTTATCAGCTGAAACCCTATGACCTTAATTATTTACTTGTATGCCATGATATTTTTAGTTATTATAATCTATCAATAAATATAATAGATTTCAGACATACATGTCTACAAATACAAACTATTTTTTACTTAAAATTACACAAGTGTCCATTAATTAAGACAATTCTATCACCATCTAACCAACTCTCTGCAATACTATTACCCACCCCTAGGGATTTGTGAATCCCCCCCGTTGAAAAAACCCTAAATATAATTTACTTTTACAGGCTGTTGTCAATGTGTCAAAGAGCTGCGATAACAAAGTTTAGGTAAGTCGGGAAAACACTCTCAGCAAGTGCAGCTTTTAATAAGAGCCGTAACATGATATCAGTTGTTCGTGTTTCCATCTCAAATTGCAACATGGCATTAATCTTATTCAAATATGTCTTGAAATGTCATTTATAATATGCAGTATATCTCTATTAATATGATCCCCTACCAAGTTTCAAACAAGAAAAACCACTAACGATGTGCTGCTATGAACACCCATATGTCAGTGGGGGCAGCACATTTTAAAATTTCACAGGAGCACGGTTTTGCTCTAGCACAAAAAAAGTACACTCAGGATTATCAAATTATCACCTGTCACTGTTGAAGCACACAGACACTTGTGTTTCCGATTGTTGCAAAATTGACCTTCGACAACCACGTGTACAATCAGATCTGAGGAATTTAACCACAGTGACTGACAAAATATCCCATAGTACTACTGTAACTTTGACTGCCAAAAATAACATGTAACATCTATATGCAACATCTATGTTTAGAAGGTAGGTGTTGACTTGCAGAGGCGCAATTTCTTGCCCCAGATACCCAATGACCTTAGAACCGCCCCGGTCTATTAGCATCTACTGAATGAACATGTATCGCTGGATAGTATCGTGAATCCTCTGTCACAATGGTCTCATCTCAGTTAACAAACAGCTCCAACTGTCATTCACCATAAAGAGTGACAAAACTTAATATGGAAAATGTTAAATGGGAGTTCCCATTCTATTCATGCTGTCAGTATGATAACACAGCTATGAAAGCCACTTGGCCATTTAACACCATGGAGACATGATTTACAACACAACAGTAAAACAAGTACAGCAGGTAACATGGATTATGTGCTGAAAGATTAATTTATAACAGGCAAATAATTAAATAAAATTAAATAATAATAAATAATTTAAAAAAAATCTTTTTTTAAGATTATAATGTAAATCACAGAAACTGATAGCTAAATGAATGTTTGTGTGAAATAACCCAGGTGCATTCAAATCTTATAAGCATTTATATGTTTTTTATCTGTATAAAAGTAAGTGAACCCTTGATGACTGCACTAGGTGTTCTTAGTGATTAAGTCAATACATATTTAGATATCAAGCATAAGAACAGAGGCAGCAGAGGCAGTTTTAATTATATTTGATCTCATGGCTGAGCTGACGGGAAGAGCTTTACCTCACTGCATTCAGGCATTTTTATGTTATGGCATCACTAGACTGGGTGACTCCTCGCTGGCTGTCTCGGATGGATTAGCCCATGGCGCAATAACAACAGCACGAACCGCGATAAAACCTGCCCTGCATTCCTGTCATCACAAATTCAAACAGATGAGACAGAGCTAAATGACAACTCTGTCCTCTCCGTCATCTGTTGCCTCTCAGGGCAAATAAATCAGATATCCTATGACCTGTAACTGCCTCAAACATTAAACCAAACCACCAAGGTGGAGTTCTGCTTAAAACAAGAAAATCTGCTGCAAAGATGGTTTGGCTAGTCAAAAATAGCCACACATGATATATAAACAAATATACTACAAAAAAAGTGTCACTGGAATGGAAAGCTTCAGAAAAAAATTACTGCGTGTAATGTAGGGCTGTAACTAACGATTATTTTGATGATCGATCAATCTATCGATTATTTTAAGGTGTATTCAATTATTTCCTTATCAGTCGATTAATTAGTTCCAACATTTCATTCAAACATTTTCTCATAACATAAAAAAAAAAAAGTTTTATCACAATTGACAGCGTGTTGTTGAATAAATTAGTCCAATCAAGTTATTCAGATATTTTTAACAACTAAAAAAAAATGCTTAACCGCGTACAGAAGGTACATTTGAGTCACTTGCCTCGCAGCTCACACCCACAGCAGCTCCGGTGGATCTGCGGATGAACGCAAATCTTTTTTTGCATTCTGTGAGTAAACTAAACCCATCATCATTATACAGTTCAGTGTGGCTCTCACATTACATTACATGGCAGACAACTAGTTGTCCAGTGCAGTTCCGGTCATTCAGCGCGGGTTTGTAGAGAATGCGGTTGTGAGTCATGAAAATGTGCAGTTGCCAGTTTGGTTACAGAATAGTTTGGCATGCTTGTAAAAAAAAACAAAACGCTGTATAAACGCAACTGTATTAAGCGGCGCTGCTATACTAGCCATTAGCATCTGCTCTAGCGTTTTGTTTTGAGTGAAACATGACAGGGGAGTAGGGATGAACATAAACAGTGCAACGCGTCGCTGCATTACACACAAATCAACGTATTTTTGTAAACAATGTAATTGATTACAACGACTCGTCACTCCAGCCCTAGCATAATGTAGCACAAATTATGTGGAATAAGGGCTGTCAATTTTTTGTTGTTGAATACATTTATATTATGTGTAGATTTAGATTATAATTAGTAATGCTATTAAAATGCATTTTTTTTATTTTAATTTATTTTATTTTCAAAAAAAAGAAAAAAAAAATGTTCCCCTATTAATTTTAATCTGGCATCCTTTTAAAAAGGGAAACAATTTTTATAAAACTATTTAGTAAAATTATGAATACATATATAATATACTCATTTATTATATAAAATTAAAGTTTTCCAATATTGCAAATTTTCAAACACACTCAGCTGAATATCTTCCCTTCAAAACTTGGATGTAACAACATCACAGCACAAATATATATATATATATATATAATATGAATGGACAAAAGCATGAAATGAGCTCTGAATAATCAGCTGTCACAATGTTGTGAGCTGTTCGGTAATAATATATTGTATTGCTGACAAGCTGCAAGGTCAGCAACACACCACAATACATTTACACATAGATTTTATTGAGATCCTGCCAAGTACCTTTAGTGTAATGTGTAAGGAAGCCACAGTCACAACTGTTAGAAAAGCACATCTGTCATTGTTCATGGATTAAAAGAGTGTTTCTTCTTTCTCAGAAAAAAAAAAAAAAATCCACTGCATTTTCTGTCTGTCTTGCAGACAACTGCACATGACAAGTTCATAATAAAACTTTTCAGTCAATCATACACAAAGTACATTTCAAACAAAAGTGCTTTGATATTGGCTGTATATTTTATATTACAGTTGTGGTTTTTAATGTACAATAAATCAAATTAAACAGAAAACAATGACAACTAAAAGGGGGAAAATCATCTGAAGAACAAAATTATATATTACATATTCTATCATATTCTATTTGCAGGTTGATGTATTACTTTGTTTACATACACTACCGTTCAAAAGTTTGAGGTTAAGATTTGTTTCATGTTTTTGAAAGAAACCTCTTATGCTTACTAGGCTGCATTTATTTGATCAAAAATACAGTAAAAACAGTAATATCAACTTAGATATAAACCAAAATTACAGTGAAAATACACCATATTACCAAAACAGAGCCACACAAAACAACAAAAACAGTCGTGTGTACTTAAAATAGCTCTGTCCTGTCTTGGAAAGTCTTCAAAGGCTGCAAACTTCCTCATATTATGCAAGGCCATTAAAGTTCCTCTATTTCCTCTATAAAATAAGTTGGCTAAAGCACCTCGGTGGGAAAAACCTCGCTGATGATGTACCTCCCTCCTCAATAAAGCAAAAAATTCATTATGCTATGGCCGGCTAACATAATACCAGGATGCTGCCTTCCCCACTGTGGCAAGGTCATCCCCTCAGGGATGTTTTCATATAATCTGAGAGTAATTATAAAACAAACAGCAGAAGCCGTTGTTTCAGATAGCATCAGGGGCAGAAACATGCCACAGTGGCAGCAACACTTCAGAGAAATGGACGGTTCAAGCAGGAAACCTGAAAAAGCCTATCACAATAGTATCTACACACTCTCAGCCTTTACCAAAACAATAAACCCTACATTTCTATTGTTGGCAGGACTGCAGATGGGTGCTTAGACATTTATGATGCTTTATTTCCAAACACAGGTGGCACACAGTTATATCTAATCTACTTATTCCAATCTACTAATGTTCTAATCTACTTATGTTCATATGAAATGAGATCCTCGTTATATTCTTAAAAAATACTGAAAACCTTGTACTTATTCATAAAAACATTTTTCTTTTAACAGACCTGCAAACTTAAAAGAGGTGAAAAAGATGACATGTTTACAAACTAAATTGTTGTAGGGGGGGCTGGGGGCATCATCCTCCAGGAGAAACTTTGTAAATGAAAATGTATTCTGGTGCACTCTGACAAGAAAATAAATGGAAAAGACAGCATTTGTTTTTAAGTAAAAAAAAAAAAAAAAAAAAAAAAAAAATTGACACATGGGTTGGGCATTGACACCAATTGGATTTGATTTTAATTTAATGACGCCTTTCTGCGGTTGAAACACTGATTGATCGATTACATGTGACATGATATGGATTTCAGTCAGTTGTACTGTATTTTTCAACATACCTTTGGATGTTCATTCATGTTTATTTTGTGTTGTAACTAGTAAAACAGAAGAGATGGTTGGTTCACGTGCGCTTTGCTTGAACTGAAGCGCTACAGCGATCTGTCACGCCACAGAGCGTCAAAGATCGTGACAGCTTGAGAGATGCCTATGGTCTCCCTCCAGTCTATGGGAAATTAGCCCATTTTTGCTTCTTGTGAGGTTTATTGTGCTTGCAACCAACAACCAACAACCAAAAAAAAAAAAAAAACCTCTACACGGTTCACATATATGACATATTTTGATTGAAAACTGAATTTTGCAGACAAGCGACTAATTTGCAGGTGTGTTAAAAGCTTCTTTTGTTATTTGGTTTGCTATGAAGATAAGTGAATAAAATTTTACCTGGAATACGGCTAACATATCACCAACAAGTCTTATAATTACCATATGTGAGCATTATCATCTAAAGGCAACATGTGGTTTTGCAATGTGGGTGTGAAGGGGTGTGTGATCATTCGTAATCTAAATAGCTGTACATAACAAGACTCACCTCTTTTTTGCATGAAACTGAAGAGATCATCAAGAAACTCTTTCCTTTTCTCATCATCGTCCAGTTCGTATAGCTGTAAAAAATGATAATAGATGTTTTGTTAGTATTGTGAAGATTATGAAGCTATAAAATGTGAAGACACTCTATCGTTAAATACATTATATTAAGGCTGGATGCTGATACACCCACACCAGTGGGAAACCACATGCATTTTAAGGGCGCTTTTCAATTTATTGGCATATCCATTATGTTTTCTCATCCTGTCCCCTCTCTCTGAATGGACATTCTCAAAAGAGCCTTTTAAAAGCCATCTCGTGAAGGAGAAGACTGCAACCTGATGGAAATATGTTCCTCAACCTTCACTTTCAATAAGTCTTAGGCCACGTTAACAGGCGAGCAGGTCGATACAGGAAGACAGAGAGATGACCTTTGGAAACAGCGGGGCACATGGAACAAGGCCCCGGAGATAATAACCGATCATTTAGGAGTGTATTAGCTGTCACCAATATTAAAGGACCGATGCAATCAATGCCTCAGAAAAAGGTACAGTGGGTTTAAAGTGTGAATACGACACAGGCTTTTACCCATACGTGACATTTCCAAGACGTGAAGCACGAATAAAACATGTTCTGTTCGAAGTATGACAAGCAGACAAAGAAAATCTCTAATCGTATGAATGAAGCTAAATGCAGTAAAGCCTGTCAAGTCACTTGCACAGGTGACATCTGTCAAAATTTATATGCTTCATAATTTCAAGATGAATGGCAATTAAGGTGACATTTGAATCAGTCTGTTAAAAGTCAAGTTAACTTAAACAAATCTACCCTTGCTAAGTGGCTGCCCATATGTGTGGGTTTAATCTGTTTATGCAGATTAACTGTTTGGCAAGTTGTTGAGCGACAGAATGTAAAACCTAAAGAACAAGGCACTGAATGTGTACCAGGAGAAACGCAGATGTTGCGCAAGTACGACAAGAAAACATTCTGGGATAAATCAGGGAAAATATACATTCTACACCCAAATTATAGCATTCCTCATCTGTAAATAATACCAAGTGATTTTTTCCATTGCTCACTTTTATCTATCCAACACTGTCCACGCCACCAGAAGTGCCATGAGCTATAACAGTAAACTAGAGATTCATTAAGATTGAGGTGATGTATTGTGACACTTTCAGCTGCAGAGGTCATCACTAAGCTGGGGTGAACAGTAAAATGGTAATTAAGTCAAAAGCGTAATGACGTCTACAACATTGCATTAAATATTAACAGATGGAAAATACATTAGAGCTCTGCTTCACCTCTGAGTGGTCCATTACAGTCATATTAGGTCTATTCCCAGCATCATGACTGCAGGAATGCAGAGCACTGATGCATATAGTCTCACAAGACTCACATGAATCTAAATCTTGGTGTGACTGCAATGATTTATATGAATTTGAAATCACTGATTAAATGGCATAATCTATTTTTTTAAATTAAACAAAAAGCCTGTGACTACACTGCTAAGCTGAGATTCAAAATCTAATTTATACCCGAAAATTAACAGAAAGATTTAGAATTTAGTTTATGACATAAATTGTAAAATGAATAAGAAATATTAAAGATTCTCCACTATCTCTACGTCACTATTTAAATAACAGATATTCTCAAATCATGCTGAAGAATATGATAATTAGGTTTTATAAGGGACAATGGGAGGCAATCCAAATAATTCACTTAACTAATTACATTTATTGTGCTAATGACATAATGTGAGATACAATCTGCGTAATAAATTAGAAAAATGCAAAATATAACTTATTCACTAGTGTCAGGCTTTTAAACTGCATCATATTATATTATATATTATATAGTATATTTTCGATTTAAGCTTTTCTAAATAAATAAATAAAAACAAACCTTGACTGTTACTGTTTATTGATTTAAACCTCAGTACGTACACACAAGTCACATGTCTATGTCATTCATAAGCCAGTATGTCGTTCCTTACTGATCTACTCAGTTGCTGAGCACATGTGTGTGATCATTATGAAGCGTCTCAATGATTCCTTACAGTTTCGAATGACACAAGTTGCTTATAGTGTCAAGCCCCCAAGGCTGCTCTCTCTGCAACACTGTGAATACACCCTGACTCAACCTTGAGCAACTACCGGTTCAACATGTATGGACAAAAAAAAAAAAAAGTGGAAGGTGATAAATATATTTGAGTAATTTATGATTTATAAACAAAATATGCCATTGACATACATGTTTTATAATGTTATTTATTTGCAGAATTCATCAAAAGCAGGAAATACAAAATAAAATGTTTTTAATCTTGATCTCAGTATATCACTGTAAGTGTTTTTAAGCGTTCATGCTGAAAGAAGTATCTCGCCAGGATTTCAGTAGAGGGAGCTCTTTACAACACAATAAATTATCACACACAACTGAAATATTCCGCTTTTCTATCAAGACATTTTTACCATGACAAAACCAGACCTGGCCTGACTGACATTGAGGGGTCCAACAAAACAAGGACACTTACTCCCAGATTGGGAGTAGAAAAAAAACAAACACTTTTTTGTGTTTATACAATTAATGTCCGAGAGAGACATGTTTCACAATCCTCAAATCAGGTATGTGGGCCAATGACAGGGTGACATTCTTTGTGACTGAAAACACACACCGCTCATTTTGACAAAAGCAATGAAGGGGGAGCTGGGATATGACTTTGAACCCAGTTAAAATGGAGCTTCAGGCAGTCTACATGTCATACTTAAACCTGGAAGCTCAGCAGAGGGACTGACTGTTGACCTAAAAGTTTGGAAATGCTTTTACTTCTATACCTCGTGACCTCTGTGACCCTGCAAATAATACACACCCAGTGTTATACTCATGGGCGTGCTCATTCAAAAGTCTGGATAACAGCATGAAAGATGCAAGTTATTTAATTTAGAAAAAAAAAATCTTTATAAAAATGCCTAAATAGTTACAAGATTTTATCAATTTATGACTTTTCCAGTTCTAAAAATTACACTTTTACTCTGTTACTCTTGTTGAGGGGGTGAATTACAACAAGAAATATCCTGATTTTTAGTTGTTTTAGCTTATTTTACCTCTTGTTTCTGCTATATTTTAAATCATTTTAATTCATATTGTGGCCTCTGGCCGAGAGCCAGTAACATCATCCCTGCAAATAACTTCCAAGACTAGGCTAGTTTCATGGCTCTCAAAGCACTCTGCAGTCTCTTATTCTCACTAAAATACTAATTACAATCAATATTTTATGTCCATTTATTCATTCATTTGGTAAATAGCTATGTAAAAAATGAGATAATATACAGTATACTGGTCATTATCGCAAAACTCCTTCAAGATGATCAGATCACCCCGTGAGGGTATATTTTGCGATAATGACCTATATTATGATGTACGTTATGCCTAATGTAAGGTTAAAAAAAGACTAAAAGCACAGAATTAGTTTCTTTAGAAAATACATATTGTTTATTATGGACCAGTGAGATTAAGAAGAGAAAGTTAGTGGAATAAATATTTTGAAGGTAACAATCACCATCTGTGCTAACAAACCACTAATTAACAAGCATCAATACTGGGAAAAAAATCCCATGACAACAGAATCGATCACAAGAAGCTCCCTCTTTGTGTGTGGCACTGACAGTGTGTGTGAACATGCGTGTGTGTGTGTGTGCACTGGGTGCCGGAGCTCCTGGGAAACTGCTGGGCTTAATGTGGCTGTGTGTGTTTAAATGTGAGTGTGAGTGTGTGAGAAGCACAGGCGCAAGGGAGCAGGAGTTAATTAGAGAACAACACGACTGGTCAGGCTGGCACTGGTCCAAACTGGCCAACTGCCAGTGCTGCTTTCATTCCATTACACACACACACACACACACACACACACACACACACACACACAGATCTGCAGCGAGCTCAGCTGACATAATGAGATGTGTAAGCTAATATGAAGAGCTGATCTTTGTCTTTCCTTGATGGAGTTCCTCCTAATGGGATTTGCCCGGGTACTTGAGCTGACGGACTGGATTAAGTGGCAGTGAGTTGAGCATGTACTGGCAGAGCTAAGTGTTATTTTACAGGGCCAGTGCAGGATGCCCCTTTAACTCCCATGTGGGAGGTGTGAGAAAGGCCCGTCTGTGATGAGCATGGACCTTTGCCCAGACTAAATCAGATTGTCATGGTGTAATGGTGTATGAAACGGCTTTGTGAATTCAAAAATCTGTGTCGCCCTTCAAATTAAAATGAATAATGTCATCACATATCTATTTTATATTTTACAAGGTTGTATTACAGGCTAAAATAAACTACTAAATTAAGTATAATGACAATACTTCAGCTAATTTTCTACAGTGTATCTTTGCAAGCAACAAGCAACATTTTCAGTGAGAGCCCCTTATTCATTATCCAGGTCACTTACCGCACTCCATTGAATGAATATAAATAAAATTCATAAAATGAATATCGAATAAACCTTACCTGAACATTAATGTTGATTGCTGTTAATGTGAGTTGCTGTTAATTACTATGTTTTTGACAGTATTATATAGTATTTAATTGATATGTTCAAATGCTGCCACCCTAATTGAGATTATCGTTTTTGTGAGATAAATACTGCTCTGATTTCATAAAATCCCACTTTCCCACTCATTTGTTTCAATCTTAACTATATTGCATTTACTCCTGAAAATAACTGCGTGCGACTGTGAAAAAATATTTAGGCGCACTGGTGCGAGTGACCCGATCGATCCTCATGATCTACAATCGGAATAAAAAGTACAACTCCCAAAATGCATCTAAACCTAACAACATGTTATGTTTCATACTGCAATCAGCTGCTTGTCATGCCTTAATTCAAACTGTAGTGTCTATTTTCTAACTAAACTAAATGATTATTATTACTATAAAAAAATCAAAACGACAACGGGCGTTCACGCGGTGCCGCAGTCATGGTGGGCAAGTGATATAACCAGTGTTAACACAGTCGATCTCAGCAAGCCTAATATGTGTAAGTTAAGTACTATCACACGAGTACACTCCTGTTTCTCCGAGTATTGCCATGACTGCAAATGTGATACTTACTGATCTGACTGAAGTCCAATAAACAAGCTGATATTAAGTGACAAAATTTTAGTCTGTTTTTGCTCGATTTCGTTAAAATAGTTTCAAACAAAGCCACACCAGAACTGTTGCGCATCTCCAAGCAGCGGTGATTCCTGAATGAATCTGCATTTTGAACGACTGAATGAATGACTCACACATTAAGATTAACCACCACCTACTGGCTGTTTTATTTTCATATTTACATTTTTTTATATTTACACATTACATAGACTGTTTTTACTTAAATATTAAACTTTTAAAGATTCTTTTTTTTTTTTTCTAAATTAAAAAATTTAAAAAAACATTATTTACCAATGAGCTGCATTAAGTAGTCTATGTAAATAGTCTAAATAATACCACTTCAGATGAAGCTTCTGTGTCACATTTTTTTATGACTTCTTTTGATTAGTAACAGTCTGATTGGGTCTTATTGTTGTAATTGAATTTATTGTTTAACATTTAAAAACAAATTTTTTATTTTAATTTAAGAAACTGATTAAATATAATGATGCATACATTTAATAAGATTGGAAAAATTGCTCTTATAATGGTACAAATGCCCCAGGAAATTAAGAAAAATGGTACTGTAGAGCCCTGTATTGAAATATTTCACTAAATTATGAATTATGTGAAATGCTGTATAGACAAATGTCAATCAATCAATCAAAATTTAATTATAATTTAATAATCTAAAGTTACCTATTCATATTCATAGTTTCTTCTGTTAACATTTTCACATGTTCAGATTGGTCAGTAGCCGTCATATCATGCAATCCTGGTCAGAAATCAACCACCGTTTCTGCTTTCATCAAGATGGTGAGGTGTCACAGGGGAGAATGTGGGGATGGTCCATCAACCATCCTTCACCATTTTGTTTTACTGTGTGATTTGAGGACTAACGCTTTTGTCCATGAGATTGCAAAAGACGCCTGAAGCTGCTCTGCCTAACCTCAGGTTCCACAGAGATTATCAGATGTAAAAAGGCATCTGAATAATACTCTTTTTCAGTCTTTGCATCTGTTATTTCCTCACATCTGCTTCTGATAATTTTACCTTTGACATTAAAGAAATTCACTGTGCTAGAGCCACAGATTGACCTCTTGGAGGGGTAAGAGAAAGAATAAAAGAGAATGTGGGATGTCTGACAAAATTTAAGTCACTTTAATGGCAAATCCCCATAGTGCAATTAAGGGATTAGGCTGAAAACGGCTCAGCACTCACATTTCGCTCTTTAATTACAAGTGAAAAACACAGCAAATCTTCATAGTCACTCAAGCAGAGCCACATGAATTATACATCATCTGACCAGGACATTTTCTGCATGTGTGTTTTCCATAAATAATTTAATGTAAAAGAATGTAGCCATCCTTCAAAGGTTTGTATTTTCTTACGCTGACCACGGATTACAGGCAGTGGCTTCATTTCTGTTTTCAAATCTGACCTTTGAGAGGATGTATAGAGAACGTGACAGGCGCTACATAATGGATTTATCAGTTTACACGTACAGTATCATACAGGGGTGATTGTTGCCTTTTTCTTAAAACTATTAAAAGTGATAGAGCCATAAACTCTATAGTGATGACCGAGGAGCAACTGATAAAGCTTTATTATACAGAATCAAATCTGAATGTACCCAAACTGCACATTGCATTCCTGATTACTGATTAACTATATAAAGCAATATAAACCGCTTTTGAAATTGTGGAAATATCACAATCAAACTTTTACAGGTCTTTTGTGGCGCTTCTCTCTGTCTGATGTTGCGAATAAGTGAACTATAAATGTGTATGTTTCGATATGCTGTTGGCAGTGAGGTGTATACTAGTCTCAACCGCAGACAGTCTGTTCAATGAGCATCTAATGAATATCACACGCAAAACTTGATAGATTGCATGATCTTTATGCACGCAGGTATTTTATCTTTATTTATGATAAAATAAGTGCTTCTGAGGGAGAACTAGTTACTGGATTGCCAAAGTTTATCAGATTAGAGACGTCTAATAATTCTGATGACACATCAAGTTTAAACAACCAAGGTTATAGTTTTGTTTTTGTTTATTTACAGTATAGTTAAATCTATCTATCTATCTATCTATCGTGTGAATAGCAGTTGGCGCTCTGCCTTTATTTAAATTAAAAGTTATGTTCTGATCTTTCATTCTTTCTTACTGTTATATTTTTCGATGTTCCCACGACATTACAAAGCGAATCTATTGCAGGTGTTTTTCATTGCAGGTTTTTCAATTTAGAAAATCTTTACATTTTTATAATTTTAAGTGAAATTATTTGGTGGTCAGAGGTGGGGTGTTTTTTTTTTTTTTTGGGGGGGGGGGGGGGGGGGGGGGGTGTTTAAAGGGTTACAAAGGGGCGTTGTAAACAAAACAAAAGTTTGAGAACCACAGCTTTAACTATATATCTGTAGTATTGGTACCTTAATTGCATCACACTATTAATTGAACGAAATTTACCCTTCCTTCAATTACATGTAAAAACAAAATTAATTGTCATTGGTTGCTTTACATGTCGGTCAGATACGTCTGTTCTTGACTGTTGTCGGTTAATGAAGATTTACAGGATGAACTTGCGGCTCAATTGGACTTTTGTTGTGTAAAAAGTGATAATACTTTGTTTAGTTTTATCGCCATCTTTCATATTACTTGGTCACTGTCACCATGGTAAGCGAATACAGGTTTGACTCCCATTGCACATTCATACAGACAGTATTCGAGACGTTACTATAATTTGCTGTGTGAACGGAATATTTTAAGACTCACACCTGTAAGTAAATGCGGTTGTCAATCCCAAAAACTGACAGTGAGAACGTTTAAAAATGTTTACCAGGTGGATTGAACTTTTCCAGAAGGTTCACTTTGGCAAGCGGTTTTTAACTCTGGAAACAAACTCCAAACAAACTTTCTTTTGGCCTGATTTTGTTCGAAATAACGTCACACCAGTTCTTTAATTTCATTTGAAGTATATTGGGGCTTTAGCTATGTTGACAATTTCTGTACATACGGTATGATACCTCTACATTGTCTCTACAATGTGCTGATGTTAATAAATGCTGTGAGCCTACCTCAGTGAATGACATAAGAAAAACCTCCAAGAATTACATACCATTTATTATTCATGACCCATTTTCTCTTTAAGTAATTTACAAGTTAAGGTCTTTCCTGGATCAAAAATGGTCTTCAGTGGTGGCGGACAAACACGGCCATCCAAACATACAAAGTACCCTACCAAAGTGAACTGCGAGCCCAGTACTGACAATACATTTTTTCTAATATTAACTAATCCTTTTTATTTATGAAATAAATAATCACTATCAGGAAAGATCATGAGACAAAGTGCTTAGAAATATTTTATATTTAAAAGTCACTGGGTGACTTATTTAAACAGAAAAAAAAGTGAATAAACAAAGTAACACATTACATAGAAAAAGTAGCAATATTGCATTTACACTCATTGGGCATTTTAACGATCTAAGCACATGGTCTAAAGCGCACGGCGCAAGTGCACTTAGGGCATGTCTGAATCCACTTTTGCTAGTTTAATTTTTACGGGAAAAATGATCTGCGCTCCCGGTGCATGGTCTAAAAGGGTTGTCCCTATTCTCTTAATGATTAATGGGTGTGTTTTGGGCATAATGTGCAACAAACCAATCAGAGTCTCATCTCCCATTCCCTTTAAAAGCCAGTTGTGCTCGCGGCATGGCGGATTCACGATTTACATGATGGAATTTGCAAATGGAAAAACTGAAATGAAATATTTGCTATTTAAACAACGTGGCACAGGACATGAAAATGATAACTGTGTCGGGCTGAAACTAGCAGAAAACACTTGTGTCGCGCCTGGCGCCACATTGCGCCGGGTGTATAATAAGGCCCCAAGACTTAATGCACAGATCATTTGATATACAGTATCAGATTGTTTTGTTCTGGCTTTTTATCAGTCCTTCTGGAAACCAAGATGCATTAACAAGATACTGGACTGATAAAATAAGTGCTTCTGAAGAAGAACTAATTACTGGATTGCCAAAGTTTATCAGATTAGAAATCGTCTAATAATTCTGATGACACAAGTTTACACAACCAAGGTTATAGTGTTTTTACAGTATAGTTAAATGATCTATCTATCTATCTAATTAAAAACAGAAACTAGCTGTCTATTACTATGGTTTTAACTGTCAGTCAGATTGCACATTTAAATACGGTTGTATTTAAGAATTGTATTGTATTAATTCCAGAAACTTTGCAATGTGTAGTTAGCACTAGCAGTATAAATATACAGGTGCATCTCAATAAATTAGAATGTCGTGGAAAAGTTCATTTATTTCAGTAATTCAACTCAAATTGTGGAACGCATGTATTAAATAAATTCAATGCACACAGACTGAAGTACTTTGTCTTTGGTTCTTTAAATTGTGATGATTTTGGCTCACATTTAACAAAAACCCACCAATTCACTATCTCAATAAATTAGAATACTTCATAAGATCAACTAAAAAACAGGATATTTTAAACAGAAATGTCAGGCTTCTGAAAAGTATGTTCATTTCTATGCACTCAATACTTAGTTGGGCCTGAATTACTGCCTCAATGCGGCGTGGCATGGAGGCGATCAGTCTGTGGCACTGCTCAGGTGTAATGGAAGCCCAGGTTGCTTTGACAGTGGCCTTCAGCTCATCTGCATTGTTGGGTCTGGTGTCTCTCATCTTCCTCTTGACAATACCCTATAGTGGTGGCTCTTGATGCACTGACTCCAGCTTCAGTCCACTCCTTTTGAAGCTCTCCTAAGTTCTTAAATCTTCTCAAGCCTGTGGTCATTCCTTTCACTTGTACACCTTTTCCTACCACACTTTTTCCTTCCAGTCAACTTTCCATGAATACGCTTTGGCACAGCACTCTGCGAACAGCCAGCTCGCTCAGCAATGACCCTCTGTGGCTTACCCTCATTGTAGAGGGTCTTGATGATCGTCTTCTGGACAACTGTCAAGTCAGCAGACTTCCCCATGACTGCTTTTGGGATTACTGACCTAAACCCAGTATTTATATCCTGAGAATGGTAATTTAATAGAACTTGAAATTAAATATTCTTATTTTTTTATTTGGATGAGCAGCAAGCTGTAATCATCAAAATGAAAAATCGATGTGGGAAAAACCTGCAAGTGTATAAAAGAGCTTTCCGTTTGCATGCACATGTATGAAAGGGATGTGTGAGCTATGTCTGGAAAGGTTGAAGGTTAACAAAGTCTACTGACCTCTCTCACTCACTCGTTCTTTTATTTCTAGTGTCGCCTTCAGTTGTTATACAATGACTCAGCCCTATTATTACAAGCTTTCCCTTCATCTTTGCTTTTTCAAAGCCAGATGCTCTCTGGTCCCGTATAATACAGATTTAGTCACGCACAAAATCATTTGGCCAAATCATCTTATTAACGCTGTCAATCTTTTATCATGAGAGATATCCTGTATGATGTTTCTTGTTGTAATTAGCAACAAAAGAGTTCTCTTTCACATGTCATTTCTCCCCGCTCCCTCAGAATTAATTACGACCCACGCTAACATATAATAAGCTCTTATGAAACCAGGTTTTACAACATAACATTCCACCTGTCTCTCATTACCTATAAAAATGGGACATCTAATCTTGATAGATAAGCAAGCTTCTAGGCATTTAATCCAACTCTGGGTTAATTCCATTATTCAATGTGTCCCCATAAATGGGCTTAAAAGAGCGCCATTTGAGTACAATTAATGTGAAAAATGTGTTGGGCGTGTGTTTGATGGATGGCGTCCACTCCCAAATAGTTTCTTTACATGAAATAGAGATGCTGATAGGAGTCATGTTTTCAGATTAAATGGCTCATAACCCATCAGTAAATCTGATGATAAATTAGAAATAACATGTTGGGACTACACTGGAAAGATAATACAAAGACAAACAAAACTACACCACCTCACCTGACAAAATAAATAAACAAATAAATAAAATAAATTGGATGACTCATGTATGAAATTACAGAGACAACAAAATTAAATGCAGATAATTAAAAAAAAAAAAAAAAAAAACACTAATCATTTGGTATTTTTAAAAACATTAACCATTACAAAACCATCACCACATTCAGGCTTAAAAACATACCATTAAGGGTTTTATAATTATAGATGACTACATATAATTATAACTCTAGATAGATATATAATTGAAGAGTTGGCATAAATATTAAAGTTTTTTTATATTTATTTTTGTGGTATAAATGTACCACATGGCTGAAAAACAAACCATTTTTAGAAAACACTTTTACTAAACCTACAACAAAAGCAATGCTACTGATCAAATTTATAGTATGTGCTCAGTACCCACGGAAAACAAGCCTGTCATGAGAAAATACATCATATGGATTAGCCTTTAAATGCTAATCAATAATTGCATCATTATGCTGTAGTGATGACCCACACAGCATAAAAACAAAGAGAGGCAGCTGACATAAAGACTGTACCATTGATATATTGATCACCTCCCCCAATCATTAATTTATGGAAAAATAGACTCAGCACAGTCTTGTGAGAGACGAGGCCTTTGTTTTATTCTGGATCTGAGGAGAAAAGGTAAGGCTCTGTAGTGATAATAAAGTCATCTGCTGCCATCATGGTCTTCATGGGAAGTTAAGGGCTAGTGGTTTGTGTGTGCGTGCATGGGATGGGGGAGCTTTGTGATCTCTAATGCAGACATGACATGAGAGGAAAGGGAAGCTACATCTTTGGCCTTCACCTGTGTTTGAGCCAAGACAAGGGTCAGACATGATTTATGCAATAAAGAGTAATGAGGATGCAAGGAGTCTTTCTGCTGTCTGCATCTGCGTGAGTGAAGATGTCGTACAACTTGTAAGCCAAAATATTGGTCTAGTCTATCTGAGAATATTTCATACAGTAATTTTAACTTTTTTCATTTAAATATATTAGTTAGATTTATTAAATGTATATTTATCCATTTTGATTATATATATATATATATATACACATAGACACACACACTGCTGTTAGAGTTATTCTGTTTCCCCTCCCAGTTCACAAAATAATGTACATTAATGCTAAAAAAAAAATAAAAAAATTTCTTAATAAAAGTGATATAAATACAGTGGATACATTTTTGTGGGAATATAGTTTGATAATAAAGAGATGTGAGTTGGCCAGACCCTCTCAGTAATTTAAACACTGCCTTCCACCACATAATCATATTTACATAATTCAGTTGATACTGACGACTACACAAAAACAAAAAAGAAAACAACATTTGTTTGATCATCTACATGACAATCAATGGAACAGGCACAGGATGATCGGCTGACACAAATAGGCCACGCCCTGATCTGTCCAGTGACACCCTCAGAAAACAATGTAGAGAATGCCTGTGTGTAATTTTGCCACAGAGCACATTTAGAATCCAATCCTACAACAGATAAGAACATTGCTACAGCTATAGGGAACATAAAAGAACATTCAGTTCTGTTCTGAGTAACAGTGACTGTTTGTCTGGACATATACATGGGGTTTAATTTCGGAGTTTGGCAGTTAGCAGTGGCGTTAAGCTCACAGGATCTTGAATCTCTGTGGCAGTTTCCCACACCATCCCGTCATTAAAATTTTCTGTCCCTCATCATTTCTTTCGTCCAGTGACTGGGGCCCCTCCTCCATCCTGTTGTAATTGTGTGATGTTTACCCTACAAGCCCAAGGCCATGTCTCTAATTATCCCCACATGAAAACTGGAATGTCCAGCACTGTCATTAAAAATAGAGCTAATACCCAGAGCCCCACTAGCAGCAAAAACAGGTGTGACCGTTATAACCAAACCACGATTCCTTTCCTATTTAACTTCACACTTTATTGTAGGGTCAAGTAAAAAATTCAAACTCCCTGTTAATCTTCTTATACACTCGTAACTTTTGAAAGTTTGCGATGCTAACATTCTAGCTATTCAGTTTCGCTGTACGGCAGGAGATAGCTCCTTCTAGCTCAGGTCAATAATGCATGCCGAACACAGGACTAACGAAGCAGGCAAATGTTTAATCGTTGCATACAACACAAATGGCAGAACGAGGCCACATCCACAGAATAGTGCGAATGCAACCTCAGCAGAAGCACTCAATGGCCCAAACAATGAGGCCTTTCGTCCCCCGGCTGCATGGAAGCTGCTCCATATTTCAGTTTTGCTGATGCACAGGGGTCAGGTCTGATTCTGGTCTGAGCCCCCCCAAAAACCCCTTTCCCCTTCACTGTATGTTATGGGTTCTATCCTCTGTCACAGGCCTAGATGCATGAATTGTGGTTTTACTTAAAAAATTTCAGTTTGCTTAAAGAATTTTTTTATTTTAAAACATACAGTGATTAATACAAAGCCCCACACATGACATGCAGGAAAAAAAAGTAAATCGTGCGCACGATTTACAAAATCGTTTCCTCGATATACTAAATTGTGTGCACGATTTACTATTTTGTTTCCTCGATTTGCTAAATCGTGCGCACGATTTACTAATATGCTCCCTCGATATGCTACATTGTCCACACAGTTTACTAATTCCTTCCCTCAATTCTCTAAATCGTGCGCACGATGTACTAATTCGTTCCCTCGATTTGCTAAATCGTACACACAATTTACTAATTCGTTCCCTCGATTTGCTAAATTGTGCGCACAACTTACTAGTGTTGTCAAAAGTACCGGTACTTTGATACTAAGTTGGTACTGAAATGTTGAAAATGTGACGATACCAGCATTTCTATAGTACTGGTAGTACCGAGTATCCTGGTATATTCAGTACTCACTGATAGGGCTGTGCCAGTATTTTACGTGAAAATGACACGAGTGAAGCACAAAGCTTTGTTTATAGAAGAAATAGGCTAATAGGTTAGCAATTAAATATGACATTGCAGCCATGGAAACATTTTGGTTCATGCTGAATGAGAGTCCATACATTTAAGCTGTCAGCTTTGTATTCTGTTTTGCGAATCGCGATCTGGTCACCTGATTAGCAGAGAATTTAACAATATTCTATTGGTTATTCCACGAAATCTGTTTCTTTTCCCAAATCTTCTCTCACGCAGAGGATTAACATTTTTTCCTTTGGTTCGCTTTTAATTAGTCCTATTATATTCGCATTCTTTACTGTAGAAAAAACACTGTAGGACAGAAACCTTTTTGCTTGCACATCAGTTTCTATTTAACACAGTTTGTGCTTGTTATTAGACTTTATAAGGCGTGTCAAGTTTATTTGTATAGCGCGTTTCACACACCCGGTGATTTTTTCTTTTGCTTTCTCTGGCAGCGCAAAATCAAACATAGCCTGAATGTCTGAAGATAAAACTCGCTCTTCAGACCTTTTACAACAAGTGTCAGTTGCTTGTAACATCAGGAGATAACATGAAGATATTATTCAAGAGAAATGGTCTCGTGAAATGCTCATGTCCCACATTCCTCTCAAAGCGCAGAGCAGCTATACGACGCATCTTTGTGTGGAAATAAAAAACGAATGTTTTTTTAGAATAATACTTAACTTTCTTATTATTTAGGTTACCATTATTTACTGATATTTATTTCATAGTTTTACAGGCTGTTGCGTGTCGTTTCAGTGAAGGAATAGCTAAAATAAACATGCATGTCTGTTACAAAATGGATGTTTGAGCATTTGTTTAGGCCTATTTATTTTTTTATATTTCCAAATTTATTTCATTGAGGTATATACACACACAAACATACACACACACACGCTCCAAACATTTATATGTATGATTACCATCATATTTAATGTGTTTTTAAAAATAGGCTAGTTAATAAAATAGTAAAATAGTTACAACAGATTTTCCTGTGGTACTGAAATTGGTACAGAGAACCATACATTTTTACTTGTATCGGTACCGACTACTGGAATTTTGGTACCGTGACAACACTACAACTTACAAATTCGTTCCCTCGAATTTATAAATCATGCGCATGATTTAGCAAAACTACTAATTCTGGCCAATAATTGTTTTCATCGTATGGCCTGATAAATTGCTTATTACATTTTATAATATTTGATCTAATATTAATAAATCATAAAATACAAAAAAAAAATAAAAAAGTAATTGTTTTAAATGTTTCAATTAAATTTTGGTATCGAAATGTTATAATACTGTATACAATGTGAAAAGTGGATATTTTAAGATTTGCTATAGACTACATTTAATAGTGTTAGTAAATTACTTGTTGTACTAAATATGATTTTAAAATATTATTAAACATTATATATATTTAATTTAGAACTAAGTGAGCATTATGCAGCAGCTAAGGTAATCTAAATTGATGAGCATGCACAATAAAATATCCAATATCGGCTGATAACCTATATGGTATCAATATGTTGTGCATCCTCAAATGTAATGTAATGCTAAAATCACTATAACAATTGCATCAATACGGGACAGTACAATGCAGTTACATATTATAGATGACTAGAACCTTTCACTCCAATTCCAGTTCATTAGATTTACTGAACATTTTTAAACATTCATCACTATTTTTAACTATGATATCAAAAAGACTTCAAGGAGACCATATCACCATATCTTTTCAAAATATACACAAGACATGACCAACTAGAACCTAAACCACATGCTATATTATAGCCAGTTCCTCTGAATGACTAACCTGAGCAGGCACAAAGAACACCCTGACCAAATAAAAATGTTAATAAGTGTTCGAGAATCAACAATTAAGCATTTGATATTGTGATGTTGTTTCACGCTAGCTGCCTGTAAAGAATGCAGGCTGTGCTTAATGTCCTCAGCTAATTCTGTTTCCCCCTGAAATGCTTCCTGTCCTGAATGAATGTGTTGGGACAAAAGAAAAAGGTTAACACTAAATGAAAAGCATGTGATGTCTGGACAAGTGTGGAAAATGCATAGTTAGTAGTAATGGCTTTCCAAGAACACTGAGGATGTTAAAACATGTTTTTGACCCCACATTACAGATCCTTCATCTTTCAGCCTTTTCTGTGCATGTACAGCAATCCTAAAACCTTTCTAAAAAAATATATAAAACATAAAGAAGGAACCTGCATTAAAGCAGCCACTCTACATGCTTTGTAAAGGCCTTTTGTTAACAGGCCCCTAATGATTTATTCTCAGTCTTAATTCTCGTGGACAGAATGGAGGAATGGCAATTTACATTGGAAAAGATCATCTGTTTTCGTTGCAAATGAAAAAAAAAAAATGCATGTGTTGAGAGAAACACTTCAGTCTGTGGTCACCCTGTTTGATTACTCAGTCTCCTTACAGTATGTAGCAACTGAGAGGATAAAGTGAGAAACCACTGTGATATGTTTTTCAACATTTATGTTGACAAGCATTTACAGTCATGTGAAACCATGATAACGGCAATTATAAATAACGGTTGCAAAATGAAGAAGTGGGTAAGAAAGTGTCATAGCAGCTATGGCTACATCACAGGTTCGGTTGATAAGAGAGAAGCAGTTATGACCAAATTGGCATTTTTCTTTCAATAGGTGTTAACAGCTAGACAATTTTTAATTGCTGTTATCACATGAACGATAACATGATGCAGTATTTGGTATGTCTGCCTTTTACTTTAATGACGTGTGTGTAACAGATCTTTACACATTTTCATTTGACTTCATTACTTTATTTTTAATTTTTTAATCCTTAAACTTTCTATGATCTAATTTAGAGTCAATTAGATATGCCTATAATATCCAAACATGCCAAAATTCTACAGTTCTAATAAAAAGGAAGAGGTTAACAAAATGACAGTGTGCAAGTTTGTACCATATACAACCCAGGAGCCTGAAAAACCACCCATCCCCCACCAGAGAGATGTAACACGTCATATGTCTATATGATACAACCAGCAAAGCATACGTATGAGGTTTTAACTCTGAAACACTTCAACTGGGCCCCTTTCATATAATATAAATACTCTTGGGGCAGAGCACCAATGAAGACAATGTTCAACGGCCTGCGAAGCCCTGCATTGGGGCCCTGTTCACTCTGATGGAATGTAGTTGCTATGTTTAATGAGCAAAAAAAAAACAAAAAAAAAAACACACCAACCTCCATTATATGTATAAAAGAAATATTGCCCTTGTCAAATAGAATAACTGAAACAGTCAATATCCCCAATGTGCGATTGCAACCCTACACTCTGATTCTATTATAACAATCACTTATCTTGTTTTTGTGTCATGACTATCATCACTTATACTGCTGGATGCAGCTGTTTGTTCCATATGCAATGTTGCATTTACAAAAACAATAGTTAACAACTTGTAAAGCACTGAATCACTCTAAAATTGAACAGTCTCTATTAAAACATGTTCCCAGAGCAAATATGTTCTGCTCCACTAATGTTTTAATTAAGTTTATACTAATGAGAACCTATAGGCCATCAAAGATCATTTGCTGCCGTTTAAACCCAGTGACTCTAGGCATGATTAGTAACATCAAAGCCTTCCACTTGCTGTACATACATGTGTTTTTGAGGCCAGTAACATGACAGCACAGCTAAAGCATTCATTCAGCCTGCCGCTTACCTTTATCTTTTTTTTTTTTCTTTTTTTTTTCTTTTTTTGGTTCACATGCAGCATAGGTCTTATGGGACACATGCAACTCAGGTTGGAATAAAAAGTGTATTTTTAAATGCACTCATTTTTTAAATAAATTCTCAGAAAAAGAGAATTCAGTGCTTTTAAAGTTTACGTTTACATTACAAATTTATTTTATCCCCTCCAGCCCGGTATAAAAGTCAACAGCCCATTGAGTGGGACCATTGCTTTAAATTGTCTAATGGTTTAACTCCTAAATTCAGAGGGTGGTTTAATGTGCTGTGATAAAATATTCATTCATGTGCCTCATACAGACCATTAAACCTAAAAAAAAAAAAAAAAAAAAAAAAAAAAAAACAGTGTATGTCTTTATCTGAAGTACACAGTGACCTCTGCTTCACTTAATAACACCAACAATTTATACTCAAATATTAACCTGGCTGACCATAAATGAGAGGACTTTCATCATATTTTGCACTGAATACATGTAAATGTATGCAGAGACAAGCTGAATGGCTTTCATTTGATACTACTGGCCTAACACAACAAATAAGTCCTCCTGCTTTGTGAATCAGGCCTTTGAATAACAAATAGAAGATCACTTTTTTCAGAATTTAATGCTAACCAAAAATATCAGGGAAACTGGCTTGCTTTCAATGGACTAAGATATCTACACCTTTAAAATGCAGTGATTAATAACAATAATTAGAGCACAATTCTTTAAACACAAAATGTGTCATCTGATAGAATGGATCAACGAATAAACTGAAAAAGGTTGCTTTAAAACTGAACAGTAGCACAGCGGCAAGGACAGTAAAGCTCCATGGTGTTTTGTGCATTTCTGTGACAGATGTTTGAGTTTCATAATGGCTGTACAGAGAATCACATCATTATAAACATGCCTCACCTCATCACAATCGGTTCTCATGATACATGTTGTTCTCTGGCAAGCCTTACATCATTTCCTAATTAGAAATTTTATCAAAAGGGAACTCTGCATGACTTTAACATACACATTAATTTTCATGTTCTGTGACAGATGCAGATTTCAAAGGAAAAAACAAACTGAAATGACAATGACTACAAATTAATGAATAGTCTAACTACTAGTATTTCAGTACAAACCGGGTCTAAATTTATTATTATTAGTATATCACTGTCACCCAAAGTCACGTGTATCTGATTAAAATTTAAAAAGATGAATAAATCAAAAGTAGGGCTGTACATTTAATCAAATTGTAATATGCACTGGTGTCCATGTATATTAAACCGCAAACATTGCTATTTAAATATGAAGTCTGCTGCATGTTCTCCTTGTCTTGTGAATGAGCGGTGCAGTTTTGTCTGCTACACCTACAGCATGAAAAAATGAAGGAATCGTTCAAATTTCACTAGATTACATTTTAAAAGATTATGCATTTATTTGATTACCACCATTCTTGATGATACATTTTTGGGGTGGACGATATATCTAAAATCTTATATCACGATATGAGTAATTTTACAACATATAAAAACAAGCTGAAAACACTCTTCCTTTTTTTGTTGCTCTTCTATAGCATTAAGCCTCAAATGTCAACTATACATTCTTCTTTAAATAAAAAAGGTTTTTATTATTACATATGCATGTAATAATAACAGGGTCTTTCGCACCATGTTGTTTTAGGAACTTAGTTATAGGAAATAATAGCCATCAGGCTGATTCCCCGAGAATTAATGTTCCTTTGGCCATTTTCACCGCCAGCAGGAACTTTAAACTGCGCTTGTTGTTGTGACTTTTATTTTGACGGTACCAAGAACAGCTTAGCCAGAGCCTAAGCGCACAGTGCTCGCATTTTCCATCTTCATTAGTTTACGATCTGTTTAACAGTCCTGTCTAATACGTAATTAGATAGAACTGTTATACAAAGAAATTAGACAGTAAGTTATATGAAAGTTGTCAGATTTTGCCGTATGGTTAATACCCAATGTGGCTAGCTGAGCAAAAATACATAATCATGTTTTACTTGGTCTGCTCAAAGTCAAGCTGGATTTGCTCCTGAGTATAAGGTTGAGAGATCCATCTATCACTGTTTTGCATGTTTGTAGTTAGTTCGTGGAGTAAATATATAGGCTGTGTGCACGGCCTTTTAAAAACGTCGGGTGCTGGTGTTTCGCGTTCGTTCGACCAATCAGCGTACACTTGCGTCACTGGTAAAGTTTCTTTTGTGCTGGGTTAGACCTTTTACACTCTTCGCCTCTCACAACGTAACATGCTCTAAACACACCTCTTAAACACGCAGAATAATGTGAGTGGATTTTTTTTGGATGTAATCGCGCCTTTAAATGATTACGAAATCGTGGCATCCGTAATCGTAATCGTGATTAGAAATTCAAATAATTGTGCAACCCCAATCACAATATAGTTGTTTTTGTTTTAAATAAGGTTTTTATATCATTAAAATTTTTAATACATTGAAATTCCATAATTCTAATTTCAATATCACAAAAAATCTAATAGTAGCCTAAAAAAAAAAAAAAAAAAAAAGTGAAGTAAACTTGCTGTGTAAATTAAATATACATTTATTCTTGTTAAAGTTATAAAAGTGATTCACTCAAGAGCAGTGGAAGATTTTCTCTCTTTTGTTGTTTAATTAACATTAATGAAACAGACGACAGAGATATTAGGCTGTTGTCACATGTGCACGGATCCAATATACTAATACACATGCGTTTTCTCGACTTAGTCTTTTTCTGTTTAAAAGGATACTTGCAAAGATGGGCATTTTGACACATAAATATATCTATTTAACAATTCAAGCCCAATTAGATGGCAAAAATAACTCAGTTCAGTACTAAAACACTCAATGAGCAGAGGCTTCATGTGACAGCGTCTCTCAGACAACCTTCAGACACTATTATTGTTAAAACTTGAACATATTTTATTAAATTGATTCGACATACTTTTTGGATTATTAAAATTTAATTTAAACTATTAAAACAAGGAAAATTAAAATGGACGACATGGCATTTTGGGGGAAAATAAAAAAGAATTTGGGAAAAAAGAAAACAGATTTCATATGGACCTACTCATACAACTAAGATGTTTACCTTATTCCAAACAAGGTACAATTCAACAGAGATTAACTGAAAAACAATGATTTTATTTGTTTCTTGTGCATTCAAGTTTATTTATTTTTATATTTATCGTGAAAGAAAATTGTATCCATCCAACACAATCCCGAATCAGCTGGTAAAAGATTGTATTCATTTCTATGGCTGGTTTATGATCAATGCTCTGTGCTCTTAAACTATTTACCATTCATGTCTACACAGGAAAAGCTGGACATACAAATTCCTTATCAGCAGCCTAGATAATGTCTTCTGTGGCTGTGCAGACGATGGAAACCATTCAATATACTTCTGTCAGTGCTGGAATGTGAGCAACAGTAATTTACTTCAGTCTAGCACCACGTCGGCCATGTTAGCTTGCAAAAAACTGCTATACGAAGTTCCGCAACCAAAGCGCATGCCTCTATAATAATTTAAGCAATTCTGTTATCACAATACATATCATTTTATGGGCTTCTCTAGACAGACTGAGCTGGTGTTTAGGGTGGCAGTTAGCCAGATGGAGGAGACAATAATATACATCTGAGAGAAATGCTCAGCGCATTAAAGTTCAGGAAAGCACAACAGACTTTTCTTTTCTTTTCTTGTGTTTTTCTTTCAGCAGATTTGGAGAGATTTTAATTTCTCAAATGAAATCTAACAGCCTCATTCACATGAATGGGAACAACTGCAAATGGAAGATGTAAATTGAGGCTACAGGATGAGACTGTGGCTAATTGCACTGCTATAAAAGCCCAAAACAACAATCCAGACCCGAGATTTGGTCAGTTTTCCCATTTCTCCAGGAACCACACCCACACACAAGCGAGTCAAATGCTGCCTGCTACAACCATAAACATGCCCCACATGCTTGATTGCTTCTCAGTGAATACTTAACTTAGCAGTGATAATGGAGGTGTCTAGTCTGGAGGTGCAAACGGGGGATGTTTGCGTTTGCGTGTATGTGTGTGTGTGTTGGTTTGGAGAAAGAAGCAATTCAATCAGACTGATGGCTACCAGTGGTTTTTATTTCATGGCTTTGATGTTTATGGTTGGACTGTTTTTTTGGTAATTCCCTTCTTCAATGAAGCCTTGTGATGTTGGCTGCAAAATGTCAGGTACTCTAACCCACCTCGTTTAGACCTTGCATTAAAAAAATATGTCTGGATCTGGTAAAACTATCCGCTAAGTACAATACGTATGTTGAAGGGAGATTGTAAGGTTGCGGCTTTTTTTTTTGCGGATAGTGCCATCAGAAATAAAAGTTACATCTCATAATGTAAAAAGCTTTCTGAAGTTTTAAATGATACCCAAACACCTTGGGAAGGTTCCACTCGAAACCAGAAACACTCAGGTCTTCCTCCCTGTCTGTCTCTTCAGCCTGCTTGTTTGAACACGCTCTCACTGCTCCTTATTAGAACACAATAAAAGACAGGAATGGAATGAGAGGCCTCCCCTCTCCCAAAAGAGCACTCAAAGCCCTGGAGATGGAGACCAGATAATTAGGTCTTGGTCTTTGATGCTCCACCATGGCAAAAGGTGAGTTACCGGCTCATTTGTAACACAAAAGTTGGCAGAGCAATGCAGGTTGGAGTACAGTGAGGGAAGAACAACAAATTGAACGGTCATTTAACTGCATCCCATTGAGGCCTTGACACTGAAACTTCTGGGATGTAAAGGCTAAAGAAGTCCACTTTTCTTCTGTGTTACCCTGTGGTTTAGATGGTGTCATCAGCCCTCAACTTCTTCTACCGCCAACCAAAAATTCTGTGCAGACCACTTCTTCAGAAGTACAAAGATAGAGCACAATTCACAAGCAACTGCAGTTTGCTAGAAAACAAAATACGAGCGAGAGTGCAGTATTCGCTGTATTAAGGTGATTTATTATAATATTTACTATACTATTAAAGGTTCAAATGAACTGATAATAATAACTTTTTAAAGACATAATTATGTTTCTACTTATTTTTTGAAATATAAACATTTAAATGGTGGCTGTTGTAAAAACATTTATTCAAACACATTAAATATGGAAGAACAGGTTAAGTAAAGATACAATACTATAGTGCATATATTTAGCAAAATGTATTTATTGTTTGAATTTCATAATAAAATTTAAACAGAATTTGAAACCTGAGACATTGTTTCATACCAAAAGTAACAGCACAAAAGTTATTGTGATTTATTGGATGGGAGGAGTGCTACAAAGTTTTGTTCATTCATCAATTGATAAAAAGCATAGACTAAAAGATTGATTGTTGGTATTTTTGAGTGTTGGTATTGGTATTTTTTAACCCAGCCCTACTAGAAACATTTTAATATTGAATCAATAGGTTGCAAAAAGTTGAACGTGGAGCAAAACACAAAAATAAATCCTGCTAGTCCTGTGTAGAATTAGATTATAAAACGAAAGCATCCCATTTAAGGGCCTCAAGAGTGACTTTAAGACCTATGCTGTTGGGGCCTTATAATTTGTGTGTAAATCTAATAAATGTCAGAGTTGTAATTAAGAAAATGTGCAGGGCTTTTCTATGCCGTAATCCTGTACCAGCGATCCGGTTCTTACTAGTATAGTACCTGAGATGCAAACATATCAGAAAACTCAACCAAATCTGTCAAAAGCAGACAAACAAATCTGTGAAGCAGGAATGCAAACTGACAGGAATGCAAACAAATCACAAAACACCAAAAGCAAATCCAAAAACAAACAACTTGACTTGTCAGGTCACAAAATGTTTGTCTTCAAGTTACCTGATAGAAATGTAATTTTATTCCGTGTACATGTAGCATTTGAAATTTGGTTTCTGATAAAATTTCCTTAAAATGTTGTTTTAATTAGATATTAGTGATAACAAGTTTTACTTTTGTTTTTATGCTTTGCATTTTTGTGTGTGTGTGTGTGTGTGTGTGGGGTGTGGGGTGGGGGTGGGGGGGTGGGGGGGGGGGGGGGGGGGTGGGGGGGGGGGGGGGTTTCACAGTTGCGCCAACCTGCTTTGTTAGCATCTATTTGGATCAGTGACCTTTGATTTGTTTGCATGCTTGGACTACACTGAATACTATACTAGACCAAAAAAGGCAGAGGGAAAGTCCAAACATTTCATGAAAAACTGAACTTTGAAACGATAACAAACATTCCCAAGCCACGCCTCCATAGCGCCCCTCTTCGCTTGCTTCTAATAAAGACAAAAACCAGCAATCCATAACCCTCCATCCCTGTGTGTCTCTGCATGTATTTACTCAGATGAACACAGAGGACTCAATGTTTTTCTTTTTCTGCCTCTGCTGACAGGTCCTTCGACAAAAGAAGCCTGCCATGGTGGGAGGTCTACTGTGGTAAGTGGCTGCCCTCGCCTCTGTGCTGTCAGCCTTAGCGACATGTCCGCTCACCCCCTGACACCCGGGAATAATGATATTAGTGGAGGGTGGAGGAGACAGGACGTCAATGGGCAGATTTGTTCAATTTAACCCCTCTGACCCCGTTCGGCCCTTCAATCTGTCAGCCAGACCCTTCCCTCTCGTGCTAAGCAGCTACACAGGGACAGGAACAGAGAAGGCAGAGGAAAGAAATAAAAAATGAAAAAGATACAGGAGATGGCAAGAGCAAGCAGAAAAAGAAAAAAGAAAAAGAAATGAAAGGGCAAGATTACTCATAGATGCTAGAACTGAACTAAGAGACAGTTCCCCAAAGACTGTGTCATTACTTACTCACCCTCATGTTGTTACCTGTATGACTCACTATCACAAATCAAACTGAACTCAGTGACTCAATCTGGTCAAAACGGTTAACAGCTAGAGGGGAAGGTTTTTCAGTAAGTGAATCACAACTTAAAATTTATATGTCATCATTTGAAAGAATTTGAATATGGAACATGGGTCATATGCTCACCAAGGTTGCATCTATTTGATCAAAAACACAGTAAAAACAGTAATATTGGGACATATTATAACAATACAAAGTTTTCTATTTTAATATATTTTAAAATGTCATTTATTCCTGTGATGGATAAGCATCATTACTCCTGTCTTCAGTGTCACATACAGGTGCTGGTCATATAATTAGAATATCATCAAAAAGTTGATTTATTTCACTAATTCCAAAAGTGAAACTTGTATATTATATTCATTCATTACACACAGACTGATATATTTCAAATGTTTATTTCTTTTAATTTTGATGATTATAACTGACAACTAAGGAAAATCCCAAATTCAGTATCTCAGAAAATTAGAATATTGTGAAAAGGTTCAATATTGAAGATACCTGGTGCCAAACTCTAATCAGCTAATTAACTCAAAACACCTGCAAAGGCCTTTAAATGGTCTCTCAGTCTAGTTCTGTAGGCTACACAATCATGGGGAAGACTGCTGACTTGACAGTTGTCCAAAAACCGACCATTGACACCTTGCACAAGGAGGGCAAGACACAAAAGGTCATTGCAAAAGAGGCTGGCTGTTCACAGAGCTCTGTGTCCAAGCACATTAATAGAGAGGCGAAGGGAAAGAAAAGATGTGGTAGAAAAAAGTGTACAAGCAATAGGGATAACCGCACCCTGGAAAGGATTGTGAAACAAAACCCATTCAAAAATGTGGGGGAGATTCACAAAGAGTGGACTGCAGCTGGAGTCAGTGCTTCAAGAACCACTACGCACAGACGTATGCAAGACATGGGTTTCAGCTGTCGCATTCCTTGTGTCAAGCCACTCTGACAGCGTCAGAAGCGTCTCGCCTGGTCTAAAGACAAAAAGGACTGGACTGCTGCTGAGTGGTCCAAAGTTATGTTCTCTGGTGAAAGTAAATTTTGCATTTCCTTTGGAAATCAGGGTCCCAGAGTCTGAAGGAAGAGAGGAGAGGCACACAATCCACATTGCTTGAGGTCCAGTGTAAAGTTTCCACAGTCAGTGATGGTTTGGGGTGCCATGTCATCTGCTGGTGTTGGTCCACTGTGTTTTCTGAGGTCCAAGGTCAACGCAGCCGTATACCAGGAAGTTTTAGAGCACTTCATGCTTCCTGCTGCTGACCAACTTTATGGAGATGCAGATTTCATTTTCCAACAGGACTTGGCACCTGCATACAGTGCCAAAGCTACCAGTACCTGGTTTAAGGACCATGGTATCCCTGTTTTAATTGGCCAGCAAACTCGCCTGACCTTAACCTTTTCCCCATAGAAAATCTATGGGGTATTGTGAAGAGGAAGATGCGATATGCCAGACCCAACAATGCAGAAGAGCTGAAGGCCACTATCAGAGCAAACTGGGCTCTTATAACACCTGAGCAGTGCCACAGACTGATCGACTCCATGCCACGCCACATTGCTGCAGTAATTCAGGCAAAAGGAGCCCCAACTAAGTATTGAGTGCTGTACATGCTCATACTTTTCATGTTCATACTTTTCAGTTAGCCAAGATTTCTAAAAACCCTTTCATTGTATTGGTCTTAAGGGATATTCTAATTTTCTGAGATACTGAATTTGTCCTTAGAATTTGTCCTGAGATAGTGGATTTTCCTTAGTTGTCAGTTATAATCATCAAAATTAAAAGAAATAAACATTTGAAATATATCAGTCTGTGTGTAATGAATGAATATAATATACAAGTTTCACTTTTTGAATGGAATTAGTGAAATAAATCAACTTTTTGATGATATTCTAATTATATGACCAGCACCTGTATACTGATTTGGTGCTCTAGAAACATTTATTATTATCAATGTTGAAAACGGTTGTGCTGCTTAATAGTTTTTGTGGAAAAACCAAGATTTTTGTTCAGGATTCTTTTATAAATAGAAAGCAGAACAGCATTTATAAGACCAAAAAAATAAAAAATAAAAAAAATCTGCAAACTTGTCCTCATATGACTTTTCGTCTATGTTACTAGGTCAAAAAGGCAAGTCAAGTCAAATTTATTTGTATAGCGTCCATCATTATGTTAATGTTTATAATATCTTAATATCTTCATGACTTATAGTCACATTTGGCAGATTAGAGCTGGGCTATAGTATTGTTTACATTTTGGGACATTACAAGCAATCAAGAAGTTGAGATATGCTATAAATGTGAGTAGCCCTATGTGAGTGTACTGTATATAAGCGGACAAGGCTGGACAATTGGACTTATATATCCACCTTAAAACAAAATAAATAAAAAAATCAGGCAGTTGAGATTTGCTTTGAAGTATATTTCTTTACGTGAATGTAGTGTATGTACGCAGATAAAGTTGGATATAATATAAACTCAGCCAAAAAAAAAAAATTATTTTAAAGATAATTTTGTAAAGTCCAAATAAGTTGTACAGATCTTTATTGGAAAGGGTTTAAACAATGTTTTCCATGCTTTTTCAAATGAACCATAAACAATTATTACAATTAATTATTAACAATTAATACACCTGTGGAAACCGTTTACAGGCGTTAGACAATTAAAGTCACAGTTCCAATAACTTAGGACACTAAAGAGACCCCATTCACAGACTAATTCTTCCATTTCTGTTCATCAAATGTTGGTGAAACTTCATTAGTCTATGTCTCAGTTGTTAAATCTTTTTATGTTCATACAAATGTTTACACAAAATTTGCTGGAAAAAAAAGCAGTTGAAAGTGTGAGGACGGAAGAAAAAGCAGTTGAAAGTGGGAGTATGTTTCTTTTTTTGTTGAGTATATATCCTACTTTATATATAGAGGACACAAGAGGACAGGAAACACAGAATACTCACACACACACACATAATATCAAGTGAAGAATCTGTTCATTGGCTACTCGAACGAAGAAGTGCACCTTGCTAACAGTGTTTTGTTTGCTTCCTTTCCATTCTTGCTTTCCTCGTTTCTAAAGAATGAATCCTTCTCCATGTCTCCAGACATCTGTAAGAGATTGTCTGCATGCTGCTGCAGCACCATCAGCCAGCTGGAGCCAGGCCAAGTAAACGCTGCCAGAAAAGTCAGCAGGCCACGCGTGTGAACAAACAGTATGGAAAGAGGTCAGAGAAAGTGTTGTGTGACGCAGACCTTGGAAAAAGAGAGGGATTGAAGGGTGGGAGGGGGGATGACAGAGACTCTCGGCACATGAGCCTGCTTTATTTCCCCCATTATGACGGATGGCTTCTTCATACGACGGCAGCTGCAGCTGCTTTTGGAGAAGCTGAGCAAACATGACACTATTGAAGAGGACTGACTGAGATAACAACCTGAAAAAACAAGGAGCGTGGAATTACGGTTATCTCACCACTCTGTTGGGCACTACTTAAGGCCAGATCGATATGGAGGTGTAGGACAAGAGTACATATGTAAATGTTAACTGGATGACATTATTTATGTCACATTTGTTTACTGCTGAACCCAAACATAATTTGACAGTTTATCATAAAACAAGGGCTGTTAATCGAAAAAATTAATGAATCACATACAAATATTTGCTGAGAAACCCCCCAAAATAAAGATAATTCAAATTCCAATAGTGGAAAATTAGCTTATTGCGGACATACAGATGGGAGCACTATTAATTACAGTGAGATCCAAAAGTCTAAAATAAACTTCAAATCTTAAAACTTTCTGTTTGTTCGAGGTTTCAATTTAATTTACATTTTTAATCACATATTTTTAATGTAGTCGTTTGGACCCCACTTTATTTAAGTGTCTAGTGAACATTAAGTGAATTGCAGAAACATCAGTGAACATCCCTGGCAGCCTGACTATCTGTTATTTAGGAGGTGCTGAGGAAAAATACAGTGAAATGGGTCCTGAGGGCTTCTCAAATATGTAAAAACCCCATTTGTTCTAATGCTACTGAATACCCTATATTTTATCGCTGTAAAAATATAATTCTTAACAAGAAACTGTGGTCTTTAAAATCCATTAATGAAACAATATCTCTCTGAGATCTGTAGATTATTAGCAGGAACTGATTTCTCAATTCAGCACTCAGAGTGGATTAGTCATTAGATTTTCTCTTCCTGAGTGCCATATGGCTCTAATACTCTTGGGTCCATGAACAGTTAATCAAAATGGTAGTATAACTCAAACCCTGCAGATGGAAATGCACATATCCGCCTCTAAACTGATATAAAGCTACGTGAATAAATCATAGGTAACCAATGTGAGGCAGTTGGAAACTGTTCTCTCTGTACAAATAAATAATGCAAAGCAACACGACCAAGCAGTAAAACTAAAAAAACAGGGACTCATGGATGCATGTTCAAAAGATCAAGATGTCCCCTGCATGGTGCCTCTCTTTCAAAATGTTTAAATGAGTGGATCAGACTCCAAATGGGGCAAACATTAAATATCAATACTAACTGTGCTGTATGTAATGTTTACTGGTAATTGTTTTATGACAGGAAATGGTTGAGATTACTACTTTTTTATTTTTTAGATAAGTATTTATTAGAGAAGTACCAATATAAAAAACATTCACTTTATTAAAGCACATTATTTAAAAAAAAAAAAAAAAAAAGAATTCTATATTGTTTGAGAAACTGTAGTTGTTTTATATTCTTTAATATAGTTTAAATATAGTTTTATATTCTTTAATATAGCAGCTTGGTGATCAAAAAATACAGTAAAAACAGTAAAATTGGAAAATATATCTATAATTTAAACTTTTTTATTTTAATATATTTTAAAATGTCATTTATTCCTGTGATGGCAAAGCTGAATTTTTGGCAGCCAATGCTCTAATCTTAAGTGTCACGTGATCCTTTGGAAATCATTCTAATATGCACTCTGGGAAACTGAATGATGTTGTTAGCCAGTACAGTGATATTGGGCGTACCAACGATCAGTAGCATCACTGCATCTGTAGAATTTATTACCTGAGACCACCAGCACTAAGTTCATATCACTTTCACCCAGAGTAAAGTTGGGCTGCGGCCAACACTAGCGAACAAAGAAGGAGCCGGAGCCCTGAATAGATCCGTGATGGATGAGCTTGTGTTGACTTCTCTGCGTTATAAGATTTGGTGTGTTTGTGTGTGTGTGTAGTACAGGGAGAGAAAGCGTGTGTGTTTTGTGTATGTATGAGTGTGTCAGGAGGGGCTGGTGTTTCCCACAGCTTGTGTGCACTGAAGGCAAGGGGCTCTGTCATATCAACAGTGCAGCTCCTGTGTGAGCTAACCTTTTATGGTCTTTGACAGCCAGGCTCAAGATGGCTACCATACCACACAGAGCTGTCTTTATTGACCAAATGCTAAAGCAGACCACATTACATTAGCCAAACAACCAATCCAACATCACTGACATTAGCAGTATTAGCATTACATGTAGATACTACACACAGAGGTAACAAATCTAAGCCAGTTCTACAATACTAGCCATCTAACCTTATAATAACCTGTTTGTTTGGTTTAAAGGATTTGGAGTTTCATTTCTGTCCTTATTGTTTGTATTGTAAGCTCTGACAGACACATTTTTCATGTAGGCTACAGTGTATATCCCCTGTTCATGTCTTGTTTAGTTCAGCAGACCTTATAAGTGGGTGAAATATGTGACTGGTGGCAGTGTGTGTTCGTCGCAAGCTCTGCAATTCATACAATAATGCTGACGCCAACACTATGCCAGTAGAGTAAAAGATGATGAGGCACATGACTGTCTACATGTCTAGTCTAAAAATGACTACTCCTCATTTTGTATCATACAAAATCCCAAAATAATTTGCAAGTATAATTTGTTAACCAGCAACTTTAATTTTAAGCATACATGCTGGGCTGTGAATCATATATGCTGTGCTGACATGTGATCTGCATTACACATGACATTTTTTTTGTCTTCAAAATTTGGGTAGCCATTCACAACCATTATAACCCTTGGAGGACTAAGGATATTTTTAAATATATCTTCAATTGTGTTCATCTGAAAGAAGAAGTCATATTCGCCTAGGAAGGCATAAGGGTGAGTAAATCATGGAATCATTTTCATTCTCTTTAAAATGATAGTTCACCTGAAAATGAAGATTCTGTCATCACTGATTCACTCTCATGTAGTTCCAAACCTGTAACCTTTTTTTTTATGTGAAGCATAAAAGAAGATATTCTAAAGAACGTTGGAGTCCAAACAACACTGGACCCTACTGATTTCCAGTGTATGGACAAAAAAATAAATAAAACCCTGGCATGTTTAAAATATGTTCTTTTGTTTTCTATAAAAGAAAGAAGTCACACAGGTTTAGAATGACATGAGGGTGAGACATGATTTTCATTTTTGGGTGAACTATCCCTTTAAGGTATATTCCATCATTCTATAAGCTCTATTAGAAAGGCACGCAACTCATCTAATTGCTATCTAGTTTCCAAATCTATACTTAACCTGCATCTGCAATAGTTTAACTTCATTATAATAACCTAATTTATATAACAGATGATCATGAAGCACACCATAAATCAATGGACATATGGAGCAAGTCTTTAAATGGAAGGAAATCACTAGCTTCATCTCATCAATTCCCTTCACCTGTCACCGATCACAAAGGGAGTATTGCACTGTCACATCAAAACATTCGGCTGAGGGGGCAGGGCTTAAACCAACACATCCACTGGGCTCCTTTGTAACAAATTCTTGCCATACAACTAAGATGGATAAATAATTAAAGGAAAAAGGTCACTCCTGAGAGAGAAAGAGAGAGAGGAAGAGGACTATGAAGGGATGGAGAAGCAGGAGTGGGGAACGAGGGGGGGTCAAGCTATTAAATTTATGACTCAAAGTGCCACATCATCAGTGGGGGATGCCATTTCCTGCCAGAGGAGGGGGTCAAACTAGCATTGCAAAAGCAGATGGTGAAGATATCACCACAAATTATACCTTCAAACACAACTTAAGTTTTCTTGTTTAGAGTCTTGGTGAAAATGTCCTATCTGTGTTGTTCGCCCAATAGGTCTGAAAGCCCAAAATTGAATGCTAACCAAACCCATTTCTCATTGTAAATATGCTGGTACCAGTGGAATCATGATACCACAGACTAAACTGAAATATTTAGTGTTAAAACCAGTATTATCACAACTTCTTTAGCATATCTTATTCAGGCAAAAAGGAGAAGTGTAATTAACACTAGTTCTTATTTGAAGACATTACTAACACCAAGATAGGGGTTGGTAAGATTTTTTTTAAAGATTTAGTGCTCAAGAAACATTATCAATGTTGAAAACAGTTGATAATATTTGTGTGGAAACAGTAATGCATTTTTCCCCCAGGATTTTTGATGAATAAAAAGAACAAATTTGTTTAAAAATAAAAAATATTTTGTAACAAAAGTCTTTGTCACTTTTGATCACTTTTTAACGCATCCTTGCTAAATAAAAGTTAACGTCTTTCAGAAAGACAAAAAAATCTTACTTTTTAACAGGAAAGCGTATATACTATATTTAGTAGTAGTTTGAAGCACTACATAGTAGCTGAAATGTTATCAATACATTTACTTGTTATAATGTAAACTATATCTTTGGAATCCTTGTCACGCTCACTTCTCCTTGTAAAGACCATCTGGAAATGATCTAGTGAACAGCATTGGCCTGTCAAATTTACTGTTGATCATAAAACATTTGTCTAAGTAGACGATACACAGCAGGAATACAACGTATAAGCCAACAAAATGACACTGACAGAAGAGGCCTTTAAGTAACAGCTTTACGGCACTAGCTCTGAATTATTGAAGAGAGGGAATATGAGTCGTGGTCAGCTCTGAGGAATACGGCACATTTCTCCTGCAATCGACAAAGAAGTGGAACAAACATGAGCCAGTCAGAAATACACACTGAAGCTACGTGGAGACACAGTTGAGCGGTGAGTGATGAGGGGTGAAAGGTGAGCACTATATATACACACATCTACACACACAACACGCCAACGATAGACATCACACCTTCCTAACAAATGCATTTGCATTATTTCATATAATTTACTCCATATATTTTAATTGTCAAATGCCATACTACCACACAGGTTTCAAGAACGAGAGGATTGTTCTACCAATCGCCTTACAGGATAGTGTGTGCCACGGCTGATCGTTTCACTAACCCTTTGATCTCCTTAATGATCAATGACCAAGTGAGGAATCTATGCGCAGCAAGCCTAGTTTTATGGCGATGAGAGGGGGTGAGGTCTACAAATAGGTCAAAGGTCATCAGATTCTGCTTATGCTAAACAGAAACGAAGAGTCAGCAAGCTTATGTTAGATTTCACAGAAGCAAATGCTGATTAGAGAGGATCATGTTTCTCTGGGAGCCATCTTAAAGTGACAGTAACATTTTTTCTTGATTTGGAAGTATTACAGATCTGACTTAACAATAATAAATAAACACGGTACGACAATATAGATTACTGAAATTAAATGTTGCCTTACATTTGACAAAACTCATATATTCATCAAATATCTTTATACATTAATATTAAAATACACATTTTGGATGCATGATGCACTAGCATTCAAATATTTAGGTGCAGCAATTTAAAAAAAAAATTAAACTTTTAATTTAGAAAGGATGCATTAAATTGAACAAAAGTGTCAGTAAAGATATTCACAATGTTAAAAACATTTCTATTTCAAATAAATGCTGTTCTTTTGGATTTTCTAATAATTTTTATTAGATTTTTTAAAGTAATTTGAATTATAATAATATTTTACAATATTTTTAATCAAATAAATGCAGCCTTGGTGAACACTAAAATAAACCTTACCAACCCCAAACTTTTGAAAGGTAGTGTACCTCGCCACGTATTTGTGTAGCAAGGTTGCTGTACAAGCTACTTCCTCTCTGCTATGTGCTGTAAATTTTTATTGGTCAGCGATCACCCCCTGATGAGGGGCCAGATCCAGTGCACGAGCTAAGAAGGATTCAGTTCCTGCGCCTAAGAACTAACTCGAACCCAAATTATAGAGGCCTTCACTGGATGTTTCTTTTTTTTCTCAAAAAGGTTCATTATTGATCTTTCATCCCCCTTGTGAGCAGCCTTGAATAATCCGTTTCCCTCTCACTTCTTTTCTACACAGTTTATCATGAGCGCTGAGGGGGAGAGAATGGAATCAAGGAAGGAAAACAAATCCATTATCTTGTCAAAATTCTATTTAACTTCATTAGGCCTCATCCTAGGAGAAGTGGATAATGTCCTCTGTTGATAACATTGGCTGCTTTTTAACAATGCGGTCAATCACGATTGGACAAGTTTCGACCCCAACAGCTTCATCAATACACAAAAATTATGCATGGCTGCACTTTTATTTGTATACAAAAAAATCATCTTACATTATCTGTGATTTCAGCAGGACAACTTTTACTGCTTTTTGTTCTCTGGATAAACAAGTTGTTGACAGACACTTACTCTGTTGCCCAATTTAATGCGCTATTTGGTTAGAGATAGGCAGGACAAACCAAAGTGAGGATGTACAGCTCTCTAGGTCAGCTCTGGATCTATGGCATTACGAGATATATCTGGTTTCTATTGATTTAGTGAGGACTTCAATCAGAATTTACTGATTGCTTCCCTGTACCTCTTTGAGGGAGGAAGGGACCAGAAATGATCTAGAGTATAACACGGATATGACTTAAAGCTCTATTAATCCGATTGTGCTCACATGTATATAAATCAGGTGCTAGCTGGACTGCCTGGCTATTTTAAGAAAATAATTCTCACCTGTGAAACAAATCGAGAGAGACAAAAAGTGTAAACTAACAAACACTGAAGAAATCTGAGGGAAATAAAGTAGTAAAATATAAATACGTTTCTATTTTTAAAAAATCTACATACACATTTTATGCAGAAATATTTTGTTGCTATCATAACAAAATATCAAATCTGCATGCAATCCGTGTCCAATCAGGATTTTTGGGGCCAATCAACGATCACAGGAAACAGTATCAATTGATACCAATCATGGGGTTTATTTGAAGGCTTATTCTTATCATGTAGTATTATTTATATAGATCCAATCAGTATTTTACAGACATTAAGGGCACAAATTTCATTTTGGAAAATGGGGAAATCTCCCCTAAATTACTCTTTTGGGAGTGATTTTCTAATTTTAGAGGATCTGCATTTTTGTTTTACAATGAGGCAATTTTGTTGCACAATAGCTTATACAAAGCACAAGTCTGATTTCAAACTTTGAACTGAATGTACAAAAAAAAAGTATAAACGGCCAGTAATGAAATAAAAACAAATAAACAAATTACAAGCAGTAGCACAAATAAATACAATAGAATAAAGATACAAATGAAATATACAGTGTTTGAAGTTTTTTCAGGTAGATCTTACAGTGTTATTCAGGTAAAAAATACTACAGAAATTGAATATGAATCAAATGTAAAAATAACACTGGATAGTCTTCCTTGAATAAATTAAAAACAGATTATCATTACAATTAAAGAGACAAAAGTTCTTAAGTCAAGAGCAGTGAGTAATTTTTCACTTTGTCTTTTGTTGTTTGATTAACATTAACAGCAGTAGGTTTGAGGCTGCTGTCACTAAGACAAAATGCACGGATCCAATATACTGTTACACATGCGTTTTCTTTCTCAGCGGTTTACGTTCACTGAAGACATAACAGACTGTGTTTAGGAGGATACTCGCCAAGACGGTAATTCTGTACATACATTAGGGTTGTGCGATATGACGAGATATATCGTTACCACGAAATAAAATGTCTATCGTTAGAGATTTTGCTATATCGTATATATCGTAGTATGTAAATATATTGCACTATTGACACTTAAGAGTGAAGAAATGCACGAATGAGAATTTAAAGAGTGCTTGATGTTAAAAGAGTTATAAGCGCAATATATCCTGAAAAGGAACTCGATGCAGCACTCGTGCTGACTGGCACACTGCCAAAGTGCGCGCATGAAATTTGCGATCGCAAATTAGAGACATCCTCGATGTTAAAGTGTATTAAGCACAATAAGTAGGGGTGGGTGATATACTGGTAGACACGATTAGCCGGTTGAAATTTGTCAACTGGTAGAGATTCTGGACTATAGTCTCTGTCAAGGTTACGCTCACGTGAGGTTGCTATGCTGCGCAGTCAAGAAAGAGTATAATTTGCATGAGTTTTTAAGCATTGCAGTTTAAAAACAAGTGGTTTTAAACCATTTAAGTGCAATTAGCAGCGAAAGACAACTCATTTCAGCATATGCACGTGCTCTCTGAAGACTGTTTCTCAGCGCTGTCTGAGAGACGCGCGACATGAGGACTGAACTGAGTGCTTTTTGACGCCTAATTGGGCTTGAACGGTTAAATATACATACCTATGTGCCAAAGTGACCACGTATTTGCAAGTAAACAGAGCCATTTATGTCTTAAGTGAAGATACAGTTGAGAAAGACAAGGCTCGAGTTAATGGATTGGTGCAGTCAGTCTTAAAGGGACAGCATCCAAATTTACCTGCTGTCATTATTAATGCTAATCAAACAACAAAAAAAGAGAGAAAATCTCTCACTGCTTGCTTTTGTAACTTTAATAAGAATAAATGTATATTTAATTTACACAGTAAAGACTATGCATTGTTTTTTTTATACCTTTGATTACTTTATACATTTTCTAGTGCTTGAAGTTTTTTCATTAAGGTCTATTTCGTCTGTCTTTGTTCTGTTGTAGTTTGTGCTCTTTGCTCTTTCTTTATCACAGTTTATTTGTCTTCAGTAAGCTTGAGAGTTTTTTTTAGGCTAGTACGAATTATATTGAAATTGATGATAATTATGAAATATAATCCTCACTCACGCTGTTTGTGAAATTATGTCTCAGAGAAAGTTTTAAAATTACTGATTTGTCAATAAAGATGTATCAGTTGTACCTCACCTTCAGAATTATAATTATTTTACCAGCACGGGATAGAGATTAAGACAGCGCTGTGGCAAGCATGTCATATAGGCAATGCCATACCTCTCACGGCAGGCTTTGAGATCGGTTTCTGAGATCAGCAAACTGAGAGATTGCCAATCCGAGTCATTAAAAGCGATTATTGGCTAGCCGATCAATTGGAGCATCCCTAGCAAGAAGACAATTTTAAGCTGTCACTTCTTCTGTGGAAGTGCTGATACTGTATTTAATACAAACAAATGAGTTCTGAACGGAATGAAACGGAAAATGAAGTGTAATTTGTACACATGCACTACAAACATTCAATAGTCACTATCAGAGGATACAGATACTCTTACACAATACTGAAATCTTCCACAAATGGCATGGACAAAAGAGCCTCTGCTCTTTACTTTATTGTGCACTGAAGGTCAGAGTGCACCGATTTGCTCTGCAGACAGCTAGAATTTGATTGGTTCAACACAGTCTGTTGTTACCGTAATTCACATAAAGGGCAGCAGAAATCATTATTCCCAATACATTTGTATTCCTTGATTTCCTGAGTAACTTTGTCTTTGATGCTATAGACCTTATGCGCCAGAGAAACAAGCGCGCCGCCATCTTTATAATTTTGTCTTTGAACTTCCGTTTTTGTGGTAGCTCTGTATATTTCTATGGCATCGCTGTTGAAGAATAATTAGCTGGTGAAGTGGATTTACTTTTCGTAGAGTTAAATAAAGTTATTGTGAGCATTGTAATGTTTAAAGCAGATGTCTTAACAAATGTCAGTAGACCCAGATGATTTTAAAACAAGCAGTTCATTCATAAATACGTAAGATCGCTGTGGAAATACAAACCGGAAGTCAAAAGACAACAAGCACAGCGCTGAAAAGGGGCGGGGCTACATAAGGTCTGTACAGTAGAAAATATAGATATTTCTTAAATGCAGACATGTTTTCTATGACGCCATATATTTATAGGGTGCTAAACGCATCTCACTGTTAAATATCTGAGTCTTGTTTACTGAATAAATCACTGACAACCTGCATTCAGTGATACCAAGCTATATTCATCAAAGACCATTAGAAAACTACACTACAATAACCAGTACATCTCAAAAACAACTAAAAATTAAAAACTGAATTTACTGGACTTCTTAAACCTCATCAAAAATATGAAAAATTAGAGCTAATCTCAACTGCATATACTTATTTCTAGTCAGGAAAATATAATAAATGACCTTGCAAAAGTTTTTTTTATTTTTTTTTATGTGTTCACTCCACTGGCAAACTGGAGAAAAGGAAACCTTCCTGCTTCTGAAACTATATGCTTGAGGAATTCTCTCCAGAGTAAAAAGCATCAAAACTACAGGCATTCAATACTAATTTAAAAATACCCACTTTATGTTTCTTCACATTTCTTCACAAACCACATTTCTCTGGCTGTTTTTTTTTCCCTGTTGCTTTTTATTTTAGAGTGTAAATATTTTAGGTTACGGCTTTCTTTAACAACAGAACCAGACGGAAAAAACACAAGCTTGTTTTCATTTCAAATATTTCATAGTTCCCTTCAGACCTGATAAATCATCTTTACAGCAGCAGGAAAGGAATTAGGTGCAGGGCAATTCTGTAAAATAAACAATCCCTAGGATCCAGAGGCATCTGATGCTGTTTCAACTATTAATTGTTCCCTGTTTTTTCATTGCCGTGGCACCAGCAAGCAGAAGTTTCTTTTACTGACCTGCAAATCTTTTAGCATGGAGGTGTGGAAGTCAGTTGGAAGTTAATGACATCTATGGCAATAGTACTGAAATTGCTCTTGTTAAATGAGTGAAATGATCAACGGCTTTAAAACAGAGCTGTCTTCTGCATTAAAGCGTCTGCTGTAATTGAGGTTTCTTTCATGAAGGTGGGGAATGTTGTATCACATGCCTGTGGAATTCAGGCTCTAATTGACCCTTGAATTCATTGCTGGCCATTAAAAACAAAGCAGGCCTTCTACGCTGCATGTGGGTTGTGAACTATGTAGGGCACTGGCCGGTCAGTTGAGTAGCACTTATTCATGAATTCAGCACTGAATTAAATTGGACCTTGATAGTATCACACTTTGTAGTTAGGACAGACATTACTTTGTCTCACAAGTGGCTTGTTGATGCTTTGAATTCATTCATCCTTCAAATAAATTAATCTGGTTACGTTAAGTGGTTTCACAGGGTTTAAATAAAATGTTTGCATTTATGCATATGTTCTACATCTACCTCTTAAGCCATTTAAAGGGATAGTTCTCCCAAATATGAACACAGTCATCATTTACTCACCCTTATATCGTTCTAAATCTGTATGACTTAATTTTTTCTCTTTAACATAAAAAAAAGATATCTTGAAAAATGTCTTCTTTTTTATTTTAACAATAAAAGCCAGTGGGGAGCAAAACCAACCAACCAAACAAACAAAAAAATATTTGGGTGAACTGTCCCTTTAAATTAGATTCAACACTATCTATTCCACACTATCGACAAAAAAATGGTCTTTGTCTTTAATACTATCATCGAGACAGACGTAAGTTCTCCAGACTGTCACTACTGTTTGGGTGGAGGGGTTGTTACAGAGAGGCCTGAGGCCAGTAAAAGGGGGTGTGTGTGCAATTTGAATGAAGAAATGAGGAATGGGGGGTGGGGTGATTACTGACCTCCTGAATCAGAGACGAAGAGCCACCGCCACCGAAAGCAACACTCGATTCTTTCAGCTTCCTCCCTGGCCCGCTGCCTTGGCCTGACTGAACACATGTCAAGGGCAAAACTGAAATCACGGGCTGAGACGTACAAAGAACTACATTTGACTCATGCTAATGAAGCCGGCAAAGAAAGACGGCATTTGTTTTAAATAAAGTAAAGTTCACAACACACAACATTCTGGTGTTAGTTGCTTTAGTAGCAGACGTTGTACTAACAGGCAAGTGAGTTGGATTAGCCATAAAAATTTGGTATTTGCATTCACGCTCTCAGACAACAGCCCTTTAATTTTTCTTTCCACCCCCATTTTACCCTTACATACTTTTTCATGTCTATTCACTTTATACGTTTTTTTTTCAACCCCAAAACCTGCCCTCTGTGCTCCATTATCCAAAAATCTCCTGTGGGATTAAGCAACAAGCTAATTTACTAATGATACATGTGATCTTTAGCCCCATGTGTCTCTAAATCAGACTGAATGGGTCAGGCTGAGATTACCCTCCATCTTATAAATGATTCAACCACTGAGGAAAAGGGTGTTACTACTAGGATTACACTAACAGTTTACACAAACAGACAAAACTAACAAAAATATATATCAATTGTCAAATAGACATAGCAAAATAAAAAGATTTGGTTAAAAACGCTATTCATCTTAGAGTGCACAATCATCAGTTATAACTGTAAATTTTCAATAATGTTCCCAGCGAATTTAAAGACGACACATCTGACACCAGGTCATAATCAGGTGTGATTCAGAAAAGTAACAAGCAAAAAAAGTATGGTAGAATAAAATAAATGATTTCCATGTCATTTTTATCCAAACTACCTATGACCACAACAAGCGATAAAACATTTGATCAATTTCCATTTAGCTTCTATTTCCCTAGGGCTGCATGAATTGGGGAAAAAATGTAATTGCAATTTTTCTAATAAAAAATTGAAAATCATGATTTAAAATAAATTTTAAAAAATTCCAGGTTTTCTGCACTTGTGCCAAAAATGACTATAACATTATTATTATTATTATTATTATTATTACTGAAAATATTCAACTTTATTAAACTATTCAAATATTTCTCTGTAAAATAAAAAATACTATACTAATATTAATAATAATTTCTTTTAAACTTTTATTCTGGCAGAAAACTTTTCTTTGCATGAATTATGGGAGTAACTTCAATTAAACTGTAAATAATCAGTGAAAGGCTTGCTCTATGAATGCAATAATAAGCTTTTTATAAAAACTGGGTACAATGAAGTGACATTATTCCACTCACCCTTCAACCACCGAATATTAAAAGGAAACTTAAAGGTGTAAAAGCATTTACATTACTACAACAGACCATGAATAACCCCAAAAGCTTGATTATTTCTGCAGTAATATTACTGACGGGTTAAATGTCACTGTAGTAATATTTGTCTATATTATGTAACATCTGTTGCCTTAATTAAAAAAAAATTAACTTTAGTGAATTTAAGTGATAATATTTCAAAAATCTTTCTATCCTTTTGACATATAACAAATATAGTATTTACCTGCTATAGAAATGTTCCAGTAACCACTGCTAATAGGGATTAGAAGTGAAAAGGGGAGAAAATTACATTTTTAAAGCATCCGTGTGAAAACAAACCTGGAAAGAGACGTGAGGATTTGGGGAGAAAAACAAGAGATTCTTGGTGCATTCCAGTGAATCATTCATAGTATTTATCGTAAAGTAAATCGGGAGAGCAGATTACAAATGCGCAAGACATGTTGTCTTTTTCATATACTGTTACAGTGGAATACAAAGAAAAAAATAGAGCTCTTGCCACAGAAATTCCAGTGATACCACATTAAAATACCAAGCGTTACGTTACTATTTGAAATTATTTGTTGTCAGTCTTTTTGACTGGAACTTCTCCAAACCGAAAGTGCCTCCCATAATTTAAAACAAGGTACGCTCGTCAGGAAAAAGGAGGATAACCGCTTCTCATTACAAGTATTGGAAGATGGCCAAATTATACAGCATTTCCTTAAAACAGATTACTCAAATACTCTTTCAGGTAAGCCACCAACTTGTCAGTTTTGCACATCCCTAACATTAAACGCATCTTCTGGATGTGACTCTGTTACATCATGCAGCCATTTCGTGCACAGTGTGGTCAGACAAATTGCTTGTCACTGGAGACTTGTTGCATCACACCTGGTTAGAACACAGTGTTACGATTTTGCACTGTATGGACATGTCTAAGTGCTTGACTAACCCAATCAGGCAGTGATAAACTCATATAAACACACAAAAAAAATGTGTGTGTGTGGGATCATTAGGATGGGGGGGATGTGCTGAAGAAGTTAATCCTGTAAAGAGAGTATCTGATTCTGACCGTAAGCCTAAGACACTCAATGCTTGATTCCTCCCTATCTTTCATTACAACTCTTCACCTTAATGAACGCTGACACGTGAGGCCATATGGGCCAAGACTGATGACATGAGACCTCAGCTGCTGCCTGCTGCCATGTAATACTCACTGCCCTGCATGTGTCTTACTGATACTGACACAAGAACAAATGAAAACACTTTAGCACCAAAAACCAAAATGCAAAGTCAAAGCAATATGATCTAAGAGTGTTTTACTGCTGAGCTCCAGCTTAGCCTAAACACACTGCAAAAGATTAGGCATTCCTTTACTGACCATTACTCTTGAACTGAAGGTAAAACGGCTCCGTATGTCCATTAATAGCTAATTTACTTCAAGTACCAAGAAAAATGTATGATAAACCTTGCACAGAGAGCGCAGTAAATGACCTTAAAACAATATATCATATGGATCTCTAATGATCATATGACATTGCTGCACTCAATATGAAAAAAAAAAAAAAAACCTCTGCACAATTATTGCACCATATTCAAGCATGTCAAAAGTTATCTGAGAATGTTTCTACTGGCTCAGGTACTGTATATAGATCTTGTAGCTGAAGTGAACAGAATGTGTTGTTTATATAGACATACTTATCTGTTCTTAAAACAGATAAAAAAAAAGATAACAAAAACACATCTCAACTAGTTATTTCACTGCATAATTCACAATTCACATGGGCTGCCTTCTGATAACTTGACTCCAGCATACAGGAACTCACACAGGGAACATGCATTCTAAATTGTGTCCAAATGATGCCATGTGGTCTACAACTGCTTGAAATCACACCTCATTCTTCAGATTAAGAGCAAAGTGTTGAAAAGCTATGGAGACCATTAACAGGGTAATGGTATGTATTACAGTACCACGCAAAACAGAGTATACTCTTGCTCGGATAAGGTGTTACTTCTTATAAACACAGTGGGGGGGGGGGGGGGGGCTGGTTGTTATATTAGCATTTGCTAAGTTTGCTCATTGCCCTATGACTTTTGCAAGCTACACAAGAAAAGTTTCCTGCTATTAAAATGTGACATCTACTACATCAATCTCCCTGTATAGATACAAATACAGATAAGCTGATAATTATTATGTTATGCAGTGTTTACCATTCATTAACTTGATTGTGGTGACCAGCGACAGTCTAATCTGTCTCGCCAGAGTTTCATAATGAACTGAAAATATATTTAAACTTCTCTTTACTACATAAAAAGTTAACATTGTGTTTTGCACCATTGCTTTGGCAAAGTATCTTTCAAACAAACTAAAATCGCACACTAAAAAGCACAATATTAATCCCCTTATCAAATTATAAAAGGCTGCAACTTTATTAAATAGGTCTGTATGTGCTGTGTATTTCAAAGCAAAGTATGCACTTTGTTCACGCGATCAGCTTGTGATCCAGTGTTTTGCGCATCTCAGAACAGCTCAGTTCAAAGTGAATGAATGCAGTGGACTCCATCTCTCTCCATGTGCTGTGAGTTTAGTGTGCATTTCGGAATGAAATGGGCACCAGATACACTTTATTTTCACATTATCATAATTTCCCACATTTTTATGGGCCAGTGATTACAGCATTTTACTAAATTTGTAATGAGATGCGTTTGTAAACCTGTTTTTACATGAACTGCAGTTTTCCACCAAAATAAAACTCAACTGGAACTGTAATGCGGTCAAGACCTGCTAGAACTACTTTAGCCGTGCGTTTCCCTGAAAATAATTGCACACCTTAGAACACTCGACAACCAATCACATTTGAGCATTTAACAGCCCTGTAGTATAAAGTAAAATAATATACTTATGAAATATTTATTATCTACTTCAAGAAGTGCACAGTTATTACGTTACTGGTGAGAAATATCTTGTAGCTTTTAAGCTGCTAAACTATTTTACTGATTAATTTGTCAGAGTAGTGCGGACAACACGTTTCTGTGCGAGTGTGTGTCCAGTCCGTCCTGTATGTGCGCATTTGAGTGAGAGAGTGAGAGCGGGAGAGAGTATGCGCTTTCAGGACATAAAACATATTTTGTGACAAAAACCATGACAATAATTCTCTTTTTTTATACTATTGTTTGCTTTATTTATTTGCTCGGTCAGTGTCGTTATGGGTTTTGTTTCTTTTGCGGTTGTAGGCTGTAGGACCTATTGAAATAACTGAAATCATTTGGCGAAGTGATATGGAACTGTAATGCGGTCAAGACCTGCTAGAACTACTTTAGCCATGCGTTTGCCTGAAAATAATTGCACACCTTAGAACATTCAACAACCAATCACATTCAAGCATTTAACAGCCCTGTAGTATAAAGTAAAATAATATATTTATGAAATATTCATTTATTCTATACAGTGCATTTGTTTTACAATATATGGCTACTACTGTCATAGGAATAATAATGAGTTCTCACTTCGACGTGACACTGTTTTTGTCATTACAGTCAGTGAGCAAGATGATATAGCTCTAGCTGTGGGTCTGTGACCAGTTCTGAATGTTCAGTATGGTTAATGTTCAAAGCAGGCTTATCAGCTCTCCTCAAATCTGGCAGCTGATGACATGTTTAACAGGGATTTTATAACAGCCCACCAATTGGACATAGCTAAAGGGGTCTCTTATTTATAAGGTGATCTAAAACTGAAACAACTGGAATTCTATTAAATATTTCCACTGACAGCACATGTCCAAAACGAACCTGCCACAGCTGTCGGAAGGCCTGAGTTAGCTCATACCACAGAAGTCTAACGATAGTGCTGCTGGGTGAAAATCACAACCTCTGTGCCATATGGAGAATTAGCTCCATGCATGTGTTTTAGCTTGAGACTGCATGCTGGGGCACTTAATGGCTCTCAGGACCCCAAAACATATGAGCAAAGCAGTGCAATCAAACAGAAGGGGATACCGTAGGGGTGGAGCAGGCCTGTAAAGTCAAGGAATGTCTTGTGTTGACACCGAAGTGTGTGTGTGTATGTGCATGTGTGTCGATTTCAAAGAAGGGCTCCAAAGATTTTTATGAAGGTATTAATGGGCTTGAATTGAAGTGTGTTACTTGAGAAGACTTTAGGACAGACCATTTAAATATATCAACAGACTAACCGCAGACTGTCTCTCACTTCCATACGTTTTTTTTTTCCTCTTCACAAAAGTGTTCAGTAAAACAAAGAGGTGCATATCTTTAAAGCCCTGCCCTCTGACAATGTTTGTTTAACCACAAAGACTACTTCGCCTTCCTGGCTAGGGGGAACGTTGTCTTCCTTTCAATGATTTCACAATTGCCTCATTTCCCATTTTCTCCAAGAGATGTTTTGCTTAATTGTGAGTGTTTGAGTAAATTAGGCCACCACTGGCTGCCTCGATACTTGATAATCTGTTTTGAATTGCAATTATAAAATGCAAACCGATTATTTCGAATTTACACACGTTTCTAACCATTATTTCTAGAGGATTAAACAGCCGAACTGTCTCTTCTGAGCCTTAGAACAGAGTTCAGAGTTTAGAGAGTGCTAATATTCTCTGAGTCAAAAAAACCCCATAATAAATAAATAAATGAAAATAAATTTAAAAAATCCCACATACACAATACATAAGACTAATTTAACTAAAGCTGACTGGAGAAGGAAAGAGAAACCTCCTTTTCCACAAGCTTATAATGAAACCAAACACCACTGCTGGGTTTCCTCCACCCCGTTCAGCCCTGCCCAGCCCCCTCTATGGCCCTGTAAAAGCCTTGTTATGGCAAAAAAGCCATTCTGTGAGCTTTTTTTATGTTTGCAAAACATGGCAGAGAGAGGGGGGGGGGGGGAGATCAAACATATGCCCCGAAACCAAAGTGGAGGTCAGACTGAGTAATCAATATCATGAATGATATTTGCAGAGGGGAAAAAGTACACTCTGTATTTTAGTAAGCATTTGATATGTGCTTAAAAAAGTTGAGATACAGAGCCTGCTGATAAAAAATATTAACTATAAAGTGGAGCCTGTTTGATACTACACAGAATTTGGGGTCAGAATGATTTTTTTTTAAAGAAATACTTTAATTCAGCAAGGATGCATTAAATTGATCAAAAGTGACAGTAAAGATTTTTCTAATATTTTAATAGATTTCTGAAAGTACAGTGCTACATAAAGTAATTATATTTATTGTGCAATGCAAAGAAAACTGTATTTCAATGAGTGTGCATACATCAAACAAACACTAAAAAAAGCAATAAATATTTAAGTGTACAACAGAATGTGATTCTCTTTGTGGACACACACACAAATACGTTTGTCTGGCTAGACTGTGATGAAGTATGCAGTTTGTTCCTATTTCGTAATGGCTTGGCTTCGAGCCGACCCATACACAGCCTGAGAGGGATATCCCAGCATTATTGGGAGGGAGCCAGGTTGGAATGCCACCAGGTCTAGTTTCCTGCATTCCTGCCAAAACTCTACGCAACTACTTGCTTTTTTTCCCCCCTCTCCCCTCACTGTTTCTTTGACAATAAACGGCCGTATGGCAACTGGTTTAACTTTGTCTCTTCCGATCCTTCCCTGTCTGGCTCTCTTTCCTATCTATTCTGTTTTCCTTTGTCAAATGACTCATTTCTAATATCAGTGCAAACAGAATTGCTACACACATCTTACGCTTAACTAAAAGAAATTAATTTATGATATGAAGTGCAAACAATGTTACACATATAGCTTTTTATAAGACCTTCTATTTAGTTTTTTATAATTGAGAGTTATTTAGATCTTTGGGTTTAGTTTTAATTAAAAAATATTGCACACAACAATTTGAGCTGACTTTGAAAGTTCTTTCAAAGGTAAGCATGGTCTGTATTTAGCGTTTTAATTACTTTCATAAATACAGACACCAGGAATTTGGTCACAAGTAAGTTTAATGCTTCAGTCTATTTTTACATTCCTCTAAACAGCCTTTCTTATTTCAAGAAGGCATTTATAGCATTTAGACATTTTTTGAAGTGTTGAAAACAGGCAGTACACTGGCTCCAGTCAGTCTGCCAAATGCCATCGGCATCCTTTCATTGTTTCTGCATTTCACTTGATTTGTCCAAATAGCTCAAGAGCAATTACAAAATTTATGTCCTAGACTTCTGCAAAACATTAATTGTGTAACACTGTCCTCAGTATTGTAGGAAAAGAAAGATTGTGGTTGATATTAATCTTACATGATATGTATATATATACTTTATATATATATATATATATATATATATAAAACACAAAACTTCTAGAAATGAAAACCAATTATATTTACATTTCGTTATTAAAATAATAAAAACTGCTGTTGAATTTTTAGACATTTTGATGCACAATTTTCCTCAATTTCATCACATTCAATCAAAGCAGCTGTCTTTATTCAAACCACATTGTACCCCTTACGTTAAGCCAGTGCTTACACTAATGCAGCCACTAATGTGCATGTCTCATTTGGCCAGGTCTCAGAATGATCTATCATAAATAAGGAATGACAAGTCCATCCAGGCTCGTTCTGTATAGATCTGTGTTTGCTTAAGAGCCTCACTCTCAGTGTATCACTCTAAATTATCCCCTGAGAATACAGTGGAACTAAACTGCTGCAGCATGATGCTGAAACATTCTCGCACATAATCCTGAATTTACAGGTGCACTAGCTGACTTTGAATAACTAAAACATCCAGTTTGTATTCAAAAATCAGTTTTATAACAATCAAAACCAATTGAAGCCAAATTAGTATTTTGTGCTTGTACACATCAACAGCAAAGACTCTAATAACAACATATTTGTTCTTTATGCACTCTGCAAAAAAAAAAAAAAAAAAACACTTTAGACCTAAATTATGAAACTGTGATAATTTAAACATTTTAAGGAAGTATTTAAGCATTCTAAATTCAAAGTAGTCCAAAATGTGTGAAGTAAACTTATTACTTCAGGTTTAATTTAGCTTAAAAATTTAATGCAGCGATTAAACTTTACAAGTGGGAAAAATGTACAGTGCAGGCTGTATGTCAATGTGTTAATGATGAAACTGGACACTGAAGCGGCAATTAAACCTGATATAGGCTTACTGAATATATAATGTCAATGCATGCAAGTGTCTGGACAGTATAGTTTACATTAAGATCAAGCATTAAAATTCTAGCACTGCCATTAAGCCTGTTGTTTCCTCTGGAAAAATTTAGGGTTTTTTTTATTATTATGACTGCTAGCTGTTTAGTTATGAAAGATACTAGGACTTCAGCAAGTAGTTTCACACAGGACTAAACCCAATCTCACTTCATGCTTTTAAACTTTGCACATTAGTAATCACCATACAGTTCAGCAGAAGGCAAATCCAATGGTTATAACAGGGCATTTCATGAATCTCACTCATGGACATACCTGTTTGAACTGTTCCTCATAAGTCCATTCGTGGTGCTGCGATTGTGCTTGTGGTGCCAAACCACTCGGTGATTCAGCCTGTCCTGGAGCTGGATAGGGAGGCTGGATTCTGGACAGATGTATCGGGGTACTTTTTGGAGACTGCACCGCACCGGGATAAACAGCATGGCGCGGTGGGTAATGAGCTAAGGGTCCCTCCAAATCTTCATCCCCTCCACCCTCGTTCATACTGTCATCTTCATCCAAGTCGCGCTCTTCATCATCCATGCCGCGGTCCAGGTCTAGGTCAGCATCATCATCATCATCATCGATGTCGGAGTCGGCTGTGCGCTCATTTGGGTGGCCGGAGCTGGAGTTCGGGGCTCCCGCAGCAAACGCTCCCCTGACTGCTGCTTGATAGTGGCGGAAAGCGAGGGCTTGCTGTTGAATCTGCGACTCCACCATAGATCTGATGTCTTTCTCTTTTTCGGCTTGGCGGATTTTCTCCTCCAGGGCGAGTCGAGCCGCCTGCTGTCGCTGAAGGTTCTCCATGACAGCCTCCAGCTTCATCCCCCCGCCGCCGCTGCTCGAGTGACTGTGAGCGCTGGAGGAGCTGACCAGCAGAGGAAGAGTGCTCGCCGACGAGAAAGCGGCTTGCTGTGGGCAACAGAAGGCAAATATTACAACAAACTTTAGCTGAAAGCGTGGTGCGAATTATGGGGGGTTTAGTAGAGTCAGACCCCCTTAATTAAGACTTGGGGGTGGGGGAGGGGGGATAAAGCACATTATTTTTCATACAAGTAGGCTAGCTGGCGTATAAAAGTGAATTTTAAGTTAGTTAGAGAAAGTATTTTCACCTATCATCAAAAAAAAAAAAAAAAGAAAAAAAAAAGACGGTAACGAACAGAAGTCTAGCTTGCCAGAGGTGGTAACAACTTTAGTTGTACACGCTGTCGATCAAGTTTCACAATAAAACATAAAAACATTATGTATCACTTTCTTATAGTTTTACATATCAGAACTATAGTTACAAAAACTATAATCTACAAAAACTTTTTTTTTTTTTTTTTTTAAGAAAAACGTATTTTAGGCAATTGGTGTTTAGCTAGAGCTAATCTAGTGGCGCCAAATTACAATTTGGGCGCGCATGACGTGCTCAGACAGATTGCTCACGAAAATTACATTTAGGCTACATTTTATAGTTTAGAAGACGTTCTTTAAAATGTATATGTAGAAAATATAGGCTTTGTCAAAATCTTAAAAAGCATGTTAAAACTTTAGCCGAAAGTCATTTGCATACTGGTTGCAAATAAACATCATAACTTAAAAAAGCAAAATACTGTATGTCTATTTAGACCTTGAAAAAATAAATACATGACTGATACACTGTAAAAAAAAAAAAAAAAAAATCTTCTCATCACTGTCATAACTTTGTTTCCAACAATTTAACTTTTCCCAGTAATTTGTTATCTCTACTCGATCTTTTTCATTAGTAAAGTCGAAAAACTGAATTTATCACTGCAGGTAACTTCGGCACCGCTTTAAACTTAATTTAATGGGCTATTTTTATTTTATTTATTTATTTATTTTTTAATGTTCAAATGACATTACCGATCAAATCAGTGCAGCACAGTTCATGGGATAAAAAAAACAAAAAAAAAACCACTTTGAATGTACTGGGTTAGGCAAGAGTCGTGGTTTCCTATGGAAATGATTTCACTAACAAGATCAACTACACAAACAACCAGACGGTCAGCATCAGTGAAGCTGTAAATGCATGCAATGTCACATTTCTAATGCGATGTGCAAAAAACGACCTCGAACTATTCCATGACAGAAATATGACAATGTAGCCTATGCATATTTGCGGTGTTGCTACAGTAGCTATAGGTCGAAGGGCAGCGTAGTGTAACAAAACATGCAGTAATCTATAAACAGCTCATAAGTGCACTAAAGATCTAAATACAATATTTAAATTAATGTAACGCGCTAAACAACTCTATTCTACCCGAGAAGCAAAAGCTCGTGCTTACCAATGCAGATTTAGTTGCTATGCTTGTGTTGTCAACCATGCTTCTCCCGTCAAATTCGACGAATTTGCTCAAAAGTGACCTTTTTCCCCAAACAAAGTCAGAAGTGGTTGTATTCCCGTCTCAACATCTAGTTCTGTGTCGTGAAAGCAAAGAAATAGCTCTTTACGAAAGCGGTTTCGCGACGCGCTCGCGGTCTCTGAGCGATTTGGCAACAAGTGGCTGTAACTGTAGCGAGAATGACCTCTGAGGACTAGAGATCAGATCAGTCCCTATGCTTCCATCTGCTCTCTACACGTCAATAGACATGGATATAAGGCAATCAGGGCAGGGTCTGCACTCAGCCAACAGAAATACAGCTGAGCAGCGAACACGATCAGCTTCCTGCGCGCGCTTCTGTTCAAATACTACACTTTAAACTTTATTTGAAACTAATTGAACGTTTTAAACAATTTTTACATTTTAACACAAATGCTCCGACTTTGAGAGCTGAAACTGTAGAAGATGTGAGCTGTTCAAAGGTTGAAGAGGGTTTTAGCTTTGCGTGCGTGAAACACAAATGATAAAGAATATCTAGGCTATATTATAATCTTACAAGCTGTTCTCCAAAACAAATGTCCGCATACCATTCTTCCCACTATTTATGTGTTTCTGAACAAGATAAGCATGGGTCACTGATTATACTAAAACCCCAGATTTGCTATTTAGTGCTATTTAGGCACTAAATTTAAGTGTAACTGTTTGATCATAAATGTAAAATGCAGCCAATGTTTATTCATTATCATACAGAATAAGTCAATCGGTTGCATTACAGCAGCATCTAGACAGACTTAAATAGTACTGATAAATATCGAGTGTTAGTCTTCTGTAAATACACCCTTCTGACTGCAGAACATATAATTGCCATTCGCCCTGCAATTATCCAAGATTTATAATTATATGAACCGATGAACAGACTTACAATTGAATTCCATATAATTTCAGAAAAGTATTAGTCATTACCACAGTTTTTAGGGTTTTAAACAGTTTTGTGGTAATGAAGTTAAAGGCGCCTTTGCAGCGTCCTCTGAATCATAGCTGTGAGATTAGATAGATAGATAGATAGATAGATAGATAGATAGATAGATAGATAGATAGATAGATAGATAGGCGATGTTTGACTGTCATACATGTGATGTCTGAATTAGTCCAGATAGCACTGAACAGCCAATAATTTCTCCCATGACCCCTCTGCTCTCTGATTATGATGAAATAACCCATTATCTTTTGACCCCAATAACTCCTGCAAGAATCCTGTGTTGCTTTATGCCCTCGAACTGTTGAGCAAAATTGATAATCATTCCACGGTTACAATCCATTCAAGTTAATGCAAGGCTAAGGTCTTGCGCTGACACTGATTAGGCTAGAATGATGGTTAATTATGTTTGACACAGTGAACTGTGCTCAGTGACAGGACTGAAATCACACACTTTGCACAATCAATAAATTATAATGTGTGCATATCTTAGAACAAAAGTGAGACTTTTCTATTAGTAATAAAAAGAAGATACAAAATTTGGGGCACATGCCAAAGATCTAATGATTAAAAAAACAAAACAAAAAAACTAGTCTATCAGACTGAGATTACTGTTGTCAAGGTTATGTAAACAAAAGCTTTGTTCCAACAATCTGAGATAAAATACTCAGTGGATTAAAAATTCACAAAATAAACATAAATGTTGCCTGTTAGTGGTGTAAAAAATGTGTTGTTTAACATCGCCACCTGCTGTTCATGATCGGTAAATACATCAAAACAATACTATAATTTCAGAGTTATAACTGAGAGCTACATATTTTCCTAATAATTTATTAAGAAATTAAGGCCAGAAAATTTAAAACGGGATAAATGTAGTGTTCCACAATGATAATCCTATTTATTATCATACCATTTTTCATGATCCGGTTTCAGCTATAAAATGACTCTGCATAAAATTTGCTGTCAGATTATTTTTCATGGCACTCGCATCCTCAGAAACACTTAGCTAATGAAAACATGAAAGCGTTTGTGCTTTGCATCAGCTCTAAGATGGCAACTGAGTAAATTCAATAACACTAATACATTGGCTGGCTTAACAGATAAAGCGCAATGGTGTGATTGAGAGAAAAAATAGCAGCAAAATCATCAGAATTTAAGTCATGAATGTGCCATATGCAAAGTATAATAATTTTCATGTATTTTGTCTTCAGCTCAAATTGGTCAAAAACTGTAACCCAAGTTCAGAAATTCTCAAAAGACAAGTATACTGGTACATCAAATTTTTATCTGAACAAATTCTACCCTATCTGACCGTGGTTTGGCTTTAGTGAAAATCGAATGTGTTAAAAATCAAGCTTAAATGTTAAGTACAAAATAGTGTTAAGAACCAAAGAAAAAGGGAAGAATAGAAACATTCCATGCATTGGAAAGTAGCGGGCAGGGGGAAATTAGCATTTACGAAGCTTCTTAGCATCCCGATAAAATGGAGGAAGGGATTTGATGGGTCAGGTTGGTTCTAATGGAAAATAATCAGGAGTGAATAGTAGATTTAGAAACATACAGCAAGCTCTGTACTTGACAGACAACTAGTTCAGGTATTTAAAAAGTAAAAGTGTCAGTAAAAGGCAGGTTCTTGTAGTTACATTATGACAGAGATAATGGGTGATGTGGATTTGGCTTTACAGTTGAAAAACATATGTTGAAATTTTGCAAAACTCTAAAAAGTTGAAAAGAATTTTGCAATGTTTCAATAGGCATTTCAACTTGTATGAAAATAAATCTTTGCAGCTGGAAAAATATAACAATAAATCTGGGTGGTACACTGTAAAAAAGAATTGTTGATTTAACTTAAAAAAGTAAGTTACCCAGTTGCCTTAAAATTTTGAGTTCATTGAAATAAAAATATTTAGTTAATACAATGAAGGCTTAATCAACAGAAACTCAAAATATTATGTTATCTGAACCACATTATTTAAGTTGATCTGACAGAAGAAAAATGCTGTGATAACAAATCATGGAAATTCTTTGTGTTTCTTACAGTGTACACTACCAACCATACCTTTAATACTTACTGAATTCAGTCCACACCATAGTTTATTCAACATATTTTGGTTGTTGCTCTGCTGCATTCCATTTGAGCAGGTGAGCTCTGAACTTTCTTGTGTAACTAGGCAACTGCAGCAGTCACATGATTAAGGTTACTAAATTATGCTGAGTGATGAACCATAATGGTGCTATAGCATTAATAATCAGTTACAAATATGCATGATAATCGTTGAGTCCCTTTTTACCATACCATTCCAGTAGATTTCACATAAGTAACAGCAACAAAAAAAAGCCCTAGTAATAACTTAAATTATAGATATCATATAACAGTGCCTGAGCATTCTTTAACAGCTAACCCAATGCAGTTGATCCAAACTAGACAGAATATTTGTAACAAATCCACTGGGAGGCTAGTTTAGCGAACTCATGTGCAGCTTTATTTACCAAACATAATCCACTACAAAATAAACAAAGACTTGACTTGACTAAATTTGAGTTGACTTGACATGACTTGATATAACACTCACCAAACAGCGGTTGCACAAACAAAGCCAAGAGACAATGGGAACATGAGGGCTATACACAAAGGCTGTGTCCGAATTCCAGAAAATGGCACCCGCAGCTGAATCATCCATCCATCCATCCATCCATTTTCCAAACCGCTGGTCCAATGTGGCTACAGTGTAATATCATACAGGTATAAGTTCATTTTTAATTGATTATTACATTGTTTAATTAAGGTTTATACATAGTTTCCATGACAAAGTTCAAGATAAATCTTTTCACTACTACTGGAGTTTCAAATAATTATTAAACAGCAAGCAAAAACTAGCCCTTCGGGCATACTCAGTGTCTGAATTCACTCGTTTTCATTCACTCCCGCAAGTGAACTCCGGAGGCTGTGTCCTCCAGAGGTCGCATTTGAAGGCTGCATACGTCTTCAAGGATGTCTTATTTAAGAAAATTAACTGTAATACAATTGACTGTTATTCCTTGTGAGGTGTAAAATACTGTAATTTCTTTCTTACTTTGAAATCTACTGGTTACTTTTCTTAAATGAGACCGCCTCGATGACGTATGCAGCCTTCAAATGTGACCTCTGGAGGACACAGCCTTCAAAATGAGACACAGCTAGTGAATGAGGCTGTAGGGGGAAATTTCGGACATAGCCAAAGACTAATGACTAACAAGATACACCTGTACGCAATTAAACAATGAACCAATTAAAGAAAGATACATAAAGCAAAAGAAGCACATTACATGATCACATGAGGGGCAGGGGAATCACATGACAATGAGAAAACTTCAAAATAGAAGACTAGTCCAGGTGATATGTACAAAATTTGAGGTGAAATGTTCACTTTTTCATAAAAGCATGAAATTTGGTACACTTGTACAGTTTCGGGCCCTAAACATTTTCAGAAATGGAGCCATCACAAAAATGCCTTGTGGTCGCCGTGGCGAACATTTTACTTTCCGCCATAACCAAATTCTGTATTTTGTATCATATCTTCTGAATCAAACATGATAACGCAGAAAAGGTCATGTCTACCCCTATGTTTTGAAGGTCAAGGATTAAAATGATACCATATAAAACATCATAAACTGTTCAGGTGAATACTTAATGGTGAATTCAGTGACATGAGAAGGAAATCACATCCTAGTAGTAACCTAGGCTAGACTGTATAATATGTGACCCTGGACCACAAAACCAGTCATAAGGGTAAATTTGAGCCAAAGTTCATCTGAAAGCTGAACAAATAAGCTTTCCATTGACGTATGGTTTGTTAAGAGAGGACAATATTTGACCGAGATACAACTATTTGAAAATCTGGAATCTGAGGGTAATTTTTTTAATATATTTATGGTAGGAAATGTACAAAATTTCTTCATGGAACATGATCTTTACTTAATATCCTAATGATTTTGGGCATAAAAGAAAAATCTATCATTTTGACCCATACAATGTATTGTATGTTGCTACAAATATACCTGTGCGACTTACGACTGGTTTTGTGGTCCAGGGTCACATATCATGTCTGTTGCATGCATGTTGTGTAGAGTTTCAAAAGCTTAATCCTTTTGTTCATTAACCCTGACAATACAGTGACTGTAAAGATGCAATATGTATATGCAATATGACCTTAGCAACATAGCTTAAAAAGAATGTCAGACACAAAGATTTACAAAAAAATCTACACTGCTCAAAAACTTAAAAAAATAAATAAAATAATAAAATAAGAGTACACTTAAATCACACATTGTATCTAAATGAATGAAATATTCAGTTTGAACATTTTTATTCATATACATTCTGTAATTTGTTAATAACAAAATTGTGACAAAACAAAATCATCAACACTGGGTTCAAAAATCACACCAAAAATCAATGTAAAAAACTAAAGTTGCAGGCTGATCCAACTTGCATGAAGTTCATCACAGCAACTCATAATGTAAGTCAGTAGAGTGTATGGCTGCACAATGAATCAAATTTCTAATCGTGATTACAGTTACGGATGCCACAATTACGTAATCGTTCAAAAGTGCAATTACAAAAAACAAAACAAAAAATTCCACTTACAGAACATTATTTTGTGTGCATAAGATGTGGTTTTTTTTTTCCCTACAGGTTATTGTTTTAATTTTAGTTTTGGTATAACATTATAATACCATATATTTTTTTACTTTTTTATTTAAAAAAGAATCTAAACCAATAACATTTCAGGCTTAATGCTATAGAAAAGCTTTTCAGGAAGCTGAAAAATGCTTATTTTCATATAGAAATACGGCATGCAGTTGCTTAAAACAAATGTATAAAGCTATTTAAAACATAATTCAGTGCAATTACAATTTCAAGGGAATAATCGACAATTATTTTTGTCATAATCGTAGAGCCCTAGTAGTGTGTATGGCCCCCACATTCCTGTGTGCACTCACGACATCTGGGCATGCTCCTAATTAGATGATGGATGGTGTCCTGGGGGATCTCCTCCGAGACCTCGATCAGACCTTTGGATGCTCCAATACATAATGTTCAAGAGGTTTTCAATTGGATTCAGGTCTGCGGAATGTGAGGGCCAGTCAATGGCATCAATGCTTTCGCCATCGAAAAACTGCCTACACACTCTAGCCAAATGAGGCCAGGCATATCATGCACCTGTTGTCACTTTTATTTGCACCAAAGCAGGTGAAACTGATTCACAATCCCTTATACTTCCTAACTGGACAGATTGATATCCCTGAAGCTTAACTGACTGTGTTTAATTTTTAAGTTTAATTATACTGTGATGATTGCTTGTTCCCTCCCTTAATTTTTTTTGAGCAGTGTATTTCAGAAACACGTTTGATTGTTTTGTTGTTGAACCTATTCTTCAATAGCTGCTTTTCCACTGTCGGGCCAGTACGAGCCAGGGCTATCAATGTGCTGTGCAGTAGCCCTGCAGCATTTCCCTAAAACCCATCCTTAACATGCCTCCACATGCACGCACTTGCACGCTCATCTTTAGACAGTAGAAATGCAGCTAATGTCTCCATCACAGTCTCCTCTACACTGACAGAGAGCTGTGCACTTTAAGGAGGCTTTTTTTTTTTTTTTTGTATTGCAGCCACAACTTAGGAATGAACTAGCTTGCCTGTGGAACTGTTGACCACAATGGTCTCCAATCACTTGGATCCATCCAACCCCAGACTGAGATGGCATATTTGGTGCCACCTCAAGTGCATGTCCCCAACAGTGTCCTCCTTGGTACACCGCTCTTTTGAGGTTCTGCATCAGTCCTTAGATGAGGGGATTGTTCCATTCCTCTTCCTTTCTTTGTGAACAACACAAGACAAGCTTGATTGATGTTGAGTTGGCTGCTGGTGTGATCATAGAGGAGAATTGTGAAGTGGTTCATAATGAAAATCACCTCCTCTGGAATGCTTTTTGGAGCCTTTGACAGGGCATTGAAGGCATCTGTTGTCATGTCATCTGCATTCCAGGTATCCTCTGCTGTCTTCTTGCCCCTGGTTGCAAATGTAGATGCCCTTCCTGTGTTCTATGCCTTCACTGGCAATGACACATTTGCATTTGCAACCAGAGGCACAAAGATAACATGGGATACCTGGAATGCAGATGACATGACAACAGAAGCCAAATCCCCCCAACTAAGGATGTACTGGTGGCAACGGACTGGGGTTGGTTGGATCCAAGCATTTGGAGACCATTGTGGTCAACTCTTCCACAGCCAAGCTAGACCATCCTTGAACTCTTAAGCTGTGGCTGCAAGAAAGGCTGCCGGTTGGCACTGCAAATGTAAAAAGCTTCCTTAAAGTGAACGGCTCTGTGTCAATGTGGAGGAGACTGTGAAGAAGACTGAAGAATAGGTTCAACAAACAACAACAAAACAATCAAACAAATGTGTTTCTGAAATAGATTTTTTGAAGAAAATCTTTGAGTCTGACATTCTTTTTAAGCTATGTTGCTAAGGTCATATTGCATATACATATTGCATCTTTACAGTCACTGTATTGTCAGGGTTAATGAACAAAAGGATTAAGCTTTTGAAACTCTACACAACATGCATGCAACAGACATGATATGTGACCCTGGACCACAAAACCAGTCGTAAGTCGCACAGGTATATTTGTAGCAACATACAATACATTGTATGGGTCAAAATGATAGATTTTTCTTTTATGCCAAAAATCATTAGGATATTAAGTAAAGATCTTATGTTCCATGAAGATATTTTGTAAATTTCTTACCATAAATTTATCAAAAATGTATTTTTATGAGTGGATATGCATTGCTAAGGAATTCATTTGGACAACTTTAAAGGCGATTTTCTCAATATTTTGATGTTTTTACACCCTCAGATTCCAGATTTTCAAATAGTTGTATCTCGGCCAAATATTGTCATATCCTAACAAACCATATATCAATGGAAAGCTTATTTATTCAACTTTCAGATGAAAGTTGACCCAAATTTACCTTTATGACTGGTTTTGTGGTCCAGGGTCACATATTATAAAGTCTAGCCTAGGTTCTCAGATACTGTGATTTCCTCCTCATGTCACTGAATTCACCATTAACTATTCACCTGAACAGTTTATGATGTTTTATATGGTATCATTTTAATCCTTGACCATCAAAACATAGGGGTAGGCATCACCTTTTCTGTGTTATCATGTTTGATTCAGAAGATATGATACAAAATACAGAATTTGGTTATGGTGGAACGTAAAATGCCATCACAAAAACGTTTTTCATGCAACTAACCCTAAACCAAATCTATACCCTAACCCTATAGTGCATGTTGTTAATTAATATTACTCAGTACTTAATTGCATATTACACTGTAACAAGGACACCTTTAAGGCGCAATGTGTAAATTTTAGGAGGATCTATTGATAGAAATGCTATGTAATATACATAAATCTATAAGATAAATCTACCTGTTTGGAGATCAAAATGAGCTGTTTAATGACACACATAGACATGAGTGGAAGTCAGTATGTTAACCAAGACCTGTATAAGTTAACAGTTGGAAATGGAACAGCAGATGACCAAATCAATACTGATCAGAGATATTGATCCCTGAAAACTTGTCAAATGGGTCAGTGTGAGAATTATTGTGGATCTTACTTTTTCTAATGCATTCCAATTATTCTTTTGCATGGAATGCAATGCGAGTATCGATGAATTACATTAACAAAAAATCCAATAATATGTTCCAAAATAACACAACTGTCATACATACCTGTATGTATGTGTGTATGGGTAGGTCTGCCACACACTCATAATTAGACAGTATTGATGTCATTGTGTTGAAAAGTCTGTGGGTTAAAAGGAAGGCTAGCTACTATAATTACATCTCCTGCCCTCTATGTGAGTGCATTTTATTATTCTCCCCCTCATGACTAATGACCACTGTAGCATTTTATTTAAAACTGTTCTCTATGTATATATCAGTGCGTTAACACAGGGAGGTGATGCTTTGAAATGACAGCATTATTGCACTCGTGTGTTTGGAAATGCAGCCAAAGCTATATTAAAATAAACTAAATGTTAGTAATGAAACCTGTCCCCAAGGTGCATATGTGTGTGTACAGGTTTGCATGTGTCCCTTGTGTAGGCCAAATGAGTTTATTTTCCTCAGCTATAAAATAATAAAAATTACAATAAAAATGTGTTTGAAAGACAAAAACCTTCCACAGACATAACAATACAGGGTTAAATCTGTAAATCCAGTGGTGAAATGCTTTATGGCCTCTCAATTTTCTATGTAATTATAGCCACCTGACTACACACACACACACACACACATAAACACACATGCACACAAACATATATATATATATATATATATATATATATATATATTTATATATATATAGTAAAACAGCCGGTAGGTGTCTCAAAAACACATCTGTAGTTTAGCAATAAATCAGCAGAACTGATTATAAAGGCATGAAAAGACCCTTTCACACACTTGCATATAAGATTTCTGCCTGGCTAGCTACTGTATAAATGAGACAAGAGTTGCTTTAGATCACTTTTGATCCTGAACATTTCTGAAAAGGTACACTATTATTAATTCGGAGACTATAGTTATCCTGATTATGGATTTGTAGTTATGGCTATTTTAAGTTTTTTTTTTTCCCCTTTGATAATAAATTTCTGGGTGTTTGTGCGTGCAAATTAACTGATGGTGAGAGTCAAAGGAAAGGATGTTTATACTCAACTAATATAACGACAGAGCAATACGTTCGTACAGTGTCTGTTAACGTCTGGTAACTTTGCAGATAACCTTACCTATTAAATAAATGAAAAACTTTTCAATGTTTTATGTATTATTTATTCAGGTTCTTTTTGTGTAAAATTAAATTGCATTTGAAGACTTTCAACATTCAAAATGAGGCCTAAAAAAAATAGGCGAGTGGCAAACATGTTTTTACACCACTGTAAATTGATGACGCAAATGCAGTTTGTCATTGCTAAATGTTCAAAAACATTAACAAATTACAAGGAAGTGTGAGAAAAACAGCAACCCATCCACTCACAGTTACAGTTACCTCCAGAAAGCGAATGAGGTGGCACTTTATGCATGACATCCCTTGGCTATTGGAAACCATGACTTTGCCGGCCTCGAGCTGGAGACATTAATCTAGCATAATCAGGATTAATGCGGAACACAGCCCTTTTACTCGCACTGACAGATGGCTTCAATTACGTGAGCACTTTAATACATTTAAGAGAGCACGAGTCATAAACTCATCGATTAGATTAGCAAAACCCAAAACAAGCACGGGTCTATTCCAGGAATTACAGAAAAATTAATAAAAAACGAGATATAAATCTAAAAATGTAAGACTTCAGGATGACAACTTGACTTACACAAGTAGCATGTGCAATTGCAAAAAGATAAAACGTAAACATAATTATCCGAGTTTTAATGGCTATGGAGCATTTTGGAACAATTTTGTAATTCAGTAACCATAGCAATCCCATGGGAGAACTACACCCTGGTCCACAGAATAAAAGACACTCTCAGCATACTGCATCTCAGGAAACAGGGAGTCTGATATTTAAGTGGGAGTTCAGTAGGTCCGCCAGGACTGTCGTTGTACTTTGGCCATTAGATAATTACTGGGACGTACTTCACTGCAGTTCTCTGAACGGATCTTTTGGTTGCTGTTATCTTTATATCCATTTTGTTTATTCAGCCTGAATGTGTAATACCTTTGGGGGCAATCAAAAGAGCTGGGATTCAGAACAGTCTCATTGACTGAAGCCACAGACTCAGCGCACCATTTAGCAGTGACGTGAATATGAAATATATTTTGTCTGGAGAGTTTGGCTGAGTCAATATTAATCTGCCGCTAAATCTGTCCTGCTATAAGGCCTTCTTATTCTGAAATGTGCTTGTTCTTACTCTGAGTCTTACCATTAACTTGACACTTTTGTTGATTATACAACATTCAACATTATTATACAGATCAATATTATACATTGTATACATTATACATATTATACATTATACGCTATACATATAATTAGTATTTCAAACTACATTAGGCTACATCAATTTTCAAATAAATGCATATCATTTTGTCAAATCTGTGATGTGTTGCTGTAATTCTACCACTAGATGTCACTACGATAGTGCCTAAATAGTTGAAGTTTGCATAGATGGACATGAGGTCCAGACAGAGAACAGTCAGCTATCAAAAACCTGGCATGACATACAGTATAAGACATGAGATAAAAAGATTACTGATTGAGGATTTAATGTTTATTTAATGACTTTATGATTTAATGTTTCTTTAAATTAGTTTGTAAATCATTTACATGGGCATAAATACCTGAGCCCCTTTGTTGAAGACCATCATTTGGAGTAAATTCTGGTTTTACACCAAAACAGTGAACCATGATGTGCTATCTGCTAATATTAGCATTAAGAACATTTTACATGACGTCTTGCTTGCGTTCTTGCAGTCTTTCTTGTGTACAGACGTTTTTCATACACAACAAAGACTGAATACCGACTACAGCTTCAGCTCAAACATGCTGCATTTCTAAACCATTAATGTAAAATTGCAATGTTCCTAAAGTGTTAGCTAATAAACAAACAAGTGTATATTTTACCATAAAATTATAGATCAACCAAGAAAAATATCTTCCTATACAAATGTGAGTGTTAAAGAACCATTTGGTGTGCACAAAACTGTTCACTATTCCCTGTACAGTGAATGTCACATAGTCCACAATACAGATATTATGGAACATTTTGTCAACCTTCGTCAAACTAAATACAGTAGCAAGTATACTTGTTCTTATTGCTATCAAGTATGATGTTTAGGATTTATGTCATTGCACTGTAATGCAATGATTGCTAGATTACTGTACAATAGGCTACCACAATCAGCACTTGATCAATTACAACTGGTGCAAAATGTTACCGCCAGATTTTTAACTGGGACTAAAAAGAGGGAGCCCATCACTTATTATAAAAACTTCTGTGTCTTTTAATACTGATTAGGCCTCCAATTTTATTGTTGGGTTAATGACTGTATTTTATGGTATGGCTTAACTTGTACAGCACTCTGGATCAACCTGTATTTGAATATATATATATATATATATATATATATAAATTAAAATTGTAACTGTAGTGTGAACACTTGACCATTTAATCCAGACTGAAGTTGTGGGCTGTACTGAATTGCGACACTGTAGCTTTAAGGACGGGGCGGGCTGCGCAGCGATGACGCAGGAATAATAATGAAAGGATGCTTGAAAATTCCTCCTAGACTGCAGCGTGTGTGGTGACCAGCCGAGCCGCACACTTCACACATCCTAACAAGAGTAATTACACAGGCAAGCGGAGAGACCCAAAGAAGACTCCAAACAGGGGAAGAGAGGGGCTTTGGAGAGACTTCCAGGAGAGACACACACGACATAACTCACTTATAAACAGAAAGAGTGGGATTTTGCCATACTAAGTTCAATTAAGGATAAGTCTTAATTTATATAGCAATCTACTTGGGAGGGGGGAAAAAAACTTAAAAAAAGATTTGGCTCTTTGCAAAAAAGAAAAAAAGTTACTTCGTTCAATGGTGTCAAAGATGTCATGTTTCATGTCACTATGTCTGTCCATTTGGGTAGTACTCATGATGCCTGGCAGGACAAGTGCACTGAATGACAACATCAATGTGATGGTCATGTTGCCTCTCAACAACACATACTTGTTCTCTTACCCGAGAGTTTCTCCGGCTATCGAGTACGCGAGAAAAACCCTCGAGAGAGCAGAACTCTTTGCAGGCTTTAAATTCAATGTGCGCTATGAGAACTCCGCGTGCGGGGTGGACGCTCTCTACGCGCTCGTGGACACGCAGGGAGACGAGCGTCCCAACCTGGTCCTCGGTCCTGTGTGCGAGTACGCGGCCGCGCAGGTGACGAGAGTGGCATCCCACTGGAACATCCCGGTGATCTCAGCAGGTGCTCTGGCCACCGGCTTCAGATTGAAAAACAGCGAGACGAGCGAGTACTCTCATCTCACACGAATCGCACCAACTTACCTGAAAATGGCTCAGACTTTTCAGGCGATATTCGAACATTTCGCCTGGAGAACGGCATATTTGATTTACGACGATGATAAAGACGAGAGAAACTGTTACTTTACGATGGAGGGGGTTTATATGGTGCTCTCAGACTACCACATCGTCACAGATTTCGCTGTGTTGAACTCACACGAGGAGAGAGTAGACGCCGACGGGATCATCACCTCCGTCTACGGGAGCGAAGGTAACGTTACTCGTTAACTTGTCCGTCATTTACCAAACGCTTTACGGCAAGCCGTTTTAACATTTATTCCTCAAGATAAACCAGTATATATTTGTTTTTGGTTTTTTTTGTTTTTTTATTTCATCAGCTACAAGTGTTCAATTTGATTTTAATACTTACAGATACTAGTATGTATTTTGTCACTAGTACTTATTCATTATATGCACAATAACTGTGTAACAAGTTGCACGTTTTTGGCATTGAATTGCATGGGGATCTGTGATTCTGATATTATTCACATTAGATTAGTATGTATTCCAATTGTTGCTGGTGCCTATTTCAGTATTAGTAACTATTCATTAGGTGCTACAGTAGTTCTGTTTTCTTCTGCTGGACAAGTACTGATAAGTAGTTTTAAGGAATAATACGGCTTGCCATAGATGCCAAAAGTGTCTTAAAAGAACAATCCCCTGGAGAACTTTCTTGCCAGAAGGTGATAATTGGCACAACTGGAATTGATGGCAACTTGCTGGGTTTGAGCCTGATATTTACTCCAGACTGGTGAAGAGAGAGGGTCTCTGGAGAGACCCCTTTCAATTACTAGACTAGATCTTAACTATTAGACTACAAGTGGTAGCAATCCAAACTGATACTAAATCAATAAGATTGTATGTTTCCATATTAAAGAATTTCAGTATAACATGATGCACATGGGACACATTTCAGATTTGCTGATGATAAAGGGGTACTTAAGTGGTTTGTACTGTAGGGGTATGTAACTGACAAAATGTTTGGAAAACACTAGATAAAAATAAGCTTGAAAAACATTCTGAAAACTCTGTGCTGTCAGATTTTTTTCACCAGTAGCTTGTTCGCTGTAGTAAGTTGTAACTCAACTCGGGTATTTAGAGGTCAAAAGGGTGGATTTGCAAAGTATTGCCCCTGGTCAAACACAATTCCTTATGTTATTAAGTCACTTTTAGTTTAAACTGGAACTGGAACATAGTTTTCCTGGAAGTGTTATATATAATACCAAATGATAATGCATGGAAGCACTCCGAACAGCAATCCCCAAACTGCCCGGGATGTTGCAACAGACAAAGAGCAATACAGAACATACACAAACATGTCAAATGCAGATATTTTCCTAACTAGGGCTGCTCCCTGTCTGTAAAGATAGGTAAGAGGTCAGTTGCAGTCCATAAGAAAGCCGGTGGAAAAAATGATCAGAATTTTGACAGGCGGTCAACACTAAGCGAGAGCTGTAGGAATTTTGGGGAGCAATTTGCAGGCTTTAGCACTCCTCTAGACATCCTCAAGCACTTTTTAACAGCTTTTCACATGGCGAGTAAAGTCATGCGCTGTCTGCCTGGCTGATTCTCAATAACCAAAGAGGATACACCCTCCCTTGAGTTCACTGCTACTATTGGTGTTGGATGCATTGTGGCGCTAAAAGATATGCCTGCTGTCAAAACTATTAACTGTCTGCTGTTATCCTTCTTTCAAACATCATATCCGTCTGCCCCTAATCTGTGGTGTTTCACAAAAAGTCTGACTGTGCACCTCCTTCTGATCCTGTTTCATAAACAGTGCATTTCTCACATTCCTAGCAAGGATGTTGTCGATTTTAGAAAATATACACATATCCCTCAATACAGGGGCCCTGTATCACTGTTCTAAGACAGTCCTGTGCGTTGAAATGAACATCTTGGGTTTCTTAAGCTAATATTGCATATTGCGTGAATGCTGGTCATTAAAGGAATGTTCCACCAATTCTGAAAATGTCAGTATGGAATGACTGTAACGGGGTAGAAGGTTAATGCTGTCTTGGGGCTGTTTTGACACTAACAATGACAGGGTAACAGCTCTTGAGGCTTTTTATAATTTTCTTTCCCTTTTCTACCAGTTTACAGCAGCTAGAGGTCCTCATCATGTTGCGATCCCCCACAGCAACTATAAATGTGCAAGTATGGAATGCTCCTCATATAATGACATATACTTTCTTTGATCTGTCCATCACAGGCCATGCAGAGATATAAATGTGAAATCTCAGTGATGGGATGCATTTTTCAAGCCACAACCCAAACACTCAGGCCCCGTTTACACTAGTGCGTTTTAAAATGAAAACAATCCTCGTCTACACTGGTGTTTCCACAGCGTTTCAGAAATGATCTCCGTCTGCACTACACGGCCGAAAACGCACGTCACATGACCGTTCATGCACACTGGGCATGTGCATACAAGTGTAAACAGTTGCCTCTTGCGCATATAGGCAGCTGCAGTATTAAAAAAAATGCAGAGTTTAACTGCAGAGTGGCTGCTAAAATTACAACAAAGCCAGTAACAACAAAGATTGCAGTTCAATCTCCATGTTATTGTTTACACGGTCGTCAAGGATACGCAGAGCGAACGTGGGCAGCCACGCCATCATTTTTAAAGGTCTCAGTTTTGGTCCGTTTATACTGAAACACAACCCTGGCATTTTCAAACTAAAACGAGGTCTGCAGCATTTTCGAAAAGTCTCCATTTTCGAGGTTTGTAAACATCAGGCGTAACCGTAGCAAAACTTATGCATTTTAAAACAAAAAAGCACTAATGTAATCAAGGCCTCAGGGTAAAATTTGTCATCGGTTTCATTTGTAATTTCTCTGCAAAAGTATGAGCATTTTATGAGAAATTTTGTAATTTTTAGATGTTTTTAAAGTAAACAAGCAGCTTGGCCAAAATTTCATACTGTAGTCGTTCTAAGAAAAAACTCTATACAGCTTAGGCACTTGGGGAGGGCCAAGAGCGTACAAGAAGTAATAGCAAATGCCTGAAGCCAACGACCCATCTAATCTGAGTCGCAGGGAATTTTAGCGAGTTTGAACATGATATGGTCAAGCTCTGCTCAGAACCGGTCCTGCCTCGAGGCAGGTGCGTGGGTACCCAGTGGGTCGAACTCCGAGAGGCCAACTTTCTATGCAGAAAGGACCCGAGCCTGCAAGGCAGGGATGTCCAAGTTGTAGAACCTGGCAAAGGTGGAGGCCCAGCCAGCCGCCGCACAGATTTCTGCAATGGATACACAACTGGACCCTGCCCATAATGAGTCCATGCTTCTGGTGGAGTGGGCTCGTACTCCACTGGGGCATTGCAGGCCCAAAGAGGAGTATGCTAGTGCAATCGTTCTATCCATTGGGTTAGTCTCTGCTTCGTGACCGGATGCCCTTTGGTGCGACCGGGGCAGCTCAACGGCTCAAAGGGGGGAGCCCACAGAACCGTAGACAAGTCCCATGTAGGGACTGTAAGGGGGCAAGGCAGATTCAGCCTCCTAAAAAGCGAATCCCTTTAAAAAGCGAACAACCAAGTTGTTCCTGCCTACCAACTGTCCGGCTATAGAAGCGTGAGAAGCTGCTATAGCCGCTACATAGACCTTAAAAGTGGAGGGAGTGCGACCCTTATCCAACAACTCTTGGAGGAAGGACAATATCAATGATATGTCGCAGGAAGTTGGGTCTTCGCTGCGGGCTGCACACCAAGTGGAGAAGACTGACCGTTTAAGGGCATAGAGAGGTCTCGGGTCACTAGCCTGAAAAATAGTTTTTAAGATGTTCTCGGGGAGGTCCACAGGCTCCCATCGAGAGGCCATGGTTGGAGAGCCTACAGCTTGGGCTTCTGTTTGCCTGAGAGAAGAGGTCCTGTCTCAGGGTAATGGGCCATGGGGCTGCTATGACGGCATCAACGGCAGGTCCAAAAAGACCAGCGGGGGAAACCGGAGAGTCAAGGAAAAGGGCCTTGTCCGGATGGCGGCAGGGGATGCGCTGAAACAGCTGTTCACAGACGCTAAAGGCGACTTGTGAGCGGCACGCTGATAGAGCTTGCTTGCAGAGTGGTGATCAGCTAAAGCAGTCAACGGCATGTCAACGACAAGAAGGCTTCGAGACTCACAGTGCACAGAAGAATACGTTTGTCGCCGCTGAAAGAGAATAATTCTGAGGATCCTGTGCCAGAATAACCGCTTCTATAGATGACCCCGCCCATTTCAGGGGGCTCTGGCGGGCTTCATACCCATAGGTTTGTTTTATATGAACTGCACGAACCAATGACTGTGCAGTTTTCACTGCGATATGAAAAAGGCTTCAGTAATCTGAGAAAAAAGGAGTTTTCCTCACCATGTCTAGAGACGCAGTACGAGTAAAGTATAGAAAAGGGAAATTTTAGAAAAATTTGGAGCATTGGGATCACTAAACGAGGGCTTAACTCATTTTTGTGAGAACCTCAAATTCGACCAAAATTTTTCAAAGATAAAATTAGAATTTGAAGGGAACATCATTTAAAAAAAATTTTTTTTGAAAGCTTTATGACAAGTGACAAGATAGTTGGCTATAGCCCTATGATAATAAAAGTTTGTGTTTATATTACCATAAATTACTGACATAGCCACTGTATAAATTAGCATATATTTGAATGCTAAATGATGCAGCCTGTTCCATGAGGTAGATTGCTGGCATTGAAATTAGTATTCCAGGCATGGTAGATGCTTCATTGTTTGGCTCCAGTGGTGTAAGTAATGTAGTAGTGAATACTGATACAGTACAGATGGCAAAGATGCTTAAATTTATCTGGGTGTCAAACTGATAAATTACATTATGAGTTTATACATATTACATTTTTTTAACTACTACTTTTCACTACTCATGGCTTGTTTTTTTTTTAAAATATCATCTTCAAAATACAGACTGCAACTGTGTTTAGAGGTCAATGACAAAAGCATGTAAGAAAGTTGATTTATGTGGCTGCTTATAATAACAGCATTCATCAGTATCTACTCTCTCACACAGTTTCTCATAATAAGAAATCAGTACAGATTGCCAAATAGTTTTTGTTTGCCTGCAGTCATCTTTAAAGGACGTCATTGGGACATTCTCCAGCACCCGTGACGCCTGATTTGATTAATTGGCCATTGCAATACCCTTGTTTTTTTTGTTGTCAGTCTTCGTTATGCAGTTTTGAACCTGTTGCACAAGGCTGCGGTGTGTTGGTTGGCACAGCTGAGGCAAATGTAATAAAATACAGGTAAGTTTAATGACATGGCCCAGCCTGCACATGAGCGCTGATTTTTTTTTTTTTTTTTTTAAATTTAGCACCTGTTTATCAAAAGACTGTGGAGTGGGAGTGTTTTGTGGGTATGATGGCTAAATGAGTGTCAACATCGGTAACAATCCACTTGTTAAGTCATGACATAAGAAATATGGTTTTCGGATCCAAGCCTTTACTAATTTCAGCTAAGCTAAGTGTACAATACAGTGTCTGGGCTCACAGTGTCCCGAAAATCAGTATTTTAACGATTCATAAAAGATTAGGGTTATGATTTTTTTTAAATGGTATCACAGCACACTGTGAGTGTATAGCAGCATCATTTGTGATTTGCTTTTGGCATCTGATAGAGTGTTTGGACCAGGAAACGATACCTAGCTGTTGAATGTGTAACATAAAATTCCAAGTTATAATGATTTGCACCCAAAATAGACTGCTTTTTTTCCATGATGTGCTCTTTTTTTCTTTTTTTTTTTTTTTTAAGATGTGGATATAATCACTATTATAAATGTCACTATTTTTATTTTTTTTAAAACATCATATATCTAAGCTAAACGTTTATAAACATCTGTTTTGTCAGATCTCCACACTGATGCTAAATGTCAGAAGATAACGCACTTTAATGAGGATGGAATACAGTGTTGCAATGTTTTGACAGTGAATGACGTGAGCACAGAAGCACAAACTGGCTGAGTGGTCCTTAGGGACTGAATTTACTAAGCCAGATATATGTCATTATAGCCCTGCTTATTTTGCATTCTGTGCCATGCTGCCAAAGTCGGACAGAGCGGCAAGACAGTAAACCCTTATACTCGGTAGCGATACTGCACAAGTTTGCACAGCGATATTATTTCCATGTGCACGTTCACACTATGCGTCTATATAGACCCCCAGGTGCTTTAAATGCGGCGCAACCAACGGTAAGTGTGCCATGTGTTGCCTCTTTGCATTCCTCAGCTCATTTGTAACTAGTGTCAGTGGGAAAATCCAGATTTTTGAAATATTGCTGGCTGGAGCTGTACCCCATGGAATCGCTAGAGAGCCAACACAGGGCCTGTAGTGTGCTGTATGCTCTGTAATTAAAGGGTGCTATAGTGCAGGAATACTGAGGTGAAGTTTGTCCCACTCAGCTGAGGATATTTCAAGCAGCGCATTACACTGACTGAGCTGTGGGGAAAGTTCCAATCCTCTGAATCTTCCTATTTATGGGACACTTTGCGACTTTTTTGAAAAAAAACTCTGTTTGCTTGTTGTTTGTTTATTTATTTTTGACCTCCTTGCTCCATGGGAAAATATTTTGTACCTCAGACTGTGTTTCTGTTAGACCAGGTCAAAAATAAGCTATTCTATGGTACTCAAAGGCTTGTGCTTACATAATTGAATCAATGCCACATGTTCTTGTAAAGCTGGCCAGTAGCATAAAGGTCATAATTAATCTTAAATGAACAGCACTGAGCGTGTTCTCAGGATCAAGATGATAATACCTTAATGTGCATGTTGAATTTATGGTCTGTAAAACACTTAAGAAGACACAGTGCTTTATTTTGTCTGCCATAAATAAGAATGGAAAAAATAAGGAAATTAATGTTTCTGGTGCATACAGTATTATCATACAAACAACCAGTCACTAACTTATGTATCAGTTTTTGGTTCGTGGAGTTGTAAATGAAAAATAAATAAAATTAATGACTTGTGGTTCAGTAAGTGAGTCAGATTAATTGAGAAACTGCTCTATTGGATTCATAAGTTGTGATTCATTAAAAAGAACCTGCTCCGAAGAGTCATTCGCTTACTGTAAACTCTGTATGTTTTGTGCTGAATAGTTACGTAGGGAACACTTTGTTTTAGTACAGTGTTCAGCGGAAGGCACATGCGAGAACCGAACGTCATGAAAATCATTGTTACAATATTATTTTATTTTGTTTATTATTTTCTTGGTTTCCCACCTTAAACATAAATGCCTTTTGACATTATACACATAAACCAGGTGGCAATGGTAGTTTAAAGTTGTTATTCTGAATTGCAAATAACATTCTGTTCCTTGTCGTTTTGCAGTGGTGATTATGTGTGCCAGGGCGGACACAGTACGAGACCTCATGCTGGCATCTCATCGACGCAAATTAACCAGCGACAGCCACATCTTTTTCAACATTGAGCTCTTCAACTCCTCTTCCTATGGTAAAGCTCCACTGCTCTATTCAAGGTTGTTGTGCACTGATTACAGAGCTTATCTCTATTCCCAAGATAAGCTATAGTCAGACGAGATTGTCCTATGACCCTGTAGCACAATGAAGCTATCTACAGGTCTTCTGCTTGATAGAGATTACATTCAAGAGATATTTGGCTCAACACAATAGCGCCTGGATATTGTCTGGTGAGCAGAACCAGGATGTTCCACCGATGTTCCTGTGCATATCTTAAAGCCCCATTGTTGCAGCAAAAGTAACAGAGTAGATATTTTGCCCATTGTCACTGAGGTTTTATCAGCAGACACAGGCAAAACATGGTTGTATAATGTCCTTATCTTGAGAGGCATAGTTTTCTATAGCAAATCTTGCAGTATGTTGATGTGAACTAATTTGTTACATTAAAACATTATTTCACAGGGGATGGATCCTGGAGGAGAGGAGACAAATATGACAATGAGGCCAAGGCTGCCTACAGTTTTCTCAACACTGTGACATTACTTAGGTCCACCAAGCCAGAGTTTGAAGACTTCTCCATGGAAATGAAAACGTCACTACAGCAATCAGGCATTCCTGTTTGTGAAGACTGCAGTGCTGTACGTGAGTCTTTGAAACAAAATTACTGAAAATAATGTTAAAAATATATATTGAATACTTTCATATTCAAAAAGCCATATATCGGACTTTTATTGGATTTCAGATTAATTTGGACTGGTCTTTGGAGATCTAAAGATCTTTCTTCACATTTCACCTTTTTATTTTAACTTTCTATTTTACATTTACTTTCTGTTTGCACATAAAGTTAATTATTTATACATATAAACAGTATGTCACACACATACAAGTATTGAGGAGGAATGCAAAGGAGATTAACCTAAAAACTTCTAACCATGAAAAAGTTGCAGAACCTCCTTGGCTATCAAATACACCATCCTTTTGTCCCCTGTTAACAATATACAGGCAAATCAATCAATCAATCAAACAAATGCCTCTTTTCTGCATCCATTTTGTGGCCTGCAATATGCAGGGAGCAGCTGATTCATTTATTCACACAGTTTAAAGTCAGAGTACAGTGCATTCACTTTTGAATGTGGTGACTTGCCGTTCCATATAGGCCCCATATTTTGGTCTGGCTCTTTGTCCCCATCATGTCAGCTTCCTTTGAAAAGCCATCAGAGCTTTTCTAAGAAAGACAGCGGAAACTGTCTTTCTGAAAAACAATTGTGGACCAATCAAAGTGCCAAGGTTAATAACCTCAGTGGGGGCCCTGCCACTTTTTACTGGCTCAATTGCTATATCAACAGGAGCCACAAAAGATTTGAGCTGGACTTTTGCGGGGGACCACTACCATATAGAAATGTGTTCAGACAAAGCCCTTTCTCGTTCCAAATATAAATGTCAAGGCTTCAGTGTGACGAGCACAATTATTTCATTGTATGAATACACTTCCCAGAGAAGCCTTACATGACAGAAGCACAGGCTAAAGTGATGTTTCACAAACTTGGCCCTCTGCTTGTAGCTGCCGCTTGTATCTGCTTAGTTTTTTCAGACGGCGGTGTTCATGCTGAATTAATGAGCTGGATGAAGAATGCTCACTTTATTCATTAAGAAAGGTGATACATTTTTTGGAATTGGCTTACAGTGAGTGGTGTTCTTATGAGCATCCACACAGATTTTAGCAATTCATACTAGCTGCCAGGAAATGCAGCCATACTCATTTGCAAAGAGCCCCCCATATGCAGAACATAAATCTGCTGGATAAATGACAGTTTCCACTGTTAAAATTCTAGAAGCTCGACTGTATAATCCAGCTACAAAGTAAGACCTTTAAAAGAATCATGAAATATGGATATTTAAAAAGTGCTGTTTTAGATCAAGGTGCTGTCTTTAGTGACTAAAATGACTGAGTCTGTGAAAAATGCAAAGTATTTTTATGCACTGATGACCAGTAGGTGGGTGTGTTGGATTACCACAGTCATTAGGAACATGTTTTATGGATTGCAGTATAATGTGTTTTATGTTTTATGTGTTTGATTGGATTTCTCCAAAGTTTCTTCCATGTTTTCCACTCGCAATATACTCTCAGAAGAAAAGGCTTTGAAATGATCCTAAAAACAGGCAACATTCTTCAGCATCATTAACTGTTTTTTAGCTGAGAAACATCATCTCTTCAAAAGAAGGAAACCATGAATTTGGTCAGACTGACATGTATTTTATCTTACTTAGTAATAGTTGTCATCTGTTGGCCCTCAGGTTTCTCTCTTATTTTCATCTAATTTCGGCTCGCCCTTCGCCGTGCGTCACTGCAGGTTATCAAGTTCCAGCATGACAAAACCACTGAGGCTCAAATAATCTCTAGAAAATATTTTTGCACAGATTAGCATTTCTAAAATACCTATCTCCTCAGGTGTGTATAATCCAATCACAGCTTCTTAAATCAGGTGATTTGTGTTAAAGTCGAGCAATTTAAGGTCACGTTACAAATAATGAGGGTTTTAATGCTTGGTGATTGGCTCTAAGATGTATATTTCCATCTGTACTTAAACAGAACTGCTTCGAAGGAGGATCAGTGAAGCAACTAGGCACATTCATTACAGATGATTGAACTCAATGCACTAGACTGTATATGAATTCAAGGCCACCCATGAGTGCTTCTTTCCTTTCCTTCTCAACAACTCTTATCTAGAACAAGATATGCAGTTAACCGCTTTGCTGACCATTAAGGGTCCCTAAAACCATCTCACAGGATCTGAACACACTGTGGCCGATTGGCTAAACTGAGACAAACAAAGGAAGTCACAGACTTATTACAGAAAGTTCGTTCCGCTTCAATCTGTTTTCAGAACAGACCTGTGATAACGACCAATGATATTCTCTTATGACAACCTTTACCACATTTCTCTATATAATCTTATAATTAATTCAAGGAATGTTTTTTCAGATAAGGGGAGCTATGGAGGACTAAATATTAAAATATATAAATGAGGAAATGTGAAAAAATACATACATTTAAATGAAAAAAAAAAAAAAATGCATGACCCAATGGGACGAAATGTATTTAATTTTTTTGCAGTTTTAATATATTAAATGATTTTCATTTATTTACTGATTAATTTCTCATTTCTAATTAGTTTCTTTATTATTGTTTCTGTATTTCTTCTTCCAATGTAATAAGAGAACTAAACATGTTTTGCTGCCTCACCTGTTGCTTTAAGCAGTGCAGTATAATTTAATAGTGGTACATGGATAAAGAATAAGATCTTTTATATTTCTGTGAAAGTTTTCAAACCAGGTCATCACAGTCCTTGCAACTGGACTTTGATCCTTATCATTTCTGAAGAGGTTTCACCAATCATCTGAAAGGTTTCGAGTGGTCTTCAATCAACGAGAAAAAGTCCTTCTGCAATGACTGAATTCTAAATGACTAGAAGCTCTTCACGTTCAAAATAGATTGTCTGAACAGTTGATTGTCTTTCATTCTCTTGTTGCATTCCATTATGAAGAAATAAACATGAAAATAAGTCAAGTCAAATAATACATACAGATATAAATAAGTGAAATATGTTGTACAGATTATTGTGCAATTTCATAAATCAAGTGAACGAAAAAAGTGTGTAATTAACATTGTTTCCCATTGGGTCATTTTTTTTTTTTTTTTTTTTTTTTTTTCCTTTTTCATATTTGTTTCTCCATAGACGGTGTCTTAAAAGTTCTGTTCTGGCCTTCCTGTCATTGCAGCATACCTGATAGTGACAGTGAGAATGCACTGGGTAATTTTTCACCGGGGTGAGGAAACTGACATGCGGTTGCACCTTTTCATGCCAGAGCCTGAAGTTAATCAGCCCAAATAAACAGAAACAGGCTTATGGGTAAAACAGTGAGTCCAGTGAGCCCTGAGGATGAGTTACATTCACTTTAATGATGCAGGGCGTGTTTGGGTTTGATCACTGCAGTTGGGCCAATTATGAATTAGTGCCGTTATGCAGTTCTCTCTCCCCTCTTAATACCTATGGAGGAATTTAACACATTAAAATGATATATTCTGTATTAAAATTGCTTATATATATATATATATATATATATATATATATATATATGTTTAAGTGAAATATAAATTGACTAAAATCAGTTTCTGCATATATAAGATTGTGAGACTTAAAGTCAAAAATAGCCATGATAAATAGGCACTAAAACAGGGAAGAAAACCTTACAGTTGATTTATTTATTTTTGTTACATAAGAAATCACTTTATTATTTAAAGATGCTGCAAACTGTGATGGAAAACCACACATCTCAACGTGGGTGACAGGCTTCGAGACCTCTCCTTTAACATCTGAGTTAGAATAACAGAAATTTAATCAAAATCTCCTCTATATCTCTTTCATATCACATTCTTGAACTGAGATGGCATCAGTTTTAAACAAACTGTTAGCAATAGTGCCTGATCTTAAATATCAGCGGGATTTGTTTCGCAATGAGAAAGCAATACATTTTTCGCATGAGGAATGTTTAGTCCGATACATTGTGTTGCTGAATTGCAAGCTGTGCTCTGTATGAAAACACGGCAGGGTTTGTTATGCTCTGAATGCTTGGAGATTTCACCTCTGTTCACGCTTCCAAAAATGAATATGTATATAAACAGTCATATGACTAATATCAGCTTTTCCTGCTGTTTCACTCTTATTAGGCAGTTGAGGGTGAATGTAAATATACAGTAATCTTGGCAGCCGGATATCGAATCTCCCCCGGGCCACAGACTGACTAAGCCCCAGGTTTTACTATTGTTTGCCTTGGGCTGCGCATATGCAGCATGCGGCTCTGTGGCAGGAACGGACCATTAATCCGTATCATAACATGAGCATCTATTAGTACGTGCTTTTCAGTATTCATGGCGGCTGGGTAGCCCTTATTATTTTTTAATTGGTTAGCGTTTTATTGAACAAGACAGTGCTGTTTATGGATCCTCTCCATCTTATTCACTCTTGATGTTAGAAGACACTGTATGCAGTTCATTCATTTGCAGTTAAATAAGATGGTGATTGATGAGCTGCTCTTGGATTCTCTCATGATAATCTTTGCTTAATCATATTTGTCTACTAATATCTTATAATTCTATGTAAATTAAGTTTGAGCAACATTTGTTCAGAAAGCAAGGAGAGTTATAGTGGGCCAAATATGAAATCAAAATTGAAGAAATGTGAAAAATAAATGCATGTGTACTTTAATGATACACAGAGGCAATATATTCTATTTTTTTTTTAACAATTTAATCATCAAATGTATTATACAAGGTTTGTACAGATACTGTAAAATGAATTTCAAGGACTTTTCAAGCACTACTTTTTTTGGTTTTCAAGGACTACCGTCAGAGATCTCACTTATAAATACTATCTTCATTATCTTCCCATTTCTAATTGTTTGCAATAAATGTATTTTTAAGAATTTTTAAAAATCAAATTACAGGTAAAATGTATTTTTATGATTTTTAAATCAATAATATTTTATATTATATGTTTGCATACTTGGTATTGAGAAACTGTCTATATGTTTAGAGAATTATTAACAACTTCAGTGCAAGTTTCATAGTTAGGTGGTAAAATCCTTGGTCTGTCTAGGGGGGTTCGGGGACATAACCAAAATCCGCGCATCACTATCGAACGATTCGAGAATGGACACAGGCTGGGAACCTGCAACAGAACCGTGTCGGTGGAAAAGGTGTATCTGAGCATGTGACTGCCTGTCTTGAGTTTTGTTGACAGCCAGAGGCGGCACGAAATTTGCCTGAGGTGGCCTCGTAATTCTCTATGCAGGACAAACTATAGCTTATGGCATTGTTGTCAAACAGTACTTAGCTGGTAAAGTGGACTTACTTATTGCGGAGTTAACGAAAGTTATCATGAGCATTGTAATGTTTAAAACAGATGTCTCAACAAAAACAGTAGACCCGGCCAGGAAGATTTTAAAATGAGCGGTCCATTTATAAATACTGGAAATACAAACCGGAAGACAGAAGACAACGAGCGCAGCGCTGAGAAGAGGCGGGGCTACATAAGGTCTGTATCAGACGGGCTGCAGTGTTAATTTTGCGATGTTATTGTTTAAAAAAAAAAAAAAAATTAAACACTGATTTCATATATACACCGTCTTCCAATAGTACTTTTCAAGTACCTTTCAGGAATATCACTATTTTCAAGGTTTTCCAGGCCTTAAATTTCAAAAAGTCAAATTCAAGTACTTCAAGCACCTTGTGTGAACCCTGATTATATTAATTTACCAATTTATAAAAACAATTTCAGAAATATTTACTATATAAATAAAATATTCTCGGAGCTGATAGCCTCGTAGGCAGCACTCCAACACCCGAGTTCGAGTCCTTGCTTGTGTTCCATTCCTGATCCTGTCCCCCTCTCTCCCCCTTTGCTTCCTGTCAGTAGTCCTCTACACTATCCTATCAGAGTAAAGACAAAGATGCCAAAAATACATCTAATTAATAATAATAACAAAATACAGACATATATACATTTTTATATCAAAGAGTGTGTGATTGTGTGAGCCCTGTGATGGACTGGCCATCCATCCAGGGTGTCCCCCGCCTGTGGCATGAGACACTGGGATAGGCATCCTGCAACCTTGCAGAGGATTAAGGGGTTTGGGGATGAATGGATACATCTCTATCACTTCTCTATTTCTTTCTCCAATATTCTAATGGAAGGTTAATGCCTGGATATTTCCCTTTTTCATTGATTGATTGAAGTGTCTCTCTCTCAGAAGCAAACATTATTTTGATTAAGAAATTGCTGTCTTCACCTAGTGTTCCTCAGACCTTGCTCTTTTATTGCATTGCAGGTCAATATGTTTATGGAGGGGTTCCATGATGCTTTGCTTCTGTATGCAATTGCCTTGCGTGAGGTGATGAATAACGGTCTGACGAAAAAGGATGGACTGAACATCACACACAGCATGTGGAACAGAACATTTGAAGGTAATTAGTAAAACAAATGCTGCGCTTTTTCCCGTAAAAATATAGACACTGTGGAAGACATCATTTGCATTTTATAACAAAAATTAATCAGCAGCTGTAGTTCTGAAATGCAAATATATATACTCAGAAGTGTGAGAATTGACTGGTTAAATTTTGTGTTAAAGTTCAGCGAAGGAGAAGGTAAACAGTGGCAGCAAACTCGGCAGTAATCAAGTGAAACCTTGCACTAGCCAGACGGTGTCAGAATAGGATGATTACTTGAGAAAATAAACATTACACTTGTGTAACCCTTGGTTTAATCAGGCTGATTTTGCATGTGTACATCTAGGGTTGGGATGCAGCATTAAATGAACACAAGGTCCCGAATAATAAAGTTTGGGTACAGAAGTTCTTGTTCAAACTAAATGCATTTAAAATGCAATGATTTTATACATGAGACTTTGGGAGTACCCGCAAAATGTTACATTATTTGCAAGGAAGGGATTTGAAGCATTATAACATGATAACACACTCAGTTTGTAGTATGATCCATTTATTTAAATTATACAAATAAGGTTAATTGCATAAGTACTCTTTCATTAGTATGCACAATATCGTTCTGTTTATTTTAAGTATGTGCTGCAGTTTTGTCATCTGCCTTTTAAATGTTCAAGCTCTTTAAAGCAGGATGGATTCTGATTGACTGTCAATGTTTTTATCATTTATAAGCTGGAAAAATCATTCTGAAAGTGATTTCAACAATATCGTTTATCATCTGGGCCATTATCATTATAGTTGTGGTGTGCTATTCTGCTATTCTTTTACATTTAGAACGATCTTTGTTATTGTTATCATCCTTGGTGTGAACAGGCCTTAATGGCTGCTGAAAATTCAGCTTTAGCTTCAGCCATGAGAGGAATAAATTACATTTCAAAATGTATTAAAATAGAAAATGGTTAATTGTAATAATATTTCACAATATTACTGTTTTTGCTGTATTTTTTAATCAATTACATGCGGTCTTGGTGAGCATAAGAGACTTCTTTCATAAACTTACTGAACCCAAATTTTTGAACAGCAGAGTACATATGAATTTTAAGAAAACACATATAAACTTGTTGGTAGGTTAGCAACACTTTTGTTTTCTAACAAATCAACATCCTATTTAATGATATTTTACAGCTTATTATTAGGAAAATAGTAATGCATATTTTGTGCAAAAAGAACAGTGGAATCCGAAGACTGACCAAGTCTTATTTTATTCCCATTATAATTATTCATCACATTTGATTCCCATTATTGTAGTTGTGAACAGAGGGTTGTCCAGTATTCCTGCCACTGTAATTCATTAAACTTCCCTTACAAAATAAGTGCTCAGACATGTCTGCGGCCCAGACCTATCTCAATGACCACAGCAAGACAACTAAACGTGAAATAACAATGTTTTGCTCGGCCAGAATCATCAGAAACAGGGTCATGTTTTCCTGTTAAATGAAATAATATTTTAAAAATCTCAAGAATTCAGAAACACAGATGTACAGATGAAATTACCATTTCTGCAGTCAAAGCCAACAAAAACGTCAGGAGGCGGATGAGATTTCCTGTTGTATTGCCCACCCGGAATTTGCCGACTCTTGCTGGTGTTTTCCTTGGAATGTTTGACTATTCAAACTAATTAATTTTCTCATTCCTCGCATTCCGTTATACAGGCATTGCTGGCCAGGTGTCTTTAGATGCCAGTGGTGACCGAAATGGGGATTTCTCTGTCATTAGGATGACAGATCCAGAGGCAGGAACGCACGAGGTATGCACACGTAATCATTTCTGCTTTATTTGACCGAAAAAAGTCAGACATTCAATCATTTGAAACTAATTTGCAGTATTTGGTTTACTATGTTTGTGCCAGAATTATGTCTGAAGTAAGGAAAGTGGTGTCTTTTTATGCCTTCAGACTATCATGAACTACTTCGGCACCAATGGAACTTTCGTTACCATGCCGGGCTTTAAGAGGGAATGGTTCTCCTTGCGATCAGCACCAGAGCCACCACCCCCAAAACACATTGAACCATCATGTAAATTACCTCTGCTTCTTGAAGACTGACACTTTTTTGTAACAGCATGATATGCACGAGTCTCATATTTATTATTATAATTTATATGCAGCTTTCCTTATAAATTGTTTCATTTTCTTTCCTAAGCAGGTGGACTAGGTGTATCGGCAGTGACTGGGCTAATAGTAGGGGGAATTCTGGGAATGGCTCTCCTCATGGCATTCTACTTCTTTAGGTAAACGTCTAAAAAAAAAAAAAAAATCATAATTTAGGTCAATGTATTAATTATAATGATACAAGTGTCTGAAATGTAAATCTCAGCTTTAATATTTTTAGAACCATCTGCCCAAATGTTTGTTGAGATAGTAGTACTGCTGATACTTGACATCTACATTCATGATATTGTTCTTCATCGCTCCTCAGGAAGAATTACAGGATAACCATTGAACGGAGGACACCTCGAGAAGAGTGTGACATCGGAAAACACCGTCAGTTGCGGGAAGACTCCATCAGATCCAACTTCTCAGCAGCGTAGTCTGTAGTCGTAGGTCGACTGCTGGGGTGTTCAAATTCGGGGAAGGTGCATCTCAAATGAGTCTGTGGGCTCTTCAAACACCATCCCAGGAACCCAGAAATATTTATAGACATGCTGTAGTGTTTTTCTTTGTAAATGTTTCTTGCTCTTCAATTCGTAAACTCAGGAAAGTTGAATTATTGGAGGAGAAGTGCTCGCAAGGCTTCTTGACTCTCTGTAAAGAAAAATGGTCTTTTTTTTTATTTAGCTACAGACCTTTTTTTCCCTGCCAAACTCATCTTGAGGAAGATTCTGTAGAAGCCTGTCAATTTTGTAGAAAAAAGTGGGGTGACTTGAGTCCGGTCAGCTGCTGGGTCGGTGGGGAGAAGCAGTTACGAGATATTGAGGACTGTAAGAGTGATACTCAGAACTTAAGTTTATTTTAAACGTAACACTCTCCCCAGTGATCTCGGCATCACGTTACCTTTCTCTTCTTCGTTTAGAGAATGTCCAGCAGAACACACTGATAAACATCCATACTTTCTTCTTTCTAGACTTGGGTCAGGAGGCACTGATGAATAAAAAACTGATGTGAACTTTAAAATGATGTTCCTCTCTGTCAACACGTATCTCAGCAAGCCTTGATATATGAAATTTGGCTGCATGCTGAAACACTGAACTGTTTTTATTTATGATTATAAATTCTGATTTTTAGTCCCACTAATTATAATAATCAAATATAATTTCAGCTCTCTGTCATATCTTGATTTACACTGCCATGTACAGTATCATACACGCTGCTGGGTGCCTCATAACCAAATGTTGTCTGACTGGTGTTCACGGTTTTGGCTTCAAGATTTAATTGATAAAACCGACTGTTGTAAAACTAAACCAATTTAAACTGTCCATTCATGTCAAGATGTTTAAAATAGGAAGAATTTCTGCTTTTTAAACTTTAATAGCAACAAAAAATGTCTGCCATAGTCCTCCTCCACCATTACATTTTTGTGTCAGTCATTTTGTACAGCCCACTTTTTATTGGTAAACATCATACTTTTTGAATGCTAGAAAGAGTTTAATAGAAGAGATGATTCTGCTCAAATCATGCCTGATTCTTCATCGTCCTGCACTTTGATGCATCTGTGGAGGTGAACTGCAGAGGCAAGCAATTTGTTTGGTTGGTTTAAAAGGATAAAAAGTAGGCTGTGAGGAAGTTATGTAATAGATATATAGATATGTCACAGTATGATTTTATACACAACAGAAGCCGGTCTACCTATCAACGAAAGATTTTGAAAAGCTATTTTCAGTTTATATTGCACATGTACATTTTTGAACTATGTCTTTAGATTGTCTTTGTCAGGAGGTGGTTATCAATAATCAGTTTAATAGCATACTATTAAGTATATTTTTAACATTTGTGATGATTCAGTAATGATGATGAGATGTAAATGTGAACTGTCACATTTAAAACCATCTCTATGGTTTGTGCGTCAAAAAAATAGGGTTTTATTCAGGCTTGGTATGATGGCAATTGTATACTGATGTAAGTAAATGTATCAACATAAGATGTGATGTTATTTATTGATATTTTTGTAGAGGTTTCATTTTTCTTAGTGTTGATTTTAACATTGTTTCTTGTGTGAAATATACAGAATCCTTTTTGTAAACAGTATATCTGCCTTGTCAGAGCAAATTTTATCTGATAAGTATATTTACAAGGCTTTGTAAACACTTGGAAGAATTGTAACTTATTTAGATTGATATATATTGACCAATTAAAAAGACAATTTATGGAATTAAATAGTCTCTCTGTGTTTACCACTAGCAGCTCATACAACTTGAAGATGGTCCGTATACTGGGTTGGCCGACTTTAGGAGCAGCACATCTTTTGCTCTTGTAATTTAGTGTCTGAAATTCGTAACCAACAGTGTGGATATGTTTTTCGTGAGCTTGTGTCGATTCAGTGGACCAGTGGACTGTCATAGCTGTGGTCTGAAATTCCTCATAGATCTTCAAAAGAGTGTGTGCAAATGATCCCAGACTGCAGAGACACTATGTGAACACAGGTCATGTAGCCAAAGCAAACACAACTCACTTCCTTTGCTGCTCATCACAACAGGTGTCTCACACAGAACATTTTTCCATTACTAGTCCATCTGTAGAACTTCTCCGGAACACATTTATATGCTGAGGGATTGAGAGATTATTCACTCAAAAATGAAAAATCTGTCATCATTTACTCACTCTCATGCCATTCCAAACCTGTATGATTTCTTTTTTGGGTTCCTGTTCCTTTAAGGTCCTCCTAAATCAGTGTGACCTCACCAGACACCAAATTACCATCAAAATTATGAACCCACAGCCTGAAGTCATGACGCTTAATGTCTGTTGGTGTACAGTAAGAGTTCAAACGCACTTCAAAGAACCATGAAATCCCAGCTGATACAAAGTCATTATTTGACCTCACATCTGGTAATGGAAAACCACATGGAAAAATTCCTTGAATGCTCCTTAATCAGAAGACTACAGACTGTGAGACTGAACCTGTTGACTAAGCAAATGACCTTAAACAGAGAACAAAATGTATCTGTCTGTATACAAACACACTACAGCTCAAAATCTCAATATTTAGTTAACACATGCAATGAAACTGCTTTTGTAATGCTTTTTCCTTTTTCACATCTTGTTACGTTCTCCTAGCCTTAACACAAGCAAAGCAGATCTATTTTTAGCACACATTGATGGAATGCATTCTTCATTTATTTTTTTCAGAAATGCAAAGCCAGATTCCTGTAATCTGGTGTACAAGTATTTTCAAGGGAAATCAATTATTCAGTGCAGTTTATCAGTATCAGTACAGTGTGTGTCTGCGCAGGAAAGTGAATGACCATTTGTAGTGATTTGTGAAAATTCAAGGAGATGAAAGTTGTCCTTTAACATTAACATTCATCACAATGGTGCAGTTGCTCATCTGGTAAAGGATATTGGTACAGGTTTTTCTGTATGATTTTTAAACTTTTTTTTTAGACAATCACTTGAGCAACAAAATTAGTCACTAGTAAACCTATGATATAATAACATATTTGCAATTTATATGTTGCTTTGCTTGCAAAAACAATTATTTTGTCCCAAAAACATGTCTACTTTTAAATGAAGGAGAAAGATGCCTTTTGCAGACGGATGGTGCAGTTACAGTATTTGCCAGCAGAGGCTAACTGGACTGTGTTAACCAGTCAAACCTTGACCCTTCTGTGAAATCTAACATTCTTTTTGACATGTAAAGATATGGCTGTTGTTAAATATGGCATAAAAACGATATATATTATGACTTTTGTAAAACCTGACATAGTTGTAAGTGGCTGTTATAATAGTTTATGATCTGAAGTGATACCCACTCATACTGTTGTTTAATATCCCACACCCAATCCATGGCCAGAAAAAACATTTTTTCATTCCTTAAAATGTATTGCTTTCTCTTGTGAAATCTTAACAGTCCTTTGTGAAATAACACTAACGAAGCTTGAACAAAACCGTCTATAAATGAATGCAACAAAATACTTCTTTACTGTTAAAAAAAAGCCCATTCATTTTAAATAGTTTGAACTATAAAGATCCATGCTAAGATTATTCATTAGAAACTTGCAGGGAAAAATACAGACTGAGAAAGTGAACAACTCATAACAACCTGTGTTTAAAGTCCATTTTAGATACTTAAGTTCTGTGTTCAAGAAATTAAAATTTGAAGATACCTGATGCTACTTTTAAACTGCATGTTATTTTCAGAAAACTTGTTTTATTGTAGATCTTAATGTGCTACTAAAAATCTATGAAAACATGCACTAAAGTTATTGGCGCCAAATCAATTTAATACATTTATTTATACTGATAGCAGCATCTATGTACCAAGTTTTATGCAGAATAACAACAGAATTTTATATTTCTAAAAAATCTCATTTTCCCTGAAGAATTAAAATGCATATGAATATAAGCACAATATCTTTCAGAGCATGCTGCTGCATATACTGTACTACTAGAATTATTTTTAGTCAATTTTTTTTTGCACCATAACTCTTAAAGATGTATAAACAAGCTTTTAAGCAGATTTAATAAATAAGTTATGTAAGTACTGATCTTGCATTCTTTCTCTACTGAGTCTGACATGCATAGACATAGCCTCCAAAATTCAGATCAGTAGTCAATCAATTTAGTTTTTACCTTTGGATGACAATTTGATTACCATAAATATCTTAACGCAAGATTTGCAGGTAATTGCGTCCACAGATTTGAGAAGAATGGCTGTAATGAAGGGTTTTTAACTCCATTAAATTAAATCTATATAAATTATATTATTGAAATCGTACCAGTCTGTTATGATTTCAAGTATATAATTTATAATGTGAAATGCTTTATAAAAACCCTTTACATAACATTTTATCAGAGTACCAAACTTCAGCACTCAACGGAATGCTCTTCCTTATTGCACAATTGCATGTGATGTTGGATAAATATCATTATCCAGGCGGGATGTTGTGAGGGATGCTTTCATTAAATTTACTCAGTGGCCAGATTAGCATCTGTGCTGTTACAAACAATACAGCTCTCTGAAACAGCCTCAGTATCAACACTGCCCATTGCTCTTCCAGTTCTCTCAGACTGCTTATGACCCCTGTGGCCTTAATATGTCCTCGCAGAGACGTCAGAGTTTCCTTATCAGTTGTGATTCTTTGTCCCAGAGCCCCCTGTTTGAAATTCATACACATTTAAGTCTTGAAGCAATTTCAGTCTTCCTTCCTCCTTGATGCAGGGTTTCCTTTTTCATCAGTCTTGTTCAGCTCTGATCAATTTCACTTTCCTGCTACTCAGCTGTGCAGCACAGAGGAGCAAGCCACTGTGACCTTCTAAGGTCTGTCACAGTCTTCTTGAATGTTTGACTGATGTTAAAAATAATTTGCAATCAAATCCTCTGTGGTTAATCCATTAATCATCTGCAAACAGTCATATATACTGATATATACGATATATAATCTGGCTTTATGCATGAGGATGCAAATCTAAATGTGCTCTTTGTTCAACATCAAAAGCAAAATATCCACATTTCATAACATTAGATTTGGTTAGAGAAGTCAAGCTAGCCACTGTAGTAGCTGCTTGCAGCAAATCATAAAGCATTATGTAATGCAAGCATTTAAATACTGCTTGCTATACTGTTTCCATGGCAATAGACAGTTGAACAGTCCAGCAATCCGTCTCAGCCTATTTTATTGTCTTATCAGAATGAATTGATCTGATGGAGTGGAGTTAAAAGAGAAATGCAATCTCAGTGCAAGAAACAAGAACCAATACTTCAAACCTTTCTGTGACTAAAAACAGTACTGACGATGTGAGGACATGATTTAATCTATGAAAGATTATCTGGATTTACTGATAACAGTGTCAGGTGAGCAATAACAAATCAATGGGATCGGTTTTCTCTTTCCTTTCTTTTAAATACAGCAATATATTAATTCAGTACATATATGCTTGTAACACTTTCATACTAAAGTAATTTAAAGTAAAGTGAACAAAGTATCAGCACAGGTATAGGCCTAGCTGAGAATACACAAAGCTATGCCTTAAAAGAGTATGTGAGATGAATGAAGAAAAGACTATATCTTTTTTTTTTTGTAAAAAAGAAAAAAAAATTCTATCCACAATAAAATTGGCAGCTGTGGCTGCCAGAATAAATCTATACAAATACAGTAAAAAATGCAAGCATATTTACAAAACAACTTGTAAATTTTGCAAAATGTAATTTAAATTTTAGTAAATTTTAAGTTACATTTTACACCGGTAAATCCAACAGCTCTATTAGCAAGGTCACTCTGCTAAAAAAAATCCCCATCAAATGTCAATAGAAGTGTACTTCCAATGTCGCACTTCACATGAATTAAAAAAATATATAATGATGTGCACTACATTTATATATATATATATATATATATACTTTTATATTATATAAAATTATATATTATATAATAAAAAAAAGAAATTTTGATTTTGATTTCATGGTGACTTTAAATTGGATGTTACATTATGATGTTATAAATAAAATAAGCCAATAGGTGATGACAAGTGATTCTCTTTAAGAGTGAGTTATTGAATCATTCACTCAGCCGATTCGTTATAAAACACCGATTCAATCAGTAACACAAACATTGTGTGTTGCTCAAAGACGGTTGGTTCTGCTGTGGCTTTGTTTGAAACTATTTCTGTATAAAAAATTATTGTGTCTAAAATGTAAATTACTCAATATTTATTTCTTTATTATTGAACAGATGCATAAAAGTTTATTTTATTTTAAGGATAAGAAACAAACAACAATGTGCCAGTCTGTGTATGAACATGGATATGGTTTTGTAAAAATGTGCAGACAGCAGTATGATGGTTTACTTTATTAACCGCTTAATTCACAGTTTGTTTAATTTTTTTTATTTTTTTTTCCAGCCTGGACCTGACTTGACAAAGAATGAAATTATAAAAACTGAAGCTCCTATTACACAAGCAAAGGAAACGTTTTTACTTGAATCTGGCCTGCGTCCAAAAGATCTGGATGCGCGTCAAACCACGATGGTTCTCAGCTGTGTTTCCGTCTTCCATTCCCTCTAGGTACTCCCAGCACAGATTTCAGTAACTGGATAGACTTAGAAATACAGGCCACACGAGACGTGTTTGTAGTTTTAAGAATTAGCCCTGTAAGGTTATGGGCAAGAAACAGGAGCATATAGTCATCAGGCTCAAAAAAGATCCTGAATCCATGTAGTACATTTTTGTAGGGAGGGCACATCGCAGCTATTTAACCATGTGAAATGTGTCTGGTCTCTTGAAATACAAATGAAACTGATACAATATGACCATTGTCTATTTTAGTAAAGTCAGAGGGTTATTTTGTGATGGCTGAGCATGTAACCAGTTTGAACAATCTACCATTTCTACCATCTACCAATCTACCATCAGACTTATCTTAGTATTCTTATGCAACATTTACACATGGCCTACATTTCTTACGACATAGACCAACGCACAATATGGACGCATTGACATAAAAGCATCTAAAACATAAAAGTGTTTATGAATGCATAGCCTTAAAAATATAACTCTTTAAGAATCATTAATATTATATTTATATGATTAAGTCACATTTTACTAATATAGTCTAAAGATATTTTGTGAAAATGTTATGTCAAATCAGGTAAATGTGCTTCTGAATAGACAATGGCATCAAATATATTTATTTAATTGTTGTCCATTTTGTCATTTATAGGGCAAATCAACAATCTATTATGTATTCCCTAAGTTAGGGCTGCACAATTAATATAATTTCTAATTGTGATTACAATTAAGGATTCCACAATTACATAATTGTTCAAAGGCGCAATTACAAAAAAAAAAGAAAGTCCACTTACATTATACTGCATACTGCGTTTTTTTTTTTCTTTCTTTCTATAGGTTGTCTTAAGGTTGTTGTTTTTTTCATCATTTAAATTTTAGTTTTAGTTTAACATTATAATACAATGAATATTTTTACTTTGTTTATTTAAAGAAGAAATCAATATAATGCTATAGAAAAGCAATACAAGTTTTTCAGGAAGAGTGTTTTTAGCTTGTTTAAAAATATGCAATGCAGTTGCTTCAAACAATGGTATAAAGCTATTCAAAATATCATTCAATGTAAATTGTGATAATCGTAATTAATAAGCGCAATTACAATTTCAAGGGAATAATCGACAATTATGATTTTTGTCAAGTCAGATGATGTATCGACATATCCTGTCCTAATGACATTATTCATTTGTAACACTGCAACTACTGATCTTCTTTCATGTCCTCTGTTAATGTAGTGGATGTGTAGATTTGTGGATAAAATTATCATAATAAAGCCATAAAGCCATACATCTAAGCCTAAATCTTCAGGTGATGACCAGGGCTGCGTTTCCCAAAAGCACTGTGAGCCAAGTTGATTCAAGAAACCATTGGTGGCAATGGTTCTGCGATTTACTTAGGCTTACAATGTTTTTGGGAAACGCAGCCCAGCTTTGTGGACATGTTGCTGGGCAATGAATTTAGACAAAGGGCAACTAATCTGAGCAGTACGGTGTCTGTTATCATAGTTTCTGTTGGACAGGCTATTGTTTTATGTCTCTAACTACTGCTTATCTCCATTACGGATGCTCCAATAAGCCCTGTTTAAAATCAGCATATATACAGGCTCAGGTCTCTCAGTTTGCCTAAACATAAGCAGCAAGGCCTCAATGAAATAGTTAACATTATCTATGCATTCCAAGCACACGTATAAAAAATAGCTCTTGGTCTGAGGTTGATAGACAAAAGAATACAGCTCAACTCATTCAGCAAACTGCATGGGCATGTTTTCATTTGTAAAACACAAAAATTCAGATGGCTTATTTTCTTATGGAAAGGACTTCAGACGAGGAAAAGAAAACATGAGAATTATATTCATAGCAATGTAATTCGATTTATGCACAAACGTTCCATAGAGAGTCATGCAATTCGTGTCTCTGTACTCAGCTTGGGCTGTTTTCAAGCTTTGAAATGTTCTTTTAAAACATGATCTTAATTCAGAGCAACCAGCACGCCACACCATCAGACATCTCGTGGGTACAGCAACTCCGATGTCAAACTCCATTTGCTTCAGATCATTTGAGATTTTCATTGAGGAGTGCTCCCTTGCTCCCCTAAAATACTTGAGAGTGAAGCCTGGGGGAAAAAGACCAAGCTTTAACATCTAAAGCAAATAACATCTGACTTTAAAACTGCATTATGGGATGAAAATCCACAAAGTACTCAGACTTTAAGAATGTGTCTGATCCACCCTGTTTTATTGCCAGGCTGTGCTTTTTTGTAGATTGAAGTTCTGGAAGGTTTACCTGACACATTCCCACGATGGCCGTGGTTTGGATTTTATTAAAAGTGCGTGGGAACCGCCTAGGAGTGGTCAAGATGTTTCAATTAAATTACATCCATACCCTTCTTTGTCCCCAATTATTAATATTTATAGCAGGGGTAAGTGGAAGCACAACACTGGCCCAGCTTTAATTGCACACAATCCCATGTAAATGAAATGAAGTGTCACTGCCACTTTCGTGCTTGGTCTTTCTTAGAAGTTTGTGATTTATTTCTTTTTCAGATCAGTCTGTGCACTTTGATTCAAATTTTTGGTTATATGACATTTCAGACTACACGCAATTTCCCAGAGTCCTCTCTGAGTATCTTTTCAAAACTATTGCTCTTTTAATGAGGAATTTACAGAAACACGCCTTCTAACTAGTAATTGGCACATTGACTTACATGTGACCAGATACTGTAAGTATCTGCATAAGTGGCTTTCCATTCAAAATACCATAAGAGCAAGACTTGATTAGCACCACAATGTTTTTCAAGGTAAATGCAATGTGTCGAGATACACGCAAAGAGTATGCAAAGCCTTTTAAAGCTACTAACTGAAATAGATTTTTTTTTTTTTACCGTGCTTCCCTTCTATATTTTGAATGTATTATCTCAATTTATACTGTGGGGCTGTTGAATGCTTGAATCTGATTGGTTGACAAACATTCTAAGGTGTGCAATTATTTTTAGGAAAACGCACGGCTAAAGTAGACCATATACATGTCCATATCACTTCGCCAAATTATGTCAGTTATTTGAAAGGTCCTTGCAGCCTACAACAGCAAAAGAACTAAAACCCACAATGACACTGACCAAGCAAATAAATATAGTAAACAACAGGATAAAAACAACAAATTATTTCCATGTTTTTTGCCACAAAATGTATTATGTACGGAAAGCACATACTCTCTTTCTTCCGTTCTCTCCCAATCAAATGCACACGCACAGTACGAACACACAAACGTACAGAAACACGTTTTCAGTGCTGCTCTGACTATTTTATCAGTAAAATAGTTAAGCAACTTAAAAGCTACGTGACATTTCTCAGTAGCAAGGTAACAACAGCGCTGTTCTTGAATCAGATAAACTTACAGTTTCACTATTACTAGAGACGCTGCTGCCGAAAACTGTTGAGACACGCACAGACTCAGGTAATTCACACATGCTTAATCTCTCTCTCTATAATAACTGCATCAATAACTGCATTAGTCTGCTATCAATGGCTCAAGCCTCCGTTACTAGCTCTAAAATTATGTTTTGGAATTAGTAACAGAGGCGTGGGATGAGATGCGTAAGAAAGAGTCTTACAGCACAAGAGCGTTTTAGGACAAAAACCTGACAAATGTATTGAAATACAACATCTGAACAATGTCTTGAGGTGTGGTAACTGTAGTATAAGTGGAATAATTGACTTTGGTCCATTGAATTATTAGAAAATAATGCATATTATTTTCTAATATTTCAACAATAAGTCCTCAGACTGGGAATTATGCATTTCTTTGGCAACACTATCAGCTCCTAAAATAATCTGCAGCAGTCATGTGGTACAGGTAGGAGCTCTCGGAAAATTCCCATCTTACAAGCTGTAATTACGAGCTCTACGGCATCGTGAAAGCTTTTTACAAGTTGAAACCACGTATTAAAGAATTTACAACATGGCGTGAATGCACCTATTTCCAAAACACACTCAAAGTGGATGACCAATCACAACACACTGGTCTAGCTGACCAATCAGAGCACATTGCACTTTTCGAAAGGTGTAGCTTTATAGAGACAGGAACTAAACAGAGCATTAATGACAGAAATATGTGAAAAATAATGTTTTTTGAAAGTTCAAGCATGAAAATATTTTCTAGTAGACCCCAAAACAAAAATCAAGACTTTGTAAAAGGGCATAATATGGCCTCTTTAAAATACTTTTTGAGTGTGGGGCAACTACATGCCATACAGTGTTTATAGGCCACACATATTTATTAACATCATTTAATCACCAATTTCAAAACAAAATGGTTTTTCAGATTGTGGATAAAGTACAAAAAGTCAGCAAAGGCCACTTCCTTTTTAATCACCAAACTGAAACACATCACTCACTTTAGTGTAGCGGGATCTCACTCTTGTGAAAAGTACTGAGGATGAATCTCTTATTTACATCATGTCAGCACCATACTGGCTTATAGTGAGTGTTTAGAATAGATCCATATTGATGGGATTTATTCTTTGGCTGTAACTGACCTCTGATTAGCTGTTGCCTTCATGCATTTAACAATGCTGCAAAAGAATGTCGCAAATGAAAATCTTTGATGCCAAAAGTAAGTCAAATGCTGTAATCGTCACCCCTATTTTATATGATTGAAGTGCCTTTGTTGTAACAGAAATGAACAGTTTACTTTATGGGAACAATATGCAAGCAAATATAACTTTTATAATACAATAATCATTATTATTATCTGAGAAATAGTGCACTACTGCTAAAAACACTATGAATAATAAAAGAAGTCTATATTTTGATCATTAATTGCTTTAAACAAATCAAAAATGTTTTTTTTCAATGCCTTCATTGTATGTCTTGTATAAAAACAGATCAACCTTAAAAAATGTTTTGACTCCAGCAATTTTTACTATATTTTTGTCTCTTTTCACCAGCTGTTTATTCACAATTGAAATATAATTTGTTTGTGTTTCACCACATGTTTTTCATAATAATAATAATAATAATAATAGGGGAAAAAACATCTGTGACCATCATGTGATGAACAATCCTGTCTGGACTGTTTTGTTTTGAAACTGTCATTGTAATTTCAAAGCGAGCAGATGATGGTGCTGAGATAGCAGCCTATTAATATGCAATATTTAGAACAGCATGTCAAGATTCATTTTTGTTTATATGCTGATAAAAGTCTTCAGAAACAAATCACCAAATCTACGGAAAATGTGTACAGCCTGCATAAAAATGTACTTGTGTGATCTGGGACCCCCCAGTCAGACAAATCATAATATTTGTAAACAAAGATGTTTGCAACTCCACTGGGTAGACAACTATCACCCAGCAGCCAGTCTACACAGGAAAGAAGGGACAACAACTGGGAAATGTATAATAATCAGTGTTCTCTTTACATTGACTTTCCAATTCTAAAACGAAAAAGAGAAAAATTTAGTTTACTCTGTTGGGAATTGACCCTTCAGTAAACGTACTGGAAATTGCTTTGGATAAAAAGTGTCTGCTGAATGAAGTGATGACAGGTATGTTGTTTATCGATCTGGGCTGCAAGAAAGAAGATATTTCAGCTGCATGTTCAAATCAGGGATGACAGTGCTGGAAGGCTCAGAATGGTCCATCAGTATTGACAGAACCCTGCATTGACATGATGCATTTTTTCTTTTAGAATATGATGTATGTGGTTGTACAAGCAGCCAATGGTAGATTAGAATAAACAGAGAAATGAAAATTAGCCATAATGGCCACAGTGTTGAAACATCATAAAACATCAGCAAATAAGTTGGCACAACCTGAAGTTCAGTGTAAAACTTAATGATTTAATGTGAAAGCTGTAGGAATAGCTATATGTATTTATTATGAAAGAGCCATAAAAGAGCTTAGAAACAAGCACAGATTAATAAAAGTTAAAAAGAAATTTAATTTTGTAGTACTCAAACCGTAACACGAGGAGCAAGCAATGGAGGTGAAAATGAGGATCTATGTGCAATTTTATTAGAAATACAAACAAAACAACAAGCAGGCATTCAGCTGAAAACAATGACTGACAAAGGAACAAGCAAGCACAAGGGCTATTTATACACAGGGGGTAACAAGGCAAACAAGACACACCTGGAAATAATCAAGTAACTAATCAACATAAAAAACATCAAAAGTACTAAAAAAACTGGCACAGCAAACGGCAACACAACTTTCAACATAATAGTCCCAACACAATACAGGGAACATGTAACATGACGTGTAAATTGTAATTCTTGAGACTTTTTCAACTCAGAGGTGTGAACAACCAGGCTAAAACAGTGATTATCTCCAGCATCTACCTCCAGCAATTCCCTCCAGTGATCATTTTCCAGTGTCTTCCTCTCCCTTGTGTCTCCTCTTCTCACCTGCAAGTAACCAAACCATCATACTTACCAACTCAGATGAGGTGTGTGCATTCCACCAGCAACCTGTCCATCCATTCACGATCTCATGAACCTGTAAGACAAGAAAAGTCATCATTACCAAGTTATACTCTGCTTCCAAAGTCTATTTGAACTAAAAACTTACCCGCTATCTCCAATATGCTCTGTGCTGTGAATAAAGCTCACCATATACTGCATTTCTCTGTCTGAGTCTATGTTCTGTAACAGAAGAATGGACCACAACAGTTCTACAGCATCATGAGCTCAGCAGACCCGTTCCAGGAGATTGTGGATTCTTTTCGTCGAATTCTCCACTTCATCTACCATCACTTCCATCACCACCACCACCACTCCTTCACCGACAGTTGTTGCCAGTCCCATAGCCAAACCAACACCCTACTTTGGCTCGGCAAAGGGGACTGGAAACCAGAGTGTGGCTGCATCTCGCTGCATACGATGATTCCATCCATCAGAGTTGCCAATTGTATGCAGTCGTGTCTCAAAGAACACCAGGGCCAGTAATCCTCCTACTACCATTGCCAGCCAGAGTCCATCAGCGCTCCAGAACCAGGCTTCAAACCAATGCAAATTGACAATACAAGACTAGCTCCAGCTGAGCAGCAGAGGAGGCTGACCCAAGAACTATGTCTATATCGCAGTGCTGGTGGGCATGTCATCTCTGCATGCTCAGTTCGTCCTCTATTACCAGTGGTAAGTTTTGTACATACTCCTTGTGCAGTTCCTTGGATACAACATCAGCGACCAGGGCATCCAGAAGGACGAGGGGAAAGTGGAAGCCATAAGGAACTGGGCCACTCCAACCACCATCAAAGAACTCCAGCATTTTCTAGACTTTGCTAACTTCTACAGACGGTTCATCGAGAATTACAGCACCATCACCTGCCTGCTAACTAGTCTGTTAAAGAACAAACCCAAGTCTCTGTCCTGGTCAACATCTGCCACCAAAGCATTCCAACGACTCAAAGAGGCCTTTACCAGAGCACCGCTCCTAATCCTACCAGATCCCAACACACCATTTGTTGTGGAAGTGGATGCATCTACCACCGGGGTAGGTCCAGCCAGATTCCATCCATGCATTTTCTTCTCCAAGAAGCTCAGCCTGGCGGAGAAAAATTACAACATCGGCAACAAAGAGCTCCTTACCATCAAGTTGGCCCCAGAAGAATGGAGGCATTGGTTAGAGGTTGCACAACATCCCCTTAACTGTGTTGTTTGACCAAAACAATCTTGAATATTTAAGAGAAGCTAAAAGACTTAATCCCTGGCAAGCACGCTGGGCTCTGTGTTTTTGTTTTATTTTTATTTTTTTACCATATTTAATTTCTCCATTTGTCCAGGTACTAAGAATGTTAAGGCTGACGCTAGTTCCTGTCAGCATGCTCCTGAAGAGGTCTGTGAAGAACCTGACCCCATTCTGCCTACCAACCTGATCATGAGTCCCATCCAATGGTCTCCTGAGCCAGCCAACTCCTCCAATGCCTGCGCTACCACCCCACCGGACTGTCCACCAGAGCTTCAGTATGTTCCCAGAGCATAACGCACTCCATTCATGCACTTTGTGCACTCATCTCTGGGCACTGACCACGGATACTACGGAATCCCAGAGGATATTGTTTCAGATCGTGGGCATCAATTCATCTCCAAGGTATGGACGTTTTTTTTTTACCCTCGTAGGTATGACCGCAAGTCTTTCCTGAGGATACCATCCCCTGTCAAACGGGCAGGCGGAGAGAAAGATCTATGAGATCGGTCGCATCTTGCAAACCTTCTGCCACGACCACCAGAACTCTTGGAACCAATTCCTGGGCAGGGCCGAGTACACGCAAAACTCCCTCCGTCAGCCTGCCACTGGACTCACACCCTTCCAAAGCGTACCTGGTTACCAGCCGCCATTGTTCCAATGGGCTGTCCCTTCCTTTGACCACTGGTTCCAGTTCCAAGAGAGTGAGAGGGTCTGGGACGCAGCTCACATCAGGATGCGCCTGCCCTGCAAGAAGTTCAGTCCCAGATACATTGGCCCCTTCACCATCATCAGACAGAACAACCCCATCATGTATCAGTTTCATCTTTCCTTGTGTCACTCCTCAAACCTTACCACTCTCCTGATTCTGTTCCTACAGAGCCTGGCCCAGCAGAGGAACCCCCCTTCCGTTGATCCTGGAGGATGGAGCTGTTTACCAAATGTGTGACATCTTGAACTCCTGGCGCCTTGATGGTCTCCTGCAATACCTGGACGACTGGGAGGGATATGGACCAGAAGAACACTCATGGGTCCCCAGAGATGGTATTCTTAATCCCACACTACTTGCTGCCTTCCACGCTTCTGACCCAGATTGTCCCGCGCCCCATGAAAGAGGTAGACCACCACAACATCGGAGTCCTCGGCCCTTAGGATGCACTGTCACGGATCTGCCATGCTCTCACCTCAGCCAATCACAGCGCACTCCCTCACCAGAATACTAACCATGCACACCTGCACTCTCATCAAGCCAGCCATAAAAGCACACACCTCGTCGCAGCTCATTGTCCTGTCTCGTTTTCACAAATTCGATTACTTACCTGTTCTGTACTCCAGTGATTCCCTCCAGCGATCATTCTCCTGCGTCTTCCTCTTCTTTGTGTCTCCTGTGTTCACCTGCAAGTAACCAAACCATCATACTTACCAACTGAGAGGAGGTGTGTGCGCGTTCCACCAGCAACCTGTCCATCCATCCACAATCTTTCTGAACCTGTAAGACAAGAAATCATCATTACCAAGTTTATACTCTGCTTCCAAAGTCTATTTGAACTGCAAACTTACCCGTTATCTCCAGTCTGCTCTGTGTTGTGAATAAAGCTCTATATTAAAGAGTCTATATTCCGTAACAATCAGACACAATATAGTTACTTTGTCTATTTTTGCTGTGAATGCAAATAGTTCTAAATGAAATCACAGCAGAATTCACTGTTGTGCGTCTCAAGGTGTCACGGGTAGCTGTGTAGTTTATGTCTAAAGATGGGATGCGTGACACAGAATGAACAAATAGATAATGTTAATGAACACCAAAATAGCAAAGTAGACAACACAACTATGATTAAAAAATACTGGACAAAGAACTTAATTATTTAAGGATTCACTTATAGACAGTCACCTGCTGAAACCTACTGGCATAACGATGTAATGTGCAAAAAGAGTCCACTACTTTTTGCAATCATATAGCCTATATTTCCATTTCATATGCCAAGAAGTCCTATCATGAGGTCTGAGTTTGCGTGAAAATGATTATTTTATATTTACATAGACTAGTTTACTTAAATGATTAATTCTCCCCACAGATCCACATATCTTCATCTCAGACAGATGTGCCATAAAGACACCACTGTTTTACAAAGCAAAGAAGAAAGAAGTGTCTCTAAGCATTTCACTGGCTTTTAAAAGACACATTAGTCACTGCTTGCGTGAGCCTTTGTACAAATGTTATTGTGTGAACTATCAAAAGACTTGTTTTTCCACAAATATATCAATGCTAAAGGGAGGTGCTATTCCGTGAGATCCCTGGATGTTTCAAAATTCAAGACAACTGGGAATGCTCAGAAGTAAGTTGCAGTCAGGACAGCCTGTCATTTTCAGCGTTTGAGTTGGATTCACAAGAGCCGATTGAAAGATGGTTTCAGATGCAATGTGGTTCTAATTCACACAGCCTGGGTTTGGTCATGTCTGAGAATGGCCTTTATCACACACAGTATTCAAAGCCTTTGCATGCCAGACATGCCCTTCCAAATGTGGTCCAACAATTTCTTGGAGGACTGTGGGTAATTTTGATACCTTTAATCAACTGTGTTACTATTTAACCCTGTCTTGACTCTCTCGACTGATTTTATCAGCAATCTCAATACATGGACTTTAAAAAGGTTTGGGCACAACCTTTTCAGACCTGTTCTAGTTCTTCATGGTTGAAAGCAAAACCATATGTTTCTCACATTTCAACCTGGAGCTATTTTACTTTACAACAAATGTGCTAGACTAGTCCCACATAACCATTTCATCCAAGGTGTATCAAGTAAATGTAAGTTGTCTTTATATATATATATATATATATATATATATATATATATATATTTGTTGTGTATATTTGTTGTGTATTTCTTACATTAATTGATTTCCTGAAAGGTGGGAACTTGTCCACTTGGACACCGTTTGAATCACTCCACTTTTCTGTGACTTCTGCAGGCAGTAACATGTTTACCCACCACGCAAAGCACTCAATTGAGCAGGCCCCCGTGGTGTAGTCTACGTGATACACAGGTATATACCTTATACCCACTAGAAAAGGTCAAGGATTTCCGTATATCCACTTAAAAAAGCGCAAGGATACAGATTTGGCGCTCTTTGATGTGTCATGACAGCTCACTGTAGCCTTAGTTCAAGAGAAGCGGCAGCCTAACGCACAGGAGGAGATAATCTCCTCCGCTTTAATACCAGTTACAACGCGAAATAAACATCAATGAATACCTAAAAGTATGTTCATTCATCTGAAAAAAGACGATAATAAAAAAGCTAGTAAACAAATAAATGTAACGTCACATTTATCTCAGAACAAACATATTCAGTGACCATAAACTTGTTAGTCAGCTAGAAAAATTAACTCTAGAGTGGAGCATTTAGCTAAATATATGCACCATATTACATATCAATTATAATGTTTAATGTTCTTCAACAGCCTATGCATGTTTGAATAAATCCATAAAGTTGGCAGCCACCATTTAAATGTTTATATATATTTTAAACAAATTAGAGTAGAAATAATTTAAGTTAGTAGGCCAATTATATTTCTTGAGAAAACTTGCCATGTACTGTAGCCTACCTGATATACAGTATATCCAAAATAACTGATATTGACTCAAATTGCAAGCTTGTAAATTGAAATGCATAACTATGATGAGAGACTGGCAGGAAATGGTGCAAAACAGAGTCCAAGTGTGATATTGTGACATACTGATAAGCCTCATCTTTCCAGTATTGTTAATAATAGTTGCATCTTGCACTCTTAAACGTGCATTGAAAATTGCCAGCTGATGAAACCTATGATCCAGGGACCATATTCATATAATATCTAAGGCTAAATGTACATCTTAACTGGCTGATGATGATTGACACTAAATAGTAGAAAATCAGTCCAGTCTTTCCAGCAGTAAATGTCATTGGCTGTTAAAGTCTTGTGTTGCTTATGATAAATTGACATGTTGATAACACACACAAGCATTGTTTAGAATGCTCTCAATTACATGTAGCTTAGATCAGATGCATACTATGCATTAGTGTGGTGGTGCTTATGGGGTGTCGCTATGGGACAGGAGTATGAGGCTGGGAGGGAAAAAAAAAAAAAATCACAGTATACTCACTACAGACCCCTCAAATCCACACACCTCGATGATTAATTTCTTTGTACCAGGTTTGTCTTGATTGCCAATTAGCTGCCTGTGTGTATATATAGCACTTGTGTTGATGTGTGCTCCCTTGTTTCCAGTTCTTGCGTTTGTTATTTTGCTTTATATTCAAATAAAATCCTTGGGATTTAATCGATGGGATGGAATGGCTATGCACATATATCTTCATGACTCCAGCCACTGGATCTGTCTCGAGGTAGACAAGACTGGCATCCAGTGTGGTGGATCCCCTGCTGTTGGTGGCGAGTGGCGGCATCCCAAGCCCGGTGATCTCACTGTTCCTGAGCCTAGTGGTCCCAACGCACTCTAGCACGGTGGTCCCAGCACTCTCTAACCCGGTGGTCTTTCCTGTCCTTAGCACTTCCAGTAACGACTACTGCCATTTTGTGTGTCTGAGCCGCACACACTTCCCCTAAGGTGGTAGCATCTGCCATGGCCAAGGAGGCCAATTCTGATAGCTCTATGTCCTCTGTCAACTCTGTTATGGACATGGAGACAGACTCTGAACTCCCTGTACCCCTTACTGGCTTTGCTATGGTCACAGAGTCCAACTCTGAACTCTCTGTGCTCCCTGACATGGCCTTGGAGGTCATGGCCTCTTTCTGTCATGGCCACCCCCAAACTTTGTGTGCTCCTTGTTTCTGCTTCAATATAATCCCCTGACCCCCCTCACTGTCTTCTGTTCCACTGTGGTGCCCAGATCTGCTGGCTCCTCCATGGTGATCTCCAGCTCTGCCAGCTCCTCCGTGGTGAGTTACAGCTATTTCCTCCTCATAGCCCTGGCCCTCTATCACTCCCCCGGTCCACCTCCGCTCCACCACCCACCTGGACTTTTGTTGTTGTTCGCTAGGGAGCCAATTAGTTCCCTGTGTATATATAGCTCTTCTGTTTCCTTTGTTCCTCGTCAGTCAATGTTTGCTATAGATGGGTGCGTGTCTCTTCTCCCTGTGCTCCCTTGTTTCTGGTTCTTTTGTTTGTTGTTTTGCTTTGTTCAAATAAAACCCCTGTACCTAGATCCGCATTACCACCCCACATCTCTTTAGCACCTTCCTTGTTACAGAAATGACATCTCATGTGTTTTTATATGGTTAAAAAAAAAAAAAGCCCTCATAAAGATAAAAAGGAAAATATGCAAAAATGGCAAAATGAAATTTAGCAAAAAGGCAAACATTGCACATAAAAAAAAAAAAATATTTTTTTTTACTTTATCCTAAGTGTACCCCACTCAAAATAGTTTTGTTTATTATTATTATTATTAATAATAATAATAATGGTTTGATGCATTCGTTCATATTGATGTCATGTCAACAAGAAAAAAAAAGTCAACAGGAATCAAAACCTGTAAAAAAGTTTGTTTGTTTAAGCTGAGTGGCAATTCAGCATACAAAGAAGAGAGACAGCAAAGACTTTTACAAAGTTAAATATTAAATAAGACAGATTAATTTAGTAAAGGTAAAAATGTCAATCCACATCTTACAAAGTATTTTTTTTTTTTCTTTTGGCTACTGACTTTGAGGTTAATTTGCAAGTTGCAAGACAAATTTAAACCATCTTCATTCTCTCTTTTTAGAGGCCTAATTCTAACATTGTGTGCTGGACAGACACCAAAATATGACAGGGCTTGCTCAAAGTTTAAACGCAATCTATGTAGCTTATTACTTTGCTGAAGTTGTATAGTAATGAAAACATTTAAGCCTTATGTATTTGTTCATGGAGGTGCGCTAATTTGGACCGTGCTGGCCAATATGTTTCCATTTTCAGTACAGCTAGACGGCTCAGTTAAAACAGAGAATTCCAGAAAAACCATAACAGGTGTATTTGTAGAGGCAAACCTGCCTATCATCTTATTTCCACAGGGATGTGTGGCCCAGATTTTTCCAGCCTTCTTCATCATGGTCTGCACGCAAAAGTCAAATCCTCTTATATCGAAAAGGATCTTGAGAGTAGTAAAATGAGAGGTCAGACACCCAACCTGATATCTGAGAGTCTGCCTATTGGCTCCCAAGATTAGCCGCCCATTAACTGGCACACGGATCCCTTTAGGCCAAATATGTCAGTTCAGATTTCATTTTTCCTTTTGACAGCACTTTAATCTTCACTTTTAAGTATACTGCAGCATTTTTACAAGGGCTGCTTGGAAACACATTTATTTGCACTTTTAATAAAACAAATCAGAGGTGGAAATTCAACAACTTTGATTTTAAAACAATGTGAAATTATTTTATTGGCTGTGAGTTGACCAAACATTATTGTCGCAACACTCTTGTGAGGTTTTTTGTTCAAATGACCTTTCAATAGGAAGGAATGCAAAACTTCCTTTGACTGACAGAAATAGGCACTACTTTCTGCCCTGAAGCTAAACTATGCCAACCTCAAATTCCCTTTTGATTGCGTACAGGTGCCAGAGTCTCTGGCCTGGGAGCCATCCTGCTTTAACACGATCAGAACCAGAGGATCAAAGATCAGAGACAAAAGCGTTTGTTGGAAGTCACTGCACGATTGCAACAAACAATCCCCCTGGTGCCCCTTAAAACCATCAAGCCTGGTGCAATCAATTAAAACTTGGGCACAACAGGTCCCTACTTCTTCTTGTGACTTCTGATATATATATATTTTTAAAGCCACAAAATCAACGGAGCTGCCAATGACAAACACACGCACACACACACACACACAAAAAATCTCAATATGGCCTGAAGGCCCCATTTCACTGGAACTAAAATGAACATGGTGAACGCTAATTAGAAAATTATCAGCATGATGTTTGGTTGCCCCCAGCTGGGCGGTTCTTTGGGTGTTTCGGATCAGGTGTGTTGTGAGGACACCCAAGCGGGGTGAGAGGTTTAAGCCGACATTTTAATGTTAGTGTTTGTCGGCCGTGTGTGTTATGTATAGGAAACGCGTCATTAAGAATACCATTACCGCAGATTACCGTTAAAGACCATCTAGAGACTGTTTATTTTCCATCATAAATCACAATGCAATTCACTTCAGTTCATTTCAAGCTTTTCGTTAATTGAGAAGTCTGGCTGAGGTTCCAAACGTTGAAGTCTGCTAAAACACAGCCAGGTTTCTCACTTGATCTCCCTTACAAGTGCTTTCCTCTTGACGTGCTAAGCCAAGCATGGCTAAAACCTGAATAAACAATCTTCCATCCAGTTAATAATTTAAGCCAAGAGCAGGGAAATGAGCAATATAAGGGGATTAATTGTATGGATTAATGGGATATAATTGCACCATTTAAAGCTGATCAGATATTCCAGACAGGGAAAAAATGTTTCTTCTGCCAGCCATCTGAGAGTAACCACAAAATGCGTAAGCAGACTCACGTGTCCCCTGTCTATACCACATTGACCTCACAGTATCAGTTCAATATTTACACAAATTCATCACAAAGGAAACCCCCCCAGGGTAGGCCTGGGTGATTTGACAAAAAAATAAAATCTCGTTTTTTTTCAGAACGGTTGACCGATTCACGATTTCAATTTCGATTTTTTTTTTTTTTTTATGTTTAAGTGCACCACCCCTGAAGTGATCAATATGCTGTAAATGTAAAACAAATGACTTATTTGTTAAATATCCGTGCAGAAAATATGCATTAAATATGAAGGCAAACTTATCTTAAACATATCCTATATACTCAGAAATAATTTAAAATAAGAAAAATGCTAAATATTTCTTAGCCAAAAAGTAATGTTAATAAATAGTTCTTTACAGGTTTTTGCATTCCATTGCACTATCCGTTGCTTTTATGTTTGGCGGACGTGTTTGGGTGTTGCACTTGTTTCTTGCGTCTTTTACAGCGTCTCGCCCATGAAACGGCATTCTGAAAAAGCGGTGGTCAAGTTAAAACATTTTTTTGCATTTAATAACATTTAATCACATTTTTTCAATGCAATAACACATTTCTGAGTGAACAGCTGCTTAAGGGGCCGTTCACATATCGCGTCTAAAAACATGCGGAAAGCCGCTTTCTCCTCCTTTCCACAAGCGTTTGCGCTCCCGTGGTGTCTGTCTTTGCTATGCAACCATGAACTGCGCTCTCCACGATGACGAGGAAGTATCAGCAAAGGATTAATTGATTTATAGCCCTTGCATTAGCTTTACTACTAGATATATTTATGGAGATGAGAAATAAAAACCCGCCCTGTACAGCTATGATCAACTATTCAGCTGAGCTTTCAATGTTGTTGCGGAAAGGCCAAAGCTGATCAGTTGGTTCTTGTCACATGACCTGCAGTGCGCTTGCGGCATTCTGAAAAGTTGAGATGTTTTCAAGACTAGTGATGTGTTCTACGTTCATAGAGCGTCACACGAGAGCAGTTAATTAGGTGCACCATCATGAGGTCGGATCATTTTCTACTTTTAACAATTATCATTGCTGTATTGTCAACATGTCTAATTGTAATGTTTGCTAACATTTTTACTCAAAAAAATAAATAAAAAAAATTTCTCGATTTAAAAATAATAAAATCGAAGCAAAACATTAAATTCGAATTAATCGGGGGGGAAAAATCGGAAAAATAAAGGATGCCTGTGTTACACGTAATCAGCTTTTTTGTCTACAGGAGCTGTTAATGTGTAGCAAGTGTAAGATGAAAACAATGGAAAGTGAAAGCAAGAGTTTCAGGAAGTGAGTAGGGATGGGCATTTTTTCTAAATATTGTATTCAAATATTTGGGCTTGTAGAAAATGAATATTCGTTTATTTAAATGACGTTAAACGAGAAAGATGTTTATTTTTTTTATATTCATCAAGATTTTGTAACCATTTCTGAACAAGCTTTTGATTAAGCAATATACACAACAAGCTTACATTATATCTTAAGGTTTTCTTTTAGTTCAAAGCATTAAACAATATGTGCAAACAAAAAATATAAAGAACAAAAGCATTTAAGCTCAAGCAGCACGAATGGGAAAAACACTAATAAAGCAGACAGCACCAGTTATCGAACAAAACATAATGTACATAATACACTCTAGTCAGTATATGGTTATCGTGTTTATATTGTTTCACATGTTCATATTGAAAAAAAACAATATCCACATGCTCAGGTGAGAAAATGATCTTCGCTGACAGACGTTGCAGAGACACAGAGACAACGATAATACATAACGGTGTGCTAAGCTAAGTTTCAAACAGCAGCACTTGTTTTCTGTTCGTAAATCCCTCGCATCACCTTCGACGAAACTTAAAGGAAGCATATGTCTTGAGATAATTTTGCTATCACATAAGTTATCTTCTCGGCTCACTCGGGGGTAGCTACAGCTGCGCTTACCTCTCATGAATGCTGTGATGGACAGCTGTCTTTTCTCATTCGACGGGTGCTTTCTCATTATGGTGGTGATACTATGATAACTCGGTTTCATTAATTTATTTGATCAAAAGTAATTCCATTTTGTAATTTTCCATTTAATTCCATTTTCATCTAAGTAATTCCAATCTTCGCGAGGCAGGCGACAACATTGTGACAATCAAAAAAATAAACTTGTTAAACACGCTCCACAGTGCCACCCGGTGCATTTAGTTATATCTACGAGTTTTAGTGCTTACGATTTATCATGAATTCACTGCATTTACGGCCAGCAAAGCAACATAGTAAAATTCGAATAGTATTTTTATTTTTCAAATATTAATTACAGATCGAATATTCGACTATTTGTGCACACCCCTAGAAGTGAGTGCCTCCGTCTCCTTGTTTTATGACACCTGAGGACACCCATGAGTTCTGTGTTATCTGTTTGGGAGCAGAGCACTCGCATTCAGCTCTTGAGGGGGCTGGATGTGCTCACTGTGACAAGTTCTCAATTATAAAGCTCCACTCACACTTGGCCCTCTTCTTGAGAGATGAGGGACAAGTGTCTGCACCCTGCAGTTCAGGCCCTGCTGCTGCCGAGACTCTCTTGCCAGATCCGGTGATGTGCTGGATCCAGAATCTGGATCATCCAGATCTTCACAGTGAGGTGGAGAAGTCTTGGAAGAATCCATATTTAGCTCACATATTTCCCTTTCAACATTCGAATTACACGTGTGTACGTGTAATTCACACATCCTCGCTTATTGTGTGAGCGAGGATATGTGAAGATACCCCCTATAGAAGAGATGGTAGCTAGACATCTCTCACAGAGTGAGGTATCCTCACTGAAGGCTACAGTATTGCTGACAAAGCCATGCCAGACCACCTTGTGGCTTGTTGGTAAGGTGTATGTGGCAACAGCTCAGGCTGGTGGTGCACTGCATACAATGGCGGCTTTGCAGGCATACCAGGCTGACCCACTCAAGGACCAGGGGCAGGGATTGTCTGCTGAGGCAGTTGCTGAACTGTGCCACACCACAGATTTAGTCCTCTGTGCGACCTGTTCCGATGCCGGCAATGGTGGTTACGAAGAGGCAATAAGAAAACTTTCCTCCTTGATGCTCTGATCTCACCCTCTGGACTCTTCAGTGCCTCCGTTGAGACTGTGGTGGAAAGATTCAGAGAGGGCACAGTTGGCGACGTCCAGGAAGTACATCCCACACCGGTTCAGGTCGCCTCCTAAAATGGCCAGAATCTGGACTGATGATGTAAAGTGGCGTGTGTCGGAATGAAATGAGGCCTTCTATTTAATGCGTTCCAGGGCAATGCTTGACGTGAGCACTGCTGAGGATAAGCCTAGATTTAATAAGGGTTGTTGCGGTGAGATTATGCGACCTCTACTTGCTGTGGTGAAATGATCCGACTCCTTCTCTTTGTTTATCTCCTTTCCTCCATCATAGCTTTCTGGTAAAAATAATATTGAAGAAGTGATTAAAGAACGATTCTTCATTTTTTGGAACTCCTCTTTCCATTTAGCAGCCAACCGTGAGTCTTAGGGATTGGTGAGACAATGTGGTGAAAAAGAGAAATTACCATTTTACCAGGTTATTGCATTTGAAACAAGAAGCAGAAACCACTCTCTCTGTCACGTTTCTTTATTCACTGAGAACACTGCTATTTATGTAATGCACTGCTTTTTATCTCTAAGGATGTCCTGCTCCCTTCACCTGTCCCTCCAGGTTATGGACTGGCATTTGGAGTTGAAGGACTGACAGAACAGAGGTAGATTGCCTCTCTTGCTGCCTAGGTCAGTCAGTCAGTTCGAGTTTTAAGTAGGGCTAAATGCTTCCCTCTAGATAGGTACCTACTTAGGGTTGATGCAAGGTGAATGTAATTTTGGTTGGCAGTCCACAAAGCATCCCTCTGTCTCGTTTACCCCCGTTCCCAACTATTTGGGGTTTGAAGTAGAAAATATGCTCCCCTTTGGATTGGTGTCCTCAATAGACCTCTTCTAGTATGATCAGTGCAAAGAAGGGCTGAGAGTTGAGGTAGATCGTCTGTAAGTCTGCTGCCTACTTTGGTGTAGCGCTGTAGATTGCTAGCCATAACAGGTCTGTGAAGAGTGCCTTTACTCAAGTCATTCGCGCTCTCACAGCTCTCCTTCACAGATATGCGCCGCACTCTTCACCGCCTTTCACTGGTCTGTAGTGCTCATTGACACATTTTTGAGCAGCCCATGTTTGAGCTCTCCTCAGGATGGTCACTGCTACTCATTTGACTGACATGTAACGCAACCAATCACAGTTCGTTTTGTTCTGCGTTGTGTTTAGGGGCGTGAAAATGTAAAGTCAATGTCCCTACAATAACAGACCGTCTGCATCTAATAAATTATTAATTCAAGAATGTTATGCACGTTTACTGCAACAGTGGAGCCACAAACATTCAATACTTTTGAAAATCCAGCATTTAGTTGATCCTGGTAAGTGCTTATTTTCACAGTTGTAAACATGACAGTGTTCTTCCACAAGGGCGTCACAGCATTTGTTTCCAGGCGGACCGTTAAAGAATGCGAGACACACTTCTCCCAGACATCCTGTAGAATTCAACCAACCAGATGACGACTTCGAAAATCCTGAAGTGTTTCCAGTTAAGTGTGCCATATGCATCAGACGTTCAGCCAACATTCCTTGGGTATGAAGTCTGAGGCTGAGACTATCGAGCTGTTAACAAAGCATACTGGAGCATAACTAAGGCTATGTTGTGTATCCCCCTTATAGCTCTGCTCTTGGGGCTCTAGGCTAAAGCCTGTCCTGTAAGAGGGAGTAAGGATGGACTAGCCTGAACTCCCTCATTTGAGGTAAGCATTACATGGAGCATACAAGCTTTCAGGGTTTTACCTAGCTCCTGTGGCCACTGTCCAACTTTTTGCACAAGTTGCACTGGATGCACCCTTGGGTATTAATGCCCTTTTTTGACTCTGGCTTAGATCGATGGAGTCGCTTAAGTGCTATGCCCAATTTGTTTGTGCACAGGCATTTCTTCAGCATGGCTTAATGTGTATTGCATTCCCGAAACACCAAGATTTCTTACATCTATCCATGTCCTATGTAGGATGACCAGTGTTACAGTGTCTACATCATGCATATCTTTAGATTGTAGGGGGGAAACTGGAGAACCAGAGGAAACCCACCCCAAAACAAGGAAAACATGCAAACACCAAACCTCCTGGCTCATCCGGGACTCAAACTCAAACCTTTTAGCTGTGAGGTGACTGTGTACACGCCGATTCACATTTCTTACAACAAAAATAATGTTTTTGCAAACGTTATGAAAATATCTTTATTTAGTATTACCTTAGTATAGGGGTATTTACTGATCGGACAGCAAATCTGTTCACACAACAAGCAATGTACCAGAACTGCCTGGTAACGTGGCAGTAAATTGTCATTATTCATATTATGTTCAATTTTCCATAACTTTGTGAATGAAAGAGACATTCTGAATGGGCACACAATGTTTTAAATTTCTCACTTGTGGGGAAAAATGCAGAAAAGGTAGCAGAAAATGCAAAAAAGCTAGCAACCTAAACCTATCTCTCTAAACCACTTTGAACTAAGCATTTAGATCTGTCAGTTTGTGGATTAATTCTGTTCATCACATCTAATTAATCTCTTGAAAATGCAATAAAACATTCTTAATAACAGTCCTTCAGGATGTATTACCATCTGCTATGTCCCATTCACTGCATAACAAATCAAGATGACATATAGACCTCTGAAATGTTAAAATATGAAGAAGCTACAGAAGCAGCGAATGTAATTGCTCCACATGTTTCCAAGTTGATGACAAATAATCTTTGAACAAATAATTCCACATCTGGTTTAAGATGATACAATTGCAAACAGTATAACATGTACTTGTGTGAACATTGTGAACATATTAACTTAGTATATTTGAGCATGCAATGCTTCCAAGTCTTTTTCCATTGTGTTTGCGTGCGTTGGTTGATAGACAGCTTACATAAAGATGTTGAAGAGCTCTGGCTTTTCAGAAAGTTTTTAGCTCTGAAAAAAAAGTTGTTATATATCATATATCATATATCCATATCGATATCTATTATTTATTTTATTTTATAATCACTAAGAATTGTCAAAGCTAACAAAATCCAGATTACCTGAAATATTGTGGGTATTACTGAACAAAATATACCATGGAGATCTTTCAAGATCTTTCAGGCAGGGATCATGACGGAGGAGGCTGAACAGAAGAAAGTCTTTTACAAGCAGTTCCTGCTGCTGCAGCGTCTTTGTGACGGGAAACTCTGTCTTTTCATGCTGAAAAAAAGGAGACTGTACACACTGAATATCTTTGAAAAGCACCTGTAGTGGCCAGACATATTTCCTCCCATAGATATGTGACATTTGTACAGATGTGAAAGCAAAAGAAAAAAAGAAGAAAAAACAAAAACAGTCTCCTGGCCCTCATCATGCCATAATAAATTCCAGGACCTATTCCACCACACCTTTCATATAGATGCCACTGGATACTGTTATAAAGTATCTGTTTGACTGAAGCCTAAAAACAGACTAACTACAGATTTATGGAAAGCACTACCCATATGATGTCCTGAGAAAGGTTGCTATCCATAGGTTGGCATGCAATTCACATACTGTAATTTGCTTTGTAAACATGACAAAAATGTTTGTACCTTGCAGCTAGGAACACTATTAAGACAGAATTGCTCTGACAATGTAATTAGTTCAGAACAATTTAATTGTCAAATGAAAAACAAGCACATGCAGGACATTTCTCCATTTACAATTTTGCATTTGAATAAACTATTTAACCAGCTTCAATTATGTTTGACTGTTCTAACCCTGGAACGAGAGCCAAATTTTATCTTTCATTGCACATTCTCAAGGGAGTTGTGGTGTCATCAGTAAACCACCACAGAGCTGTGTATTGTGTTGTGAAATGCGTGGGCACTTTCATAACCATCCAAAATTATGGTGACACATGCAAAGGGTATTCATAAAGCACATACAGTGACCCCAAAAAGTATTTGGACACATTTGAACACTTAAGTCACACTTTAAAATGTCTTAATGTCATTGCATTATATATATTTCATACATGACATTGCGTAAATGCATATATACACTATTGGTCAAAAGTTTTTGAATGGTAAGATGTTTTTAATGTTTTTAAAAGAAGTCTCTTCTGCTCACCAATGCTTCATTTTTTTGATCCAAAATACAGAAAAAACTGTAATATTGTGAAATATTTTTACAATTCAAAATAACTGTGTGTGTGTGTGTGTTTTGTGACATATCATGACACAAATTTGTATAATGACATGGGTATGACATAGGGTACAAGGAGAGGGTGACTTATGAGGACATTACCCCGTGTCCTCGTTTTTCAAAAGGCTTATAAATCATACAGAATGAGTTTTTTTTTTTTTTTGAGAAAGTAAAAATGTTCACAGTTTTCTGTGATGGGTAGGTTTAGGGGTAGGGGTAGTGTAGGGCGATAGAAAATTCGGTTTGTACAGTATAAATTACGCCTATGGAATGTCTCCACAATTCACAAAAACAAACCTGCGTGTGTGTGTGTGTGTGTGTGTGTGCATGCGCAATGCAAAGATATTGTGTGGCTTAAGTGTCTAAATATTTTTTAGGGGCCACAGTATTTATTTTAGTGCAGAAGTTATAAAGTTATAATAGTTTTAAAGTTGATAAGGGTGTGGAAAATCCATAGAAAGTCCATAGTTTCTTTATAACACTGTATTTTTTTGTTCTCTGTAAGTGGCCATTATGGTGTGTGATACAACCAAGCATAAATGTCCACTAAAATGCAAATGATTGTAGTTGACAGAAAAAAAAAACAATGTGTAATGTCGGTTCAAGTTTAACGGCATGTGTCACCTTGATTCATTGATAACTGCTAATGTTTTAGGAGAAACTTTTGTAACTTCTAGAAAGAAAAAAGATTTGGACAGGGAATTTACCCACATGATGTTCTCACATTTATAATGTCAACACATACACAGGGCTGTTCATTTCCTTGCACTTAGAGGCAAAGTGTAGGGATGAGGAAACGGAAAAAAGAGCTCCATTCAGACGCCTTATCTCAATTGCTTCCTGAAAACAGGTTAGAGGACCAATCAGTGTAGAGCTGGGGAGTCAGGTTGTTGCTGTCTAAATAGGAAGCGCTGTAAATTGCCAAAACACCAAGGACTTGCAGGCCTGAGACAGCAGACTTTAAGGTCCATGTTTCCTCTATATTCCTGTTTAACAAGCCAGCAATCCATCAACTCTATCTCAAACTCTCTTCCTTTAGCAAGTTTTGTGTTTGCTTACAACAAGAAGTAATTTATCAGGGAAACTTCAATCCAAGCCCAAGATAAACATGAATTGTTTTGGATTTATTTATATTTATTCGCATTTGATAAGAAAATACAGTGTGATAAAATGTTCATGGCTATCAGTTCATGAGCATCTCTATGCGCATACACAGCACCTCTATGCACATGCATAGTGCATCTGACTGGCGCCTGCCCATGTGTGTGGATTTGACAGTACTAAATCAGTTTGACCACTAGGTGGCAACACACATTGTTCTTCCCTTGCATAAGAGCTAGCTGAAGGCAGCGCGCTGGACAGTGCAAGAGATGGAAAAGAAGCATATTCTTGGCTTTACGACACATCACTGATTTCATAATCTTTTCTGCAAAATTTTGCAGGCAAAAAAGATCCATTGTAAATTGTCAATAGTGTAGCAGAGCTCAAACATAAGTCATAAGCCAGGCATTATTCTGTTAGTTAACGCGGCGAATATGCGTGACCAACTAGAACCAGTTGAAAAATCTGCAAAATGTGACCACACCTTATCACGCCATATTCAGTTCTGTAAAAGAGTGATGGCACCATAGAAAGCATAATCATAATTTAGAAGGGGATAGACTATTAACAGTGACTGTATCTGACTTCTCAATTGGTGAAAGAATTTATTTGTCTTGTGTGAAGTGTGATATGAAACCTTATATTATAATTTCTAAGAAAATGTCATTACTCAACTGAGATTTCTGGATTTCAAAAGAGCTTTGGGACATTGCATGTGACATTAGCAGGGTTCTTGTGTCCTGCAGGTTTATGGACTGATGCCAGACTAGCAGTGCTCGTGTTTAATTTACAACCTCTAACAGCTTTTAACACAGACAGCCAGACTCAAGCACCTAAACTCACCTCCAGAATTAATGCATCTCTGAGAGCTCTCCAACCTTTAGAGCCATAAGCACTTCCAGGAAAAGGTGGTAATTGCAGAAGGTGCTGAAATCCGCTTTCACCTCTCTTGCTTACAGAAAGTGTCACAGCTCTCTAAATCTTCCCATTTACATTCTGTAAAGCAAAAAAAAAAAAAAAAAAAGGTGACAGATTTATGAAAAAGGGGGTACAGGTGTGAAAGATTGCTGACATATATGTTAACAGCATTTTCTGGGATCGTTCTGTCTTTGCTTTACTGTATGTGTCCTCCCACATAACACCATAATGCACACGCTTGTATGCTGCTAAGGCAAGTATATAAGGCAAGCTGCTAAGGCAAGTATATAAATGTTTTTTGATTTACTGAAGCTTATTTTAAATTATAATGATTTTATTGCTTGAAACTAGTGGAAGAAAAAGAACAGTGAGAGAATTATTGAAATATTTTTCATATCTTCATGGCTTGCATCAGTTGTTTATTTAGATCTTAGCAATGATCCATCCATCTATCCATTCATCCATCCATCAACAGTAGTACTCTTGAGATGATGAGTGCAGTTAAGTGTGCTGAACAGAATAAAACATGCCATATGATTTTCCATAAGAACATCAGAAAGGCTCTGTGTAATACATCTTGCTGATCAGAGCAATATCCTCAGCCGAATCCCTTTGACCTGAAGTATATACTTGAAGTAATCCCTGATTTTAAGTTAATATTTCAATAATTTAATTACACATTTGCATGTTGAGAGTTTGAAATGTTTGAAGTGGGTGGAGCCACTTTTACTATAATGGCTATAACTCGTGAACGAAATCAGATATTTTGGCAGAGGCGAATGAAGTTTGAGCAGCTATCAGACATGGTTAATGGAGGCCGATTGGAACGAAACTCGAAACTTGTCGGGGGGTGCCTTCGTATTTTTTAAGTACGCAGAGGATTGTATATCTCAAGATTTTTCGCACACACCCACAACAAATATTTAATTTATTCGACATATTTTATTGTGATTTATATTTATTGAAAAAAACCCGGATTTAAGAGATATTTCGATTTTTAGACTAGGTTTAAGGCTAGTCCCAGACTAAAATGCATGTTTGAGCTATTTTAACATATCTTAAAACATATCTTTGACATTTGACATATCCAAAAAATATGCCGCTGCCATCGTTTTGTCTCAAGATGCACACTTATGTTTTTTTTTTTTTCTAAGGCAAGTTTATAAAAGCTATTTAAATGCCCTAATTGAACCAAGGCCTAATCCTGGTTTAATCCAGGCCATAGACTATTTAGAGTCACATTTAACTTTATCTGAACTATACAATGCATTAATAAAAATACCAAATAATAAAGCACCAGGTCCAGATGGATTTCCCTAAGAATTTACATTATAATAATTTCTAAAGCTCTGGCATGCTGGTTGGATACAATAATTCCCACAATTATTCATAATGATCAAACAGGATTCATCAAAGGCTGTCATTCTTCTAGAAATTTAAGAAGACTTCTCAACCTTATTGATATATATCACAACGTAATTAAATACTAATACTAAAATAGGCGCTGAAGAGGTTTTTGATAAAGTCAACTGGAAATTCCTTTTGTGCAGTCTTGCAGAAATTTGGTTTTGGAAATGATTTCATTCAGTGGATAAAGACAATTTATAATGATCTCAAAGCCTTAGTCATAACTAATGGAATTTTATCACATAGCTTTTTTTATCTTATAGAGGCACTAGACAGGGATGTCCTTTAGCCCCCATTACTATTTGCCATTTTTATTGAGCTTTTGGCAGCCGTGATCCACAAAAACTTAAATATAAAAGGCGAGTAAATCACTCGCATGTGTGACCAAATTTCACGCGGCGACTAACATTTTTTAAATAGCCAATGTCTAGTAAATTGTACGATTTCAACTGCCTGTGATTGAGTTAGAGGCAAAAAATAAGTTTAGCACAGATATAATTTCATTGCCTGCTGAGCTTTATGCACCGCCACTTGGATGACAGCACCCTCTGTCGCTTTCTCTCACACACGCGCACTTATCGTGAGAGAAAGAGAGCGGCTTTTACACAAAAAGAATTAAGTAAAGAGAATTAACACGCTACATCTAAATGCAGGGCTCGACAAGACTGCCTGATGGACAATAGTTGACAGAACTGTCACTTTCCCAATCAAGCCAGTGGTACATCGTCATGAAAGTTCATCATTTGCTTGTATTTTTAGCAAGAAGACATGAAAGATAACTTGCGTGCCTCTGACAGAAGGCCCAGAAAGCCGCGTCTGACAGGATGTGAATACTGATTTGAGCTCTTTCACGTTTTGCGCTTTAACGGACAATTTCACACAAAATTATGTCAAAATGTATGTCTTGGTGAGTATCCTAGTAAACATAGTCAGTTATCTTTAATAAACATAAACAACAGTTAAAAAAGAAAACACATGTGTAACAGTATGTCTTAAAGTGACAGCAGCCTAATATTTTTAATGTTAATTCAAACAAAAGACTCTCTCTACACTAGGGTGGATAACTGTCAAAATGAAAATACTGCCTTAAATCAATTACTTATTTTCAAAGATCCTATTTAAACCTACTTCTAAGTAGTTCCAATCATTAAATTCAATTATATCTCAAATATATATTTTTATTGGTAAAATAAAAAGGCTACAATCAGCCTCTTAATATTTGCTACATGACTAATCAGTTACAATTTCTTATTAGATGGTTACACTCCAATTCAGATTATGACGCATGATTGATCTGCAACAAAATTAATGTAATAATATTAAATTAAGTTATTTACATTTTATCTATCAAAAAACATAACTGTTTCAAAAATATACTTATTTCCTCAACTCTTACAACCTGGTAGAAAATTTAAAAAATAATCAAATCCACGATGGACCCAATATTCTCCAATTTGGCATAACATTAAAGGACATAAGGATGCACAATTAAGAAATAAGAAGCACCCAAAATAGTCAGAGCAACTTTTCTCTACTTGCGGTTGCAGATATGACGAGACACACACGGGCGAGTGACGCATGTTCGCAATTTCCAATGAAAACCATCCTGCCCAGTCTAAAATATGAACACTTATAATAGGCTTACCAAAGTCAATCAGGGTAAGACAAAAATGCATTTTAGAAGTAGGATTGATGATGTATTAACTCAAATTTTGTTAATTTTGTACAAAAAAAGTTAAATAGTGTTCCTTTAATTAATAGCTTTTTATCATATCATATCCTTCCACCACAGTTCCCTCACAAACGAGGTGTTGAACCCGAGTTTGGGAAAGTCTGGCCTAATATATGCACACTATATTCTGCTAAAAAGCAAATTAATTATAAGAACTCCATTCAGAAAAAGAGAAAATAAAATATTTTCATTAAGGAATTTCTTTAATAATACATAATTAAACTGTTAATTAGCATAGTTCTTAAACAGTAAGTTTCTCTGTGAATCCTCCTGTTAATTAAATAAATTGTGGCTGCAGGTTCAATCTCAAGTAGGGGTGAGCTGAGCCCTGGAGAGCTACTGAAATTACAGGGCAGCTCACTATTATGCTTTTTAACCCTAGGGTTCTCCAGAGGGAACATCCTATTGCTTTTAATTAAAGTGTTAAAATGACTGTAGCCAAGTATATGTGGGCGTATGACTGTAAAAAGCTTTCTTGGATTTTGAAGTGAGTGTATTACATGTTTAATTTAATAACTGGTCTGTATTCCCCTTTATGCATTTCGAACAAAAAAAACATACTTTACATAGAGGTGTTAACAGATACTTCTATGTGGAAAGCAAAAAATAGACAAGCATCTATCCACAGACAGCTGTCATGCTTCATATTCAGCCCACATACAGGTTCGACTATACACATACTGTAACTGTCTACATCGTCCTCACAGCCCCACTGATTTAGATCTTAATCATAAATAAGGAGCTTTTAGCTTGTGTTCCAAAATGATGAAGGAAATCATCTAGAGAGAGACCATGTGCAGGGCTGAATAATGACAGATCCCCTTAATATCCATGAGAGGGAGATAAATCATACGGTCTCTTAGCTCTAAGTGGTTTGTTAGCTGCATGAATAAATATCTGACACATCAAGTAGGAAAGCACATAATTTAATGAGACTATGTCACCCACTTGAAAAGCTGACAGATTGTGTAGCTGAAAACAATGACAGTGTTTGATGCTTTGGTCTGTTTTCTTCTGAGGAGCAGAATTATGGTCTTAGCACTCTGCAACAAATAAATGTGACATCTTTGATATAAACACATTCAGGCAGCTGTAGAATCCTATGTGGTCACACATCATCGGTGGTGAAACATTTTTGCCGTGCAATAACCAGGTCCATCTGCTTGAAAGCCTTTGGCCTCTCTGGTTCATATGCCAAACGATTCTCTAAAGCAGCCTGACTAGCCAGTCAAGTGACTTCTTTTCATTCTCTTTCCTCATGGTAAAACTTAGTACATAGTCTTTAACTATGTTTGAAATAGGAAACTACTACACAACTCATAATATTTTTGCAGTATGTAAAATGTATATGTATTTTTAGTATTCATGGAATACCCAGTTAACCTAAAAAGTAGGGTCCAATGTACATGTGTTAATAATTTCCGTATTGACTTATGACAGGTGTTTCCCCTGAATTTTGAATTATGCATTGTATTGTGTTGTGTTTTAAGGTTAAAGGAAATGTGTGTAAAATTAACAGAAAATGTCCAGCAATTTTCTACTGATTTTTTCAAAAATTCTTTATTTCTGCATTCTTTGGACTGATATGCTCATCATCATATGAAGCCAAGATTTACTGAATCTTAAGACGGAGACATTTTATGGAAAAAATGAACAAAGTATGCTCATTTAAAGGGGACCTATTATGCAAAATTCACTTTCGCATGGTGTTTGGACATAAATGTGTGTTGGCAGTGTATGTACACAACCACCCTATAATGATAAAAATCCAACCACTCCTTTTTTTTTTTAATCCCCATAAATCATAAGCAGTGTCTCAGAACAAGCCGTTTCCAGATCCCTGGCAATGTGACATCACATTACCCACAGGCCACGCCCACAAACGTTGCCAGACACTGCTATTTTAACATAGAACTGCCCTGAGCGAGTTCACAGCCAGTTGTACAGTTCGCCATTGCTGCACTGACGTGAACATCTCCCAAGCGTTTTAGATGTTCTGTAGCTGGATGGATTAATCCACATAGCTTTCTCCATTTATTCCCTAAATCTGAGCCGCTGAAGACAAGGTGGATTCATTTTGTTTTCGAAGAAAATGCTCCCTCAACTCTACCGAAATTTGTTTATGTCCGCGCAAATCATTTCACACCAGACTGCTTTGTGAAGAATGTCAAAACAAAGGGACAATACAACATACAGTCTTCAGAGTGATACTGGATACAGCAGTAATGAAGGTGAGAGCACTTTATTACAGTTCATCGGAGTTGATTTACGGATATAAAGTTTACCAGTTTATTAAGCACCACCCGAAAAGGCATAAGGTCTTTATATATTTGTTTACTGTTAGTTGTAACTAGTGTTTCTGTGTACTTCGCTGTGTATCTTGATGATAATGCAAGGGAGAGAGAGAGAGTTTATGGATAATATTTTAATGCACACTTGCACTGTGTTTTATTAAGCCCTTATAGTGATTTTCTAAAGTGAAAACAGACGCTTCATATTTTGTGTACAATAAACGTTATAAAACAATATAAGACAATATAAGTTATAACCGTAATTAAACTAAACTATACCTGTTCTATCTCCATGCAGCATATATTTATGACATTATAGTGCGTCCTGACTGAATCCCGACAGGGAAGAACATGCTCTTGAAGCTCCGCCCTCTTAGGACGAGCACAGCAGCTCATTTTCATTTAAAGGGCACACACTGAAACGGCGCGTTTTTGCTCAACCCCAAAAAGTGGCAATTTTAACATGCTATAAAAAATTACCTGTGGGGTATTTTGAGCTAAAACTTCACATACACACTCTGGGGACATCAGGGACTTATTTTACATCTTGTAAATGGGGGCATAATAGGTCCCCTTTAAAGATGCACTTTGAAACTCTTGGCCCTCATGTGAAAACATAAAACTGCATGCATTGCGAAAGTAGTTTGTTTTGGTTGCAAATGAATGTGGTTGGAGGTACCGGTGTAAACATAAATACAGAATATTTTATCAGAGCCGAGAGACAATTATATATAACGATGAATAACGGTCAATAGCTGGTGATTCACTTGAGTTTTTGCCGTTTTGATCAGTGGTCATTTTTTTTCTTGTCATTTGTAACAACAAATTACGCTACTCTTGCACCACATGTACCGCAGTAGTCGGAGCTACTTTTCTCTGTGTATGGATGAAATTACATGCATAAGTGAATGTCCTAATTATGCAATTTCCCACTAAATCTGTTGCGATAGCTTTAAAAAATAAATCATAGTATATCAAAGTGTATTTGAGTAAAGTAATAGTTTGAATGATGGAAATCAAAGAATTTCATAATAGCTTTAAATGCCATCATGTTTTATTGGATTACTGTTTCAGGTGAAGAAAATGCTCAAACTATAGCTATCCCTGCATCCCAATGTGCATACTATCCATCCTAAATAGTATATGAGATTAGAATAAGTGTGTCTCAAAGCATAGTATGCTGAAAAGAGTATGCCATAAGTCTCTGGATGGTCCACTATTTCCAGTATATTTTCGAAGGCTGTGTCCAAAAGCTTAAAAATGCCATTTTAACACAGCAGTGTTTAGTGTACTGCACAGTATCCTTGGAAGCAGATTGGGATGAGATCTGAAGAGGATGTATAAAAAGCACCAGTGATCAAATGCATTAACAGAAATGAATTAGCATCTTTTAATCCACTACATCCTGAAAAGTGAAGCCAAAGCATTTCGATCGCCCCCTGGTGACTGGCTGCAGCATAGGTCTTAAACCCGAGCCAAACTAAAAAAAAACCCCAATGTCAATTATGTCAATTAATAAAAAATAAAAAATAAAGTTTCTATCATTTCAGGTAGATCTCATCACGTAGATGTGAGTCACGTTTTCATCCTCCCGATAAGTTTGCTTTTAGTTGTAGTTAATTCTTTAGTTCTAGTTTCACTACAGCGGAAGGAAGCGGAGACATGCTGTCCATTTTTTTTTACTTTTTTTTTTTTTTTTTTTTTTTTTTTTTTTTACAGTTGGTTAAATGAAGTCCATGTGCTACCTACAGCCCTATTAAGTGTAGGCTGTTAGTAAAGAAGACTCAAAATGTGAAATTACCCCTCTTAATATGAACATACACATATTAAATAAACACTGCTTAACATTCCTGTTATTGCATTTGATCACTGGCGCTTTTTACACATCCTCATCAGATCTCATCCCAATCTGCTTCCAAGGATACTGTGCAGTACACGAAAACACTGAGTGCTGTGTTGTAGACCAGTTACTTAGACAACAAGAATGGCAATTAGCTGTGAACTAACATGAAGAACCCAGTGAGGGTTTGCACTGCTTAGTTCCAGTAATGTTCAACTGCAAGAATGTGCTGCGTAATGTTGCCATCGCAAATCAAACAGTTCCCTTCCCGCCCTTGTTTAATTAGTTTGTCTTGTCTGAAACCTGCAATAACCTTGTTTCCAGGCAGCATTTCATTATAATCCTGACATATATATGTACACTGCCATATAAAACTAGTGTTCCTGAACGACAAGGTCTCAGTAAGAGATATGTCACATTTCCTCTTCATGAAAAGCCCTTACAATACTTGTCAGGTTTGTAAAATGTTGAAACCTTCATGAAATCCTTTAAAATGTGTTTTATTGGCTGAGGAGACAAAAGAAGCAATAGTTAAGACAGTTATTTTTGCTGAATATCTAGTCAATATTTAACTAATACTAAAGGGAGCATTTCTATACCCCATGTCTATCATCAGAATTGTATTTGCCCATGTGTAATGCAGATTTAGAGTTGAAACATATGCCCCTGTTTTGTAAACTTTGTTTCCATAAAACCACAGGGGGACTCAGTGCTGGGCTACGAAACCTCTATTGAGAGTCATAAAGAGCTCCATTGTCGTGAAAAAGGCAAATAGTTTGGAGAGGACTCACTGAAGTCAGCGACATAACGCTTGAGGGTATATGGGCCTGCTCACAAACACTCATCATTTTAGACGGTTCAGCACAGTCTGTGCCATGCCGGACTACAGGTGGACCAGAGAAGCATCAGACTAGGATTATCTCAATTTAGGATCAGTTCCAGATGTGCACGGTTGGCATTTATAAATGGCCTCCAGACGAATGCTCTTTATTAAACCGATTACCTCCACGTGGGATAAATTTGTTTCCGCAATGATTAGCTAGAAACGACCTGTGTTTACAGCAACATGGGTAGTGGTAGTGCAGGCTAATGTTTCTGTTGACAGTACACTTTATTTGAGGGACAATTGTTCTAGTTTCATCAAGTTCCAGCACTGAGCTCTGCATAGGCCCACATACTGCATAGGCCCACATGTGTTTGAATGGGATCCAGAGCACCACATATTCCTACTCTATAAACCAGTTGACATTGCTTGACGTGAAATCACATCATTTTTGCTTGCTTTATTCTGAATATTCCACAGGGTGTTGTATGGAGTTCCGAAAGTATTGCGTATCACTGCCCAATTTTCCAGATTTATTTCAAACAAATGTCAAAAGAAACTAGATTTCGAAAGTTTGGAAAATGGATGGATGCATGATTTAGTTGCGGGCACCATCTTCTGGTCAGACGCAGGAATTCATTCAGTACATGACTCTCACAGTGCATTATGGGTATTCTTTAGCCGTTGAGCATACATCGGTTGTACACTCATTATTGAAGTGCATTGTGGGATTGAATGAGTGCACTCGATAATGTCCACTATGGTTTTGGACACCACTACAAATGGTTGTCCCTTCAAATAGTGCCTTGTTTAAGAGTATAGGGGGCGATTTCGGACACGGCAAATGTGTGCTTCTCAAATGGAAGGCTGCATCCTACCGAGGTTGCGTACTTCCTAGTCCCGTCCTTCGGAGTCTTGTAGGCTAGAGTCCTCCTCGGCATTAAATACTAGAAGATGGTCTAGTAAGTGTGCATGGCTGCGTCACAGCCTTCACATTGAGACTGCCTTTAGCGGCGTTCCATTTGAGAAGCACCCTATAGCTGCATTCAAAATTGCATCCCTACTATAGTGTTATGAAAAATATCAATATTTCGTTATGTATCGATACTGAAAAATCTGAAACGATTCCAATACTCCTTTCTTTGCAGTATTGATACACTGATACCAGCTGCGCATTCTCACTTTCTCTTCTCTCCACACACCCGCCTCCTGTGCATGTCCACTGGCGCGGAGCAGAAGGAGCTTTTTCAATTCATCCCTATGTAAGTTGAGCCTCACGCTCTCGTGACAAATTTAGTTTGAATGTCCGCGGAGGAAAGCGATATCTTTGTCTTTGTCCTTTTAAAAGATTTCCCCTGACAGCGCTAAAACAACTTCCTTGTTTACAACCAGTCCCTTTCAATTTGCTACCGACTCACTCATAAAGACAGTCTTTGCTGCCATCTAATGGTGTAATAATGTAACTTTCACTGAAGTCGAAATTACAATCACTAACGGACCCTTTCTCACTACCAAATAAGGCATATTATTTATTAAAAATAATATTTATTGAAAAATAATATTTAAATGAACAACAATAGCCATTAGACAATAATAAACACAAGCAAACAATTAAGTCAAACACACAAAAGCAGTGCTCTAGAACAGCATCTAAATTAGCCTAAATATAAAGTTATGAAACTTAATTTTCCCCTTAACCCAAATCGATTTGCATCTGGAACAAGTAACAGATTAATAAGACCAAGGATTGCCCATTTGATATACCCCAAACAAATTATATCTCATGTTTAACCACTATAAGCCAGTGGCAAATTCCCGAAGGACTGGCCGAGATTAAGCTGTTCTCTGCGGGTACATGAGCGCTAAATGGCAGCTGACTGCCTGTAGCTCACATCTGCGAAAGCATCTAAACAAATTGTAAAATAAGCACTATGTTTATATATGAGCCACACCAGAATTCATACATCCACTAAATCAATTTGAGACCAGCTGGTTTAATGCAGTGACATTCATAATTTTTTACATTTAAAATTAAGTGTCTAATTTACATTTGACCCCAGTAAACAATGAATTACTGAATTCAAAGCAGGGCGGTCAGTCACCCAAGTATACAGAAGCAGTTACCTTAATCAAACTGTGTCTTTTCTTAAAACGACTATAAGGCACTCAATGTATTTAACAACATTTAGAGGGCTGAGTAGTCAGTTACACCCCATAATCATTTGGCACTGCATGGCAATTGAATGAGTAACAATACAGGTGCTGAACAGTTTGGCCGGTCTGAGCGCATCTATTGAGTGCCAGCAGTTTGTGAGATCATCAGGGGAAATAAAGCAAATACAATGAAAAGGCCTAAATGATGGCTGTACCTGTTTTGAGGGGCACATCTGACTTTTATTAAAAGCACTTTGAGAGGAAATAATAACAATAATCATAATCAAGGCAAGATGTTCGCTGCCCTATGTTGCGTCACTCACACTAAAAGCTAAGTGAGACAATCTGCTCTGTTCAAATCTCTTGAGACTGAGGCTATTTGCAGTGTTGCTTTGCAATGAAATTAATACTCAACACTGGCACAAAGATACGTTAAAAATGTTAATATCTCTAATACACTGATAAGGGTGCTGGGAGTGTGCAAGTCTAAATCAAGGACTTTGTTAACAACACTTTTTCCCAGAGGAGTCTTTACCACAATCTCTTGTTTCTTGACTTGTTTCTCCCTGTTTTGTTTTTTTTTGTTTGTTTTTTGGGGTTGTTTTTTTTTTTCAATCCCATTTTTTTTTTTTTTTTTTAAACATAAATGTTAAGGGTCCTCATCAACATTGTTCTGTGGCTTTTTTTAACAAGAAACTATTTAATACAGGCAATGAAGCTGTTGTATCCCAGTCTTGGCATGAGCTACTACGCACAAATGATCACTAGGGAAGCACTTTTAGATGCAACATCCTTTTCAGAAAGAGATCTATTAAATTGAAATACTACCACAAGGACTAAAAGCACATTAATATTGATTTAGTTTGGCTTGATTTTTCCAGTCTACTGGAAATGAATATGCAGGCAGTGCATTATTTTGAAGTAAGTTTTTGATTTGACAGATTTAGGCAAATGTGTATGCCATTACTGTTGTATATAATTTATCCAAATTTTAAAAATGCTAAAAAAAAAAATTAAAAAAAATTGTCTCTGACTCACGCTGATATTGAGGGTTAAAAGCCAAAGCCGCTCTGCTCTCTGGCCTGTTTAAATAGAGGTACATGCTTTCAATCACTCGACATGTTCAGACTCTTCTGCGTGGGGGATGCTGGTACTCCACAGGGGCTGAGGGCCTTGAGTTTGTCGGTAAGAGAGAGAGAGCGCTTATCAGACACATTCCCAGCGTCCCACTGCAACAGACACTGTCCATGGTTTCAGTATGTTTGTTTTCCTTGAGAAAGTTTGGGAATATAGTAAATCACGGAAGCCTATAATAGCGGTTTCTGTTTGTTTGTCAGATTTGTTTGAAATCTGACCTCTTCAGAACAGAATCATCTAATTTGTTTAGCTGTCCTAGATGGGTTGATAGAGTCGTCTTTGGCAAGAATGTCATTAGAAGGGCCTGTATAATAATAATAATAATAATTATTATTATTATTAATATTCACCATAACTGCAGTATATTGTGTTTTCTGATGAGAGTAAAGAAGAAATTGTACATTCTACAACATTGTTGGAACGCTGCTTGACTAAGGACTAACAGTTACTGTTAGTCTTTGGTCAAGCAGCGTTCCAACAGTGTTTATATACAGTTCAACAGCACTGGGACTTTTCACTGTTTGGATCATTGATGTCTGTGTTTAGGATTTTTCACTGACTCTTTCCTCAGGTTACATCGTTTCATTCAGAAAAGAAAGCTGTCTTTAATGAACAAGTCATTGAATCTCTCACTCAAATGATTTGTTTATAAACATTGATTCATTCAGAAAAGCCACTTCTGTGTAGTAGTACAAATTTGGTAGCATCCAAAGTGAAAACAAGTTTAAGCATCTAAGTATAACTAATGCATCAATATTTGGAAAAAACATCACAATATTTTTGTTTCGGAGATTTACCATTAATGTAAATCTTTACTGATTATATCACCAACTTTATACTGATTATCCGTGTTACCTGGACTAAGAAATTCACATTTATTTATTACCTTAGAATGAGCCATTTCTATCTACAAACACCACAGGGCCCCTTACATGTTAAGTCACCATTTTGCGCCGGCATGTTTCAGTAACCCTAAACAGATAAACTGCTCTACAGGGTGCATTTGCTTGACTGACTATTCTCTGCTGTCTCAGACGACTGTGTTGGCCACCGTAGCTTCTCTATATTGCAATTCACAACCTCACCACTAGATGCCGCTAAAATTTACACACTGCACCTTTAAATAGAATAAGCTTATGTTGAAATTTATATCGGCCAATGGGGGGGGGTTGGGGTCTGATCTAGGCTACATGTAATTGAGAGCATTCTGCAAGACTGCTTATGTGTGTGTTATCAACATGTCAATTTATTATAAGCAGCACAAGACCTTAACAGCCAATGACATTTACAGCTGGAGAGACTGGACTTTTCTATTGTTTAGTGTCAATCACCATCAGCCAGTTAAGATCTACATTTAGCCTTAGATGTGATATGAATATGGTCCCTGGATCATAGGTTTTTTCAGCTGGCAAGTTTCAATGCACATTTAAGAGGGCAAGTTGCAAATATTATTAACAATGGAAAGATGAGGCTTATTAATATGTCACAATATCACCCTGTTTGGACTGTTTTGCACCATTTCCTGCCAGTCTAGTTATGCCATCATAGTTATGCATTTCGATTCACAAGCTTGCAATTCGAGTCAATATCAGTTATTTTGAATATACTGTATATCAGGTTGGCTACAGTACATGGTAAATTTTTTCAAGAAAAAAAAATCTCTCAACTAATGCTGTATAATATACATGGGAATCAGTTGGTACTACATTAACAAACTTGTTTACAAACTTAAATTACACTTAAGGAATTTTTTATAATAATAAAGTTATAATAGGCCTACTAACTTTAAAATGATTTCTACTCCAATTCGGGGTTTTTAAAAATATATATATATATAAACATTTAAATGGTGGCTGTCAACTTGATGGATTTATTCAAACATGCATAGGTTATTGAAGAACATTAAAAATTATAATTAATATGGGCACTTTAGAATACTGATCCTTCATTAATGAATAACTACACAGGAACAAATAAGTAATGTATTATTAACACTCTAGTAACTACTATTAACTAACAAGAAACTCTGATTAATGAATTAGTAATAGGTTCATAATTAATGTGAATAATGCTTAATGTATAATTAATTCTAAAGTGAAGGTTATGGTAACCCACTAGTAATGACTGAAGTATTACCAAATCCTTCAGAAGAAATTAGTAAAAATTTGGATCAGTATTCTACAGTGAGAAACATGATAACTCTCTTGTAAATACTTTAGTCACTGTATTTGTGTGACTTGTTTGGATCAGTATTCTAAAGTGAAGATCATGGTAACCCACTAGTAATTACTCAACTCGGTAAGTTGTTCTGTATCTTTTAACATACCTTTAGGTGTTCATTCATGTTAAAGCGGAGGAGAGGATCCGTTCACGTGCGCGTCAGGCTGCCGCTTCTCTTGAACTGAGGCTACAGTGAGCTGTCACACCACATCAAAGAGCGCCAGCCGCTAAATCCGTATCCTCGCGCTTTTTTAAATGGATATACGAAAATCCTTGATCTTTCCTAGTGGGTATAAGGCAACTGCATATCACTTAGACTAGTCTACACTACTCGGAGGATTCCCCTAGAGAGAAATCGCGGGGGCCCGAAGCAATTGCGTGCTTTGAGTGGTGGGTAAACACACTACAGTGTCTAACATTACTCTTTAGACAACATCATTTATGGTAAAATAAATAAATTAAAAAAAAATGGAACAATATGGCAACAGCTTTCTTACCTGTAATTTAGGCTCTGGCGTTTTGCTTCGGGGTGGGGGTTGGGTGGAACTGACAGAACAGCATTTTCTTTCAGTTTTCGTTAGCTGTAACGTTAATCCAGTTTGAAATGTTGACTACAAACAAACATGGAAGTTTTTCAGACTTTTTCCGTTTCCAACTCTTTGCAGCCTTTAGCTACTGCATACAACGCGCTGAATACTCTTTTAAGCTGGTCTAGACTTTGAACGTGAGTAATTTCATGCTGCAAACGGTCGTGATATGACGTCACGGTCTACAGCGTCTTTTTTAATAAACATGAATTCAACATAATACGTTAACATATAGTAATACATTCGAAATGTAAACATATACAACCTACTCAACTTTACTACAAAAATATAAGTCTTTTATTTCAGAGGTCATGCCGTGACGAATCGATCTGGTCGCGCGTCTTCACCGAGCAGCAACCTTCGCCAGTTTCTTGTGAAGCCAATACGGAAGTGACTTAAACTGCAGTTCATCAACAGTTCATCGTTCATTGTGGTTTTGGTCTATACTGCTAATTTTGCCTTTCATGACAGCTCTGAGTTTTTTTTTATAATTCATCTGTTTAAATTATATTAAGCCTTAAAGCTCTGCATAATTAAGGGCGTGGTCACTTGAGTGACAGGTAGATTGTCCCTGCTGTCTGTGAGCCATCATGTCACCTCAGCTAATTCCAGCTGCTGAATTTGGCATCTCAGCCATATTTGTGCTTTTTTTCTGGATTATTTTATACAATTATAGTATTATATACAGATGTGCATCTGTGTACATGTGCACACATGCGGAAGATAAACAGAACACAAGTTGTTGGATTGTGGCTTTGGCCAAAAGTTTTGTTTGTGAGATTTACTACAATGACAATGGCGGGAGGATATAAAACTCTGACAGCACTGCTTGGATATTATAACTAAAACTGCTACATTTTGAAAAATTATACTTTGGACATGTGCTCATTTGTTTGTGAGATATATACGATCATATACAGTTTTACAACATAAACACTGCTCAGGTTGCATAATTTCTTGAAGAACGATGAGGGAGAGCAGATCATTCAGTAGAAATGTGATGCAAACAATGGATAATATATCAATATTTCATGGATTTAATGCTTTTCTGGACAAAAAGTACTGTTTTTTGTTTTGCAATGGACACTCATGGACATTTTACCTAGTTAAGTGCCACGGATTGGATTCATCTCGCGATCACCATTTCATTATAATGGAGTCCCGTTTGATTTTGCGTGTTGTTATTTGCACACCCTAAGATGGCAGCGGCCTCTTTTTCGCTTAAAAAATGCTCTTCAGAAATATACGGGTGACGTCATGGACACTACGTCCATATTTTTTTTACAGTCTATGGTCTTCACTTGATGCAAATTTGCAGGTCAGAGTTCATCAAACTTGAACTTCGGAAAGTAGCGAAATGCAAAACCAGAGATCATATTATTATAGGGGGATAAGAGTAGGTCTTTATCTCTTAACATTGGAGAAAGCGTAATGGCTAATTTAATCATGTGCGGCACCTCTCAACTAGTGTCACCGTTCAAGAACGATTTTTCTGCGTTTTTCGCATCCGTGGCACATTTTTTTTCCTTTTTTTTTTTTTTTTGTGCCTTTTTACTCTATAGGTAGCCACGTTTTATGGAAAGCCTGTTTTGCCAGTGGTGAAGTACCTCTTTAACAAATCATTTACGCCTCACACAGTGTTCACGACTATGGCTGCCTGAAAGTGACATTCCATCTTCCAGTTGATTGACAATTTGTGCCCCTTGTAGTTCATTTTTGAGCCACAATTATGTTGATAACAATCCAAATACCTCTGGGAATATGATGTTCAGCTGTGTTGCTCTGTGCAATAAATTTCCCTTTTGTATTTTGTAGATTTAAGTATACCATAATAAAAACACCTTTGTTTTCCTGCCATTTAAGAGTAAATCAATCAATAGATGTTACCCTGTAATAAGATGAGATGTAGTGAAGGTTAAGAGTTTCGTCTTGTTTTCAGGAACTTTGTTGGACACACATTGGTGAGCACATACTGTATACAGACATTCACCACAAAGCGAAAGTCTGGGAAATGTCAACAAACGCTAGACTTCTCAATAGTTACTGGAAAGGCCACTACTACAGTGATGTTTCCAAGCATTTCATTGAAGGCGCCAGTGTCACACTTTCAGTGCCATTCGTTTGAAATCCAGGACCTTTGCACAACAAGAGACAACCACTTTTCTGAAAGTCATAAATTCCATTACAAAAGTTGTTCTGGTTGAAGTCCTGACAGGGGCAAAAGCCTGTTGAGATACTTGTTAAGATTTTGTTGCAGATTACGGTTTATTTTATTCATACTGAAGAGTGTTATGGGATAAAATAATGATGATGTGAATGAGCAGATGTGTGTTTCAACAGAACTATGAGAAATCAGGAGGTCATGACAACAAACAGCGCCGCTCACTCACATTTAATAGCTTGAATACTTTGGCAACATAAGATCAAATGACATTGCATGTGAAAGAATTTGATTTGTGTTTGCTTGGTTAACTGCAATGAGGATCAACTTAAAAATGTTTCAGCCAAAGCTGGTAGGATCATTTTCACATATGGGTCAAACAAACAATGGGTTGCCATGATATCTTGACATATTCGCTTGAAGCCAAGTGCTCATGATGACATTTAACATCATTTGGCTGCATCATCCATTTTCACACCCAGTCATTGTGTCACGAATGAGCACAATGAAACATTTGCTGAGAAAACTGGAAAACAAAAAAGGTCAGTATAATATACATAAAATCATTCATTTTCGAACCACATTTTCACATAATTTAAAGATGTTTTATTTTCTCCCTGTACTAGCCTAAATTAACTTAAATTACCTCCCTCTATGGTACGGTGGTGCCTCCAGGCAACATGGTCTATTTTAGTTTGTTTTTAATAAAAATAAGGCACCAATTGATTGATCAAACGTATCTCAGGACGGAATAACTCAAATACTAATCAATGTAAGTGCAAAAAAGACCAAAACATGACCAACGGGTCCATTTTGTGTCCTGTTTCAGCACTCGTGCACATGTCACATGGCTCCATATTTTCTTCAAAGAAAAGTGCTTTTTTCACTTGTTTGTATCCATTTAATCACCCACAAACAATACCTTCAATGTTAAGTAAAGAAGTATTTTCAAGAACTTTACATTATATATCATCAAATGTTTTAGAGAAAATAACAAAAAACTGTGTGTGTTGCGATTCCATTATGTACCATAATGGCCATACAGGCATAATAGGTTTGAATACAAATGTATTATATTTGTAAGGAAAAGAGTTATAATTATCTAAATAGATTTGCATTTTCACATGATTTTGTAATGCACTTATAAGAATAGTAATTCACATACTATATCTGCATATATTATGATCTGCACATTTTCTATAGCACTTCAAAAAGGTATAAAACACAGGTAGCACTGGCAGTTGATGAGGGTAATGATGAGGGGTCATATTGTAATGAGGAAGATAAAATCATAGTGACAATCTGTCAGGGAGAGAGTGAGGGTGAAGATGGATATGATAACTTGATATAATAACATAAAGATATGATGGTTTGGTAATACTTGTGTTCCACTATGGTACAATGTTTCCTGGGGGCAACAGCTGGATATAAAATGTTTCAATTTTTCCATTGTGGTACAATGTTGCCTCAAGGCAACAAACTTCTAAAAAATAAATTAATTAAAAATGTATGAAAATGTTTATTGATATCGTTAAAGTGTCCAATTTTAAGCAGGAAAAACAAAACAAATAATTTTTTCCTCATTGATATCATATTGCATACCATAGAGGGTTAAAACACCATGGAAATTGATGCTTGTGATTTCTCTCACAAAAGTAATCTTTTTGTTTTTTACTGGATTGAACTACTTTAGCTGCTGTTCAGGACAGAAAGTAAAAGTGAAAAGTAACTCTTGGTCAAAATATGTGTCACTGTCCCTATAAAATATCTTAATATGTGTGTTTTATGTGTCTGGACAAACCCCTCTCCACACAGCCAGACTGCCCTCATCATTAGACTTTATTTGAGCTGGACTGAGTTGACTGGAGCTGCTTTCTCTGGTTAATTTACACTCCTCATGAAGCATCACAAATCAGAGAAGACACATGTGCCGCCCCTTTTGTTCTACACTCTGACAAACATATAGAAAGACATTTACTTACTTTTTAAAGTATTTTTCTACTTTTGTATTCTATTAATTTTACTCTTAGGGATGCACAATATGTTGTAACCATATGGATTATCAGAAAATATTAGAGATTTTTTAATTTATCCGCATCGGCCAGTATTTAGATATATTGTACTTGCTCATTTCCCCTTTTTTTACATTTAGATTACCTTCGGGTTGTAAAATGCAATCAAATCAATAATCTGTGATTTATTAATTATCTTTAACCTTTATTTATCTGACAAAACTACAAATAAAATACTTTTTTCACTGACCAACTTAATTGTATTTTGTAAATATAAACAAATTCTGATTTTGATGGCAGCAACACACTCTAAAAAAGTTGGGACAGAGGCATGTTTACCACTGTGTCACATCACCTTTCCTTTTAATTGCACTTTTTAATCGTTTAGGAATTTTATCAAGTAGAATTTTTGCCTATTCTCGCCTGATACAAGACAGCTACTCAACAGTCCGTGGTCATTGTTGTCGGATTCTCCTTTTCATGACGAATGATACATTTTCAAAAGGAGACAGATGTGGGCTGCAGGCAGGTCAATCAAGCACATCCACTCTACGGTGTAGAGTATCTACAAAACCACTGCACTGCATTTGTAGATTGTTTGTCTTGCATTGTCTCGCTTCCCATGAAAGATATAATCTTGATGGCAGTATACTTCTGTACACTCCCAATATACTCCTCCTTGTCAGTGGTACTTTCACACATATGCAAGTCACCCTTGTTGTTTTTGTCCTCAGAATTAACAAATCACAGATTCTTGATTTTATTGCATTTTACACAATGTCTTTTGGAAATGGGGTTGTACTTCACAAATAACAAAAATTTATGTAACTGTGAATTTGTAAGTTACAAATGAGATTGCTTCAGTCTCACTGTATGACTAATTCAGAAGTTATGGATGCACATGGAATAGCTTGAATAATTCAAAGTCCATGAAAGACTGCTTGAGACAACAAAGACAGTTGTTTAGGACAACAGCAAACACATCCAAACAGAAATGTCCTCCTCGATGTTAATGTATGATCTGTATCATGCTGTAAGACACGTGTTAAAGTTACAAACACTTATCCAGATGCTCGTCAATGTAAGTTCTGTTTTGGTCATGTTTCTTTGTTTCTGTCATGTTTGCCTGTGTGTGCACGTTTACACGACAACGATATGGTTAAAACGGTTACGTTTTTCCTTTGAGTTTTCCACGTACAGACGACACCATTGTCAAAACGATCCCCATTCATACGAATCCGTGAAAATGACTTTAAAAAGCTGTATTCTGCTGGCAGGCCATTAGATGGCGATGAAACACTTTAGACTGAATATGTAATGCGCATGTGCGTGACGTTATCGTTTTCACAGATTCACTTTAAAATTTGCCGTTTTCAAAAGTTTTGCAGGCAGTTGTCGTGTAAATGAAAGGCCAAAACGCATAAAAAGTTTTCCGTTTTTAGTTGAAAACGGTGTCGTGTTGAAAACGGCCCTTCATTTGACCCAGTTTCCCAGTGTGTCTGATTGTTGTATTTGATTCACCTGTTGTCTAGTTAATTATCTCATTAGTTCCTATATTTATACTCCTTGTGCAGTCTTTGTCCAGTTTACATCTGTTTATCACGGTTGTGCTATTTTGCCTGCTTTCATCTGCGTTTGCGTGTGGATTTACTATTAAAGTCTATTTTGATTATTTATCTTCCTCATCATGCTCTTGACTGCAACCAAGCGTGACAGTACCCTGATTCAGAGAAAAATGAATGTGACTGAAGTTTTAGCTCAGCATGACATGCAGAGGGAGAGGCACCTGTTCTGATTTGATCCGCTGCTCTTTTTAGCTTGTGTCATCTGAGTTAAACCAAATGTCTTATGCTACATTAGGTGGGAAATTCATCTTTTATCACCTAAAATACACAGCTAAAGATCCACTATAACAGGAACTGAATATATACACTTTGAACATGATATTGACTTCATCTGGTGTGAGTGATTCTGATTCTCAGATGTTTTGTTGACGTATAAAAAAATTTAAGTCCACTTCATTATGACTGTCTAAAGAAGTCTTCGAGCATACAATACTGTGATGTCCATGAGAGATACAGCTCAATGAATGACCCTAGTGATATATCAGGTGGTTTTTATCCAAACAATAGCAGAGTTTTAAAAACTAAAAGAAGAAATCTTTATTTTAGACCTGTTATGGATGAACAGAGATAGATTGAATTGAATAATATGAAATTTTACAATTTAAACAAAAACTCTTTAAGTTCTTTAAATTCTAAAATAACTTCAGCTTCAACATGTTGAATTATGGTCCTGAGAATAATGAGCTATGTAAATTGGTGCACAAAATACCAGAGGTGCAAGTGTCATCAAAATATGTGAACACATACATAGCAACATTTCACTTTCACACTCTTTCCCTGATGTGACTGGAATGCAAATATCCAAAGACAGGTACCGGGGAGACGGCATGAGCTATGTTTTAAAGAGTTGAGTTTCATGTTTTGAAAATATTTAACACATACAGAGTGCATTCTTCAATCTGGCCCCTGACAGCGCTGGATGTTTGGCCTTGTTGTACAGCAGACACCCCCTGTTGTTTCGTTCCTCTTCCTCTCAGAGCAATCTACAGTATGGGGTAACACATTTGGCAACATTCCTGTTTCCTTTTAAAAGAGGCCATGGCAGCGAACACATATGCATGTAAAAACAAACTCTCAGGGACAGGTTAATAGGACCCACAGTCCTCATAGGGATTAGAAGAGGCACTGTGCCCTCAAGTCTGGAAGTCAAGTAGTCCACAGTCCAACATCCAATAATGGCTCATACGGACAGGCATTTGATTTTAGTAACTAAACCCAAGATACGGACACCTAGTAAGTGTAAGGGATGTTTTTAAAGCTGTTGAACGAGACTCTATAAAATTCGATCATAATAGATGTGTAAAACACATGGTGATTTTTATACAAAGCAAACAAAATTGTTTCCCTTCAGCATTTGTATCTGTCACCTATGTGCAAATCAGTAACCGAATAGGCCCCAACCAGGAGTAAAGAGAAATGTAAGTCCACTTGAGTCCAAATAAAATGAAGAATGTGACATCGTAAAAGTAATGATTTTCGGAACAAAATAATAACATGACCCAAGTCCATTACTTCAAATTGTGCTGCAGACATTCCACTAAACTTCCTTTCACCTCCGAAGAGCAGACGCAGCCTCCTTTCCCCTGGAGGACACATTAAAAATCCCTCCAAGTCGTTAGGGGTTTGTTGAAATCCAAAATATTCCATTTATTAAAGCTTTTAAAAGAGATGGAAATGTGAAGTGTAGAATAATGTTATAAATGGGGCTTGTGACTTAATTAAGTGTAGTGAGGCTTGCCTCTGGGCAGTGAATGACTTAATGGCCCGGCATGAGAGTGTGACTGACTGCCTACATTTCTTCTCACTGCTAACTGAATTAGTCAGCAATTAGTATTAGTGGATTAGGCAATCTCACATTAAGATGTTCCAAGCTAACAAGGAACATTCCCAGTACATTCTTTCAAAGCTGTGTATATATATATGTATAATGTATGTGGGTCATTGACAAATAAGGTTTTTAAAAGTGCAAAATGAATTACATCTCCATTATGTTTTTTTTTTAAAAGTTTTATTAAGTGTTAATGAGATTATGTGGTTTTTATAATCAATTAACACTTTTTTTTGTCATTTTTTACAAGATGGTTTTTGGACCAAAATGTCACTTTTGGTTATACCGAATGACGATATTTTCAAACAGATATTTTCTAACAGGCTGATATCTAGCTAGCTAGCAAAAGGACAATCAAACATTTTATGTTTAGTACAAGTTTTTAAAATATTACAACATTTCCCATGTTTTATAGCGGTTGTACCAAATGACCTGATGTTTCAGGACATGCGTATGAGCAAGTGAAAACATGAATTTTTCAAGTAGTTAAGAGAGTTAATTACTTTGCTTCATGACCATGTGGTCCTTTGCAGGTGTCTAAATGATGCCACATCCTGTCACATAATATTGACCGCATGACTTGATCCAAAATGGTCCCATTATATTGGTTACTCCGAATTACATCAATGAAATTCATTTTTCCGGACATTCTTTCTCATAATAAATCAATGACTTATACACATAATTTTAATACCATTTTGCACTATGTTGATATATGATGTTATAAAATAATGCCAGAATAAAAAATATATACATTTATTACATTTTAAGATATTTTAATCACAAATGAAATGGCTGCATTGGCCTTTGGACGATTAAACCGAATGACCTTTTGACACTTCAAAAATTTTAAAATACCTTTATAAGTAGCAAAATATAATTAAAACCTTTTGATTCAATAAAATAGATCTAGTTGTACTACCTGACATACTTTGGATGTCATATCTTTGTTTTTATTATTATTAAGGCTTTTGGACAAACAAATTACCCGTCACGTCACTGACCCATATATAAAGCATCCTTAGAACATACAGTTGTTAGTTGGGGTATTGCTTTTGGTTGTTTTCGCACGTTCATTGCAAACTGCTGCTTCATTTCTTTGACATTTTGGAGCAGTAATGCAACGATACGTATATGTATTAGCCTTATTCCATGTTTCTAATGATACTTTTGAGAATAAACCCATCCAAAAGAAAGGATTCAGAGTTACGGTTCTCCAGTATAATGAGGAGACCGGTCCAAACAGGGCTTGTCCTGGAATTCCTGTGGTCTGAGCGGCAGATAGGCTAGAGCAAAGAGACAAGCAGATCTCTGTTTAAACATCCTCCAAATGGCATGCTCTGACGTCCCACGGTCGAAGAGAAACACTACATGTTGACACTGCGTGTGCGGTAGATGCTTTTACGTCAAGAGATTCTCTACGTCTTTTTTTGCCTCTTCTGCAAATCTTTGTTTATTTGAATGGTGTATTACTGCTTCCCATTGTCTGGTCATGTCTACATTCTGTCCATGCTAGAAAAGAGACAGTGGGCAAACAGTGGGGAGTGGTGTGAGGTCTGAAAAAAAGAGAACTGAAAAAAAAAAAAAAAATCAGTTCTTACTGCGCACACGATCTGAAGTTAGTTACTCGATTGTGGTATTTATGTGATCAATAAATATCTCTCATGTCCCAAGTAATAAAGTTTTATATCTCTAAAGGGAATTGCAGAGCCATCTGATACAGATCTGTTAATTGGATCACAGTGTGAACACCACTGAAGCGCATTTAATTTGATTTTTAAAAACTGATCTTCGCACTTTCATATGTGGAAATAAATCAGATACTCAACTGATTTTTTTTTTCTAAAGTAGCTTTAGTATTTGACTGCTGCATTCGTCACCTGTTCTGAGAAGTGTCTGATATGGGCCATATTTAAAAGGTCATGTGAACAGCTTCACCAAAAATGGATTTAAGCAGGAAATTAGATTTAGGCCACATTCAGCTGCACCCAGAAGCGGGTTTCTCATTAATAAGCAGGGAATGGACATTATGGAAAATGCCATGGAACCTTTTCTTTTGAGAAAAACACAAACTAATAAGTCAAATTTTGTGAGGCTCAATATTAACCTCTTGTATATAAAAGCAATATCATACTTGCAATAGTGCTGGTCTTAGCCTCAGGCCTGCAGTCGAATCGTAGCCGTGCTGATTCAGTACTACAGCATGATTGTTTGTGTGATATTGCTTAAGAAAATCAGACTAAGCATGGCACAGATATAGCTTTTCATATAGTCTGTAATGAAACAATACAGCTGGGGGCACCTAATGTAATGAGGAATTTTTAGTGTCCTTCGAGTCTTTAAGCTGGAAAAAGGGGGAAAAACAGGATATGAACAGGTCAAGTGGAAAACCCTCATCCCCGAAGTGATTTAACATAACCCAGCGCAAACACGGGAAGCACGACCATGAATATTTAATGACTGCACTATTCCAAAAAGTTTTTTCCCTCATTAATCACAGTGAATTTTTCTTCAGTGCTACCTAGAGTCTTTCAGTTGATTGTATTTTCCACTATTAATGCAAACTAAGTGAGAGATGTGTGATATCATTATCTGAAGTCTGCACAGTTTGTTTGTTTATTAATAATTCAATCTGGATTGATCCTTGATAAGAAATTCCACTGTGGATACACCCAGGCACATAATAAGATGATTTGCTACAGAGACCGTGTTGTGTACACTAGATAAATGAGACATGACTCCTTATATTTCCCCCCTTTGGCAAGACATTTCTCCGCCTGTGAGCACATTTGGACCGCTGCGTCAAAATTACAACCATGACTATCTTAATTGTGTCCGTGGGGAATCAAAGGAATTAAAGTATGGCTCAAGTTATGGCATTGCATAATGCTTTGCCACACAGCCATTTGCTGCAGCACACTGAAGGAGCATATTGGCGCCCAGGCAGAATCAGTCGTCTCTGGGATGCAACTTTCTGTCCTGCTGTGTAGCATGCAGGTGTGGGAAATCTGGCTTATGTAAGGCATAATGTACTGTTTATTATATAAAACTTACCAAATAAATAAATATGTGGGCATGAAATACTTAAATGAGTTGAAATGACTTTTTAATTTTACCCATGTTTTAGCTCATTACAATGTAAAACAATCGGCCAAGTAACAAGACAAACATTGACAAAAATGATCATTTTCACAACAATCGTTAATTGAGACACAATATGTCGTCAGTTGCATTTGTATGAAACAAAGTCCTTTAATGGCAAGTCATTTCACTCGGCAGCCATCTTTGATGGCTATTTCAGTCATGCAAGTACAGCTCAATCTCTTTGAATGAGGAAACATCAAATTCTCCAAAGATGTTCACTAAGTGTACAATTAAATTTCATATTTGAAATCACCAATGAAATCTGACAACAACTGTCTCATAAATTTTCTTTCCAAATGATCAAATCATGACAAAAAAAAAACTGTATTTTTCAGGCAGTGCAGTCTTAAAGCCACTTCACACTGCACCGACAGACACAGACTAATGGCAACAGTCACCAGATAGCAGCACGTCACTTCTCAGACATTATAATTCCAATTCAGCATGTTCAACTGGAGAAAACAAGCTCAGATAGACGCCAACAGACCCGACAAAACATGACAAAATGTCTGTTGCTGTCTGTTGGTGCGGTGTGAATTCAGAACACTGACTGTTTCTTTAACAACTGGACCTACAGCTGCAGTGACGTGATGACTTTACCAATCGGCAATTGGCTCTTTTATTTAGAAGGCGGGACTTATTCTTCCAAATTGCGAGTTGCACTTTCTCCCATTCATAGTAATATGAGTGCACTAGGAAGAAAGCCAAAAGTCGGTATGATAAGGTATGATACGAGAGACATGAAAAAAGTAGTACCCTTTTTTTTTTGCATGTCTGTCCACTGGCACAGAGTGAGCGGAGTAGAGCGGGTGTTTTCCATATTTTCTTATAGGAGCTGAGGGGGATTGTGGGATTGACAGTACGTGTACCATACATTGCCACAGCTCCGCTCAATGTCGCTCAAAATACTACAACTCCTCTTCTTTGGGGTGTGTCTGTAGCGAGTGTGTTTAATAAATGTTTTTTTCAGCATGTGGCCACTATATATATATACATATATACACACAATTACAATTGGCAAGATGCAAGCTTTGTATCTGAATTCCCGTATAAAGATAAAGTTGTCAATAGGGGTTATGCACAATCTAACTTCCGTATTCTGTAAAAGAGATCAGATCGCTTCATGAAAAAATTAGCTGATTTATACGAGATAACTTAAAAGGAGTGCATAACTGATGTCCCCCACATATGCAGACTGATATTTAAAAGCTCTTTTCATTTTTCTTCTTTACACTAACGTTTAGATATTTAATAGAATAAAACACCTATAACAATGTGAACTAAGTAGTTTCGCTGATTACCTTAAAAGTCCATAGATATGCCATCAGTTCATACTGCTGTTAACACTTTCTCTGACAAGTGGATGCAATGGGACCAGTTGTCCGGTTTGGTCATGTGACGTTCGACATATACCCTATTTAATCAACTTTTGTAAGCTAGTCTTTTCACAATAAAAGTGTCCAAACAACTGCAAATATCCTTGTTTGCATAATCTTTTTGACACTTCTCGGCTCCCACAGGAGTTAATTAAAATACCTGCTCAGTTCCGTTCGCTCCATTTCAGCGTTAAGCGCATCATTAAAGTTAAAGTTGGGATGAAACTACGTTAGTCTTTTCTTTCCTATTGTGATGTATATGTGGCTTCTTGAAAAAGCAAAAAGGGCAGGACTTGATTTTGTCCATCGGGAATTGATTTGATGGTTGGATCCTTGTCATTTACTATTGCTGCGATCTCATGTGAGTGACAGGCTGTCCCGCTCTCACGGCAGTGTACACATCATTAGAGAAGAGAAGAAAAGTATTTTTTTAAAAGGGAGGGAAAGCTACTTTGATTAAAGGTGCAGTAAGCAATTTCTGAGAATCACTGTTGAACACTGTTGATATTTAAGATCAACCCAAACAAACACACTCCTCCCTTCATTGCTCCGCCCCCAAAATTCATGAACACACAATGCAAGAGTGGATGTCTTTTTATCATAGCAGAAGCAAAGCAAAATAAAGCTGAATATAGTGAAGATGACGAACAAACAAAAAAATGAACATACAGTACACGAGTATATACAGTAAATACAATTTGGATGTTTTAACTGACTGGCTGGGTTAACAAAAGTGTATAAAAGTTTTATTTTAGACATGTGCACCATTTCGACTATAATGATTTATATACATGATGATTATGTTGGCCATGTATTAAAAACGACCGCAGATTAAACACATTCACTACAGACACAGACACATCATAAAGCAGAATCTTTCTAGCGTTTGGAGCGACACTAAGTGGAATTCTCTCGCTGCTGTGGACATGCACCGCGGTGTTGCCATGGATTAACCAATCAGAATCAAGTTTTCCAGAGAGCTGTGTAATAATGGCTGACACATTCCCTTAGGCACATTTAAACACTACTGACTACCCAAACAACTTGTCTGAGGGTAAAACTTAATCCTGGCAAACAATAAGTGTTGGCCCAGGACAGGCAGATTTACGAGGCGGTGTGGACAGTCAGGTCGAGGGCACCTCCAGCTAACCTCAGGGATGTTCTGCTCAGCAGGGTCCCTCAGCCAGCGCAAGGGGCTGTATAAACCCCAGCTGAGAGGAGAGAAGTTATCAACGAGCCCACTACATTCCTCACTGTTCTCCAGCCAACATGAGCAGCCATGTCTACATCTAAGCTCTGTGCAATCAATGAAACTATATGAAATATGAAATACACTTCAGCATGTGTTCCACTCCAGTCAGAGCCTGAGCAAAATACTGCCAACAGTACTTTGATCAGGACACAATAAAAGACACGAGTCAGGTTTTTGAATTTTACAGTTAAGAGTACTAAAAGCTTATTTTTCTTTAACTGCAGACGTTTTATATTTCTCTGATGGATTTGCCATTCAAAACTCTGAGTAGTAACAGATCTGTAAGTATTTTCAGATGAATAATCTACAAAAATATTTATTAAGAGATTAATTTGTTGTCACATAAGTCAGATATTCATTTATTGAATGAAGATAGCATTTACAAGAAGAGTGTCTATGTCTATTTTTGCACCAACTAATAATTTTTCTTTGATTTGAATCCATAAAGCCGAAGAGGAAAGCGCGATCAAACGGAATCTTCCATAAACTGGAACGTCTGGACGTCTGTTTTATCATTACAGTCAGCAAAGCAGTATTTCATCTGATCCTCATGGTTGATTCCTTGACCACCTTTGGAGTTATACTCATTAATCATGAAAAAGGGCCTGTTTTGATCTATCTTCACTTCTGTGGCAGCATCACCAAAACTGACCTCACATGTAAGCAGTACATATCTATGCCAAAGACAACTGCAGCCATTATTAAACTGACACTCTCTGGACATGAAACCAGCCAGGATACCAACACACTCTCTGCTTTTTAATTGTATGCTTAGCGCTATACACAAAATGATAGTAGGCCTATTTGGCAGAAATGCACCAGAGCAAGAACACTTCAGCCAGGGTGAAGTTTAAGTGGACTTGTTTTTCATCTGACATGTTCGTGATGAATGATTTTATCCTTGCCAAAGGGTCAAGAGGAGGGATTCTGGCCTATAAACTTCTTAATATAATTTGTCCATTGTAAAGATAATTCATCTGTAGACAAATTGGCAAGATCCGACCGTAGTTCACAGCCAGAGTGGGTTCCAGCCAATACCATCCCTGTCACGGACAGGAAACTCAAGGCGCCCCGTAATCAATATGCATTTCACATCTCAATGGAAGAACAAATTCCTTCCATGAAACAGTATCCGTTATATTAGCCACCATGGAGTAAAACAACAGAGGCAGAGACATCCATCAAAACTGGGCTGAAAGGGTTTCCTCATGCGTTATTCTCTTCTGTAAAACCCACGCCGGTTTGATATTAGCCCAAAGATGAGCTACACACCCCAGCATATTCCCATGTCCAGATGTAAACACAACCTGAAACTCAAGCGCTGAAATATGCGATGCAATACTCAATGACACCAGAACCAGTCAAAGAACCACAGACACCGATGTTCAATCGGCAGACTCACAGCAGACCCTTCAAATGGAAGCAGATGTTGGACTTTTGAGGCATCTGTGACCTAAAGTGCTCCACTGGTAAACTAGTGCAACACACCCGCTTGGCTTCTCTTTTGCAGGATGTTCTTCATATTCCTCCATCCATCATAAAACCATCAAAGTGATATACAAGAAATCAAAGAAGATTCAGGTTGCATGGGCGTTTAAAACCGCTGCCAGCTATCGGGGACATTCCACCGATTCCTGTTTAGTGGACAGATGGTAGAGATCTTGCGCTGTGTTTGTGCTTTCATTAAAATGATTGCAGACCAAAGGACAACTTGTAACACATTCTAATTGAGCAACTGAATGTGACTCCTCATGACATCCACATTGCTCAGTTCAGTGTGTTCATATGAAATATCTATCATGCACTGATTGAAATTGCATTTACAGTGTTTGATGCACTGCCAAGAGTTGTGAAACAAATTCCTTTCCTATCAGCAACTAACATGTGATGGAAAGAAATTCGCATCAGTAAGTCACAAACACACTGACTGTGAATTGTAATATTGATAGTAAGGTTATGAAGTAGAACTAAAGACCTTCAGTTTATAAAATGGAAATGTGTACTCTTCAATGATCAGTCATTTTAAAGAAACCTTTGTTTCATTGTTCAAAACGTTGACAGGTTGAGTATGTTTTTTATTGTGCGTCTAAAAACTAGCAGGAGAAATTTTCATTTCAATAGAGCATTGGTGCCACCTAGTGATATCTTTCTATTTTGTACGACATTAGACTTTCCCCCCTTCAAATGATGACAAATATAAATGTGCATGGTCCATTTTAATCCAAGGCACTTTACTGTATTAAACTCAGAACATTTTTAGCAAGGTGGCAATTAACTAATGTGAGGTTATCAAATCATAAAAAAACACGCCAAACTCAAACCTATATACTGTATCCACCAATAAAATGTTTCAGTTTCTTTTTATCATGGGAATTTTGCACACTAACATTAGCATTAAACTGATTAGCGATTGTGCAAAAGACATGCTCACGGTTTTAGAGCTTGATATTTCATAGTTTTGCATTGTGCCAGCATTGAAAAGGTAATGAAATGAAAGGTAAAAGAGTGAAATGCTGGTTCAATCTGAATCCAAACATGAAATTATTAGCTCTCAGGAGCTAAAATGAACCTCCGTGGTTGCAAAAGATCTCCATAGTAACCACCACCTGAAGTGCAACCAGTGAAACGGAAAAAGAAATATTCTTTTATAAGGCACAGTTTGATGTTCAAACCTTAGGCTGAGGATGCATTTGATAATTATGAAACAGTTATATATATTTATATGTATGTACACACACACAGATTCTACAGAAGTGAAAATTCAGGTACAAGGTTGATTTCCAAATGTATTTTATATTTGTATTGCTTTGTTTTTGAAATGTATAAATTTACTATGGCTACACTGAAATCTTTTTATGCATTTTCAGAATTTTGAAACATTTTAAACAATGCCCCAAAATTGGTCAATACTGAAACAATAGAAAATGTGCCCCAATCCGTACTATTGCACTAAATGTCTGAAATAGGAATTTTGCTCAGTCAACCAATTCTGAAAAATGTATATATATTATATACAATCAAACCAAAATTTATTCAGACACCTTGAACATTTCATCCATTATTACAGTTTATTCACTAAAGTTTAAAAAAATTGGTAATAAAATATGACAAGATCTCAGAGTTAAACTGTTTCAGGAAAAAAAAAAATCTTAATTATGTCAGATAACACTTAAGCAAAACATGGTCAGGTATGGTCAATAATTTTTGGTCCCATATTTTTTTATCAATTTTACTGGTAGTCCATTGTATGGAAGAATGTTTTGGTATATGTCAGTTTACTTTATTTTGCTATCCTCACTTACATAAATGAACTATAGTGTCCTGCACCCACTAGTAAAAATATATCAAAAATGTCTGAATAATTTTTGGTTTGACAAAATTATAGTTATATATATATATATATATATCTCTAAATAAAAATATAAATTCATTTAATCTTTATTCACATTGGACCTCTGCATTTAAAAAAAAAAAGAAATTGGTGCTCACACTGTGGTTACCTCCTACAGAAACAGTCTGAATAATGCTTGCTTTGCACGCAACACCATAAACCATATTGTCTCAAAGACATGCTGGCAATACAGTGGCTACCATGATTTAAGATTGATTTAATTTAGACAGCAAATGCAATTGATGCAAGATGGCTCTTCTGGACAGTCAAGTAAAAGAGTCTGGTCTATGTTTGAGTGGGTGTACGGACCATTATAATTCCTGCTCCCACGCAAAGGCGAGCAAATTACACACAAGCACTCAGAAATGGACACAACAAGCATCATAAAGTGCCAAACGCCTTCATTTTAGGTAATCCATTAATGCTCTGTTTATTGTCAGGATCACAACATGTTTGAGTTTAAAAATCTGCATTTGAACATGGTATAGGGAATAAAACATCATAACATGGGTTAAATTTGTATAGCTAGTAAGTACGCTATATTTAAGTCATACTCAAAATGACACACTGAAGACTCCAAACCAAAAAAGCCTTTATTGTGTAGGCAGAGTATGAGAAGAACGCAGCTATTAGACTATTAAAATAACAATCACCCAGTCAAGACGTATTCACACACATCAAAACTTAACAGCAGACAGTTGGAAATTAACAATAACATAACAACAAAAGAAGTCTCTTCGAATTTAACAACATACATATAGTACAAGTTGAATCAGGAAACATTTTGTTGAAGTCCCCATGTACCAAAGTATAGAACTCTAAAAAGAACCAGCCAACCATTCACTGCACAAAGTGATCTTACAGTCTTTTAACTGCATCATCGATGTCCGACATTTGTTCCTTCAGCTGATTCCACTGCTCTGGATTCAATGAGATGCCTGAAGGTAATTCAATACAATTGATGGAACAAAAACAACTATGGCACAGTAATCAAATGAAAGAACATTTACCTGCATTTAAAGATGTTTGACTAATATATGTAAGAGAAAAATAAATGGCTGTATAGTTACCTTTTTTTCCAGGCTTCATTTCACCAGCTTGGTCCATCCAGTACTCTCGAATGTCAATCAAAACCTTGCCTTTGAAATCCCTGACGCTGACGTATCTCAGCTTCCCAATCTGTCACATACCAGAACATGAATGAGCCACCAATGACAATTCATTTGAAGGACAGCTCTACAATCAATCAAACTGAACTTTTGCTTACAGTCAAACGCTGCAGAATTAGACAATAAAACGTAGTAAAAAATACTGGTTCCAATGCAAATTTACTTCAGAACCTTTATACATATTCTTTATGCAACATTTATGTGTACAAACAAACCTCTTCCAGAAGATCAAACGTGCTGCGTAACCAGTGAGGTTCATTCTTGTGTGTTACGCAGCACGTTTGAGCTTCTGGAAGAGGTTTGTTGTTGTGCGTCATTCAGGTTCGGTTGAGCTTCTGCTTATGTTCGCTGATCAATGTTTACATGCGAGTAAAAGCCTAAATTAAATCTGTTCATCAAAAAGATATTTATTTGTGTTCCAAAGATGAACGAAAGTCTTACGAGTTTGGAACAACATGAGGATGAGTAATTAATGACAGAATTTTCATTTCACAACTAAATATGTTAGCTAACTAGTCCATAGAAAAAGTAAACTTGCACTACAGATCAATAATACATAAATCATTTCTATTTTTGCTAGCACAACTTTTGTATTACACTATTGCTCGTAGATTAACTTAAGCTTTTACATGTCCATGTATTTATTTACTTGTAAAAGAGTTTTGTGGTAAGTGAGATAATGTATAGTCAGCTGATAATAATTTTTTTTTAAAAAAAAGTTAGGATCCCCACATAAATTATTGTTTTAAAAAAAAACACACTCAACCTGGAACATGTTATCATCGCTGTTTCTGTCACTCTTAGCAGAGCCGCTCGGTTTGGAGGTTTCTCCGCTTTTCTGTTTTTTTGCAGGCTTCTCAGGAGCACTTGCCTTCTTTCTTTTGGCCTTTGGTGAGAATTAGGACACGGAAACAAACATATGAGCCAGTAGTGCCAGCAGCAGCACATTTAAGCTCTAAATTAGAACTAAAAAAAAATCAATAAATATAGTTTCCAACTGCAAAAGCTATATTAATCTTGCTGCATTCATGCAAATCAGTGTTCATACCTTTGTTTCTGTATCACTGTCTGAATCACTGCCAGAAGTGGAAGACAGCACTTCTTTAGTCTTAGGCATGCTGCTGAACACAAACAAGAATAATTTTTATGTAAACTATTATTCAACACTGCCCCCATATGGCCACTTATGGAACCTAACAATAATCTTTAAAAAACATGGACATTTCTGCTGTGAAAATTACATTCATAGGCATAGTCAGCTTTATTTAAAAGCAATCTCAAAAGTATTTTTTTATATCCTTATCCAGCAGTCCCAAACATTTAAAGAATCGGTGGAAATTCATCAGTCAAAAGGTGTGAGAAACCCTGTTTTATAATGTATATAATCTCTAGTAATCTATTCATTTTTGGTGTATTAACGTTGTATAAACGTTATTTTTACTACCTGCTACATAACAGAATTTAATGTTATCATCTAATTATCTTTCGATCAAAATTTAACAAATGTTAAGTAAATAAATGCTAAAAAAAAAAAAAAATTAAATCAGGTTCTTTAATAATAATACAAAATCATTAAATAACAACAAATGCCATATCTATATTAGCTACATTTGTCATCATAAGTGTCACACAATGTGGCTTCAAAACAAAAGAAACAACAACACACGTTTAAGTGATTACTCAGAACAAATATTTTATAACTCCAAATTATTTAAAATGTTTACTTAATAGTAATAGTTAACATACTAACAATTATTAATCATATCGTAATAGGTGAAAAAAAAAGTCAGACACTATAAACATTTAATGAGATTTTTATTATCTTATAATCTTTTATAATTTTATTGAATTTAGAGACTTTCTCTGACATGTAACCCAATTATAAGATTCCCTGGTATTCCCAGGGTTTCCATTATTTCTGTGGGAAATGAAATACTGGTTTATTGCTGGTTTAAGTACTAAATTAAACATTCTAAAAACGACCTGCAACACACATTTCCTAGCTTTAACGTGCTCCATACAGCCACGATTTTGAATGGTTTTTTTTTTTTTTTTTTGTTTGTTTTTTATCCTAGCCTACTTGAATTTTGCATTGATTTTTAAAAACTGCCAGCACTAGCTGCGCATCCCTTCCGCCGAACGCAGAGCACGAGAGGATTGTCATCTTGGTCGAAAAGATCCATAAAGCAAGAGAAAGAATTGAGGCGTCCACGATCAATAATGATTTGCCTTCACATAGGGGGACGGGCGACTTTAGACTGCTTTATTGGTTTGTTCAACCAAGACTAACTGATGTAGTTCAACACCGGCGAGTATAGCTGGCTGATCAAGGGCCTCTGCATCCCAAATCTAAGGTTGAAAAATAGGCCCTGAATGACACATGCCTATTATAAGCGTTTTTGTATGACTGGTCTTTATATGATTCTTCATGTTTGTGCGCTCATTTAACAAGTGAATGTCTAAAATTGACGGTTTACCATTCGCTTTAATATGAATTGAATAGGACTTACGTTTACGTTGTGCAGTGGGTTATAACAGTCAGTCACGCTTAGCGGCGGGAAGTCGAGGAAACGAGAACCAACCAAATGGCTAATAACGTCTCAGAGGGCATTGTGGGAAGTGTATTTTTTTTCTTCAATGACGGCACTGCGTCCGTTTGTAAACCACCTAGCAACTAATCTTTTGAGACAAGTGAACGAATCTTTCTTTTTCGTCCTTTGAACGTCAATCTCACTCATAAGAAGGCGAGAGAGTTTTAAAGTAATGACGTTAATGAAACTCATAACTTATTTTTATATGATTGTTTGGCTGTTATAAAAATCATTCCCAGAAGTTGGATGATGGTGGAAAAATGACAAATCTGGGTTTTAAAACTCTTATGTTATTTGTGGGGAAACACTTACAATGCTTAAAGTCATAAAATAAATTATACATTTTTTTATGGATAGTAGTATTTATTATAAATGATTTATCTGTGCACATAATTTCTATTCATGTGCCCTTGTAATCTTTAAAAGTATTTCCCCTTCCCCTCCCTCTTGCAATGATATCTGGATGCATTCATGCCATGTCGTAATTATGACATTACAACTTAAAAAGCATTCACATCCTCGTAGAACTTGTAATTATAACTTGTAAACTTGGAATGACTGCTGTACCACCTGACTGCTGCATATTCATATTGGCTTTGATAGTGTTGCCATAGAAACGCATAATTACTAGTCCGAGGCCATGAACAGTAGCATGTCACTTGTAATCATGGCAATTAAGACAGCCTGAATGCAGCATCTCTTCTCTGATGACGTGTTTACTGGCGTGAGGGCGGGATAACCTGTCACTCACATGAAATTACAGCAATAGCAAACCAGAACGATCCAATGAATTCCTGATGGACAAAATCAAGTCCCACACTACATTTTTCTTGTTTGAGAAGCCATTTCACTTGGACATAGGCTACGCCACAATAGGGAAGAAAGGACAACTTCATCAAATCACAACTTCTGTTTCATGCCAGCTTTAAACATTCTTTCCAGAGAGTGGAACAAAGCCTTTTTGTTGGCCTTTTCACTCACTCGTAACAATAAGATGAAATACCAATGTAACCTGTAAAAACAAATAAGTAAACACATTTTTTAGTGAACAGATTCAAAAGAATCGAGTCACTAAGATTAATCAAAATAACAGTGTTAACAGTGTAAATAGTGCGGCTGTCTCTTTTTCCATGTCCCATTAAAAAATTAATTAATCTAAAATTAATACATTATGGCAAATTATTTAAATTAACTGAGCATATTAAGTATTTCACATTTTGTTTTGAATATTTCATTTCGTTTGTTTCCTATCACTTTCGAATCAAAATTATAGACAAAACTTCCATTGTTGTGTTTGGGTTAACGACCTTGAAACTGGATTTCAGAAAAACTACACTTCCCATCTCTCGCAACGTCCAACGCGCATGTGCGGTAAGCGCTATATCCTGGTACGACCTTCTCATATAAAAAGGCAGGGTTACGAGTCAGAGTTCGTTAGAGAATAGGAAACCAATGATTCCCATATGTCCAGTAGTCTCCTTCACCTATGGTAAGTAAAATTGTGGTTTTGAAAGCACATTGAGATTTCAATGTGCGTTTCAAACAGGGAGAGGATGTGTCTGGGATCATGTTACGGTTGTGCGGGGATCGTCGGCTTTATGTCGTCGTAGTTTCCTGCGTGTTTTCTTCCTCCGCATGATACGGCTCTTCATCATGGTTGCCATTTCACACAGTCGCTTATCTTCCACAAATCTGTCTTTTTACAGTGCCCAGCCGGCTTGGTGAAGATGCCAAAATGGCCACCGGCAACTACTTTGGATTTACCCATGGTGCTGCGGCCCAGTACAGGTAAGGGCCATGATGTTTAATGAGGATTGCGCTGATGGTGGTGGTACAGTAATGGTGGGATTTGGCCCCGCTGCCTTTGTTGCTGGATTTGGGAGGGGGTAGGAGAGCGAGGCGATTGGCTGTGCTTTATGCCTCGAGATGAACGGCTGGAGAGAAAATGATGCATTATCACATGCATTAATATACCTGTGTATAAATGTATACAGCAATGTAATTACTGGATAAACTACAAATAAGAGGTTATAATACCGCTATATAATTTAAAGCCTTTTATTTGTATATAAACATCCGACGTGGTGACCAGCAGGGGCATTGTTTAAACCGGTGGTCATAGTTTAAAATAAACAAGTGTTTTAATGTCTAAATTTTAGTTACAAATGTAACATTTTGGTTTGAAACTAATGGCAGAGGTTTGGCAACTAAATCCTTGTTTACGTTAACTTCAGACCGGTTTGCCTCATGAACAGACACGACTCCTATCTTTTGTGAATTTATTTTATTTTTTTCCCCTCAACACACGTTTAAGATATTAACACTGTTGTGAACTCATTCTGGTATTAACGTGTTTAGATAAACTGAGAATTTAGTCCGAACAGCGCGAGCAGACTGCAGCTGTCATCTCTCCTCCAGCTCTGCACTAGAGCAGTTCTGCGCATGTCCGTCCAGCTCAACGCTCTTCTTTACACTCGTGTTTTTAAGACTGAAGCGCAAAAAGCAAATTTACATGGTCGCGCCACACTATTAAACTGATTTGACACATTATCGTCGTTGGAAAATAACAAAAATTAATCTAACCGAATAATTGACAAATAAAGCGTGTGCGTGTGTGGTTAGGAAGGGCGATGTCTTGCGCCTCAAGGACTCCTTGAATGTCACTCCTGGTCCACTTTTTAAATGGTTTAGTTGGCCTATGTTGACATTTTTCAGTTACTTGTTTTTAAAATAATCCTACTATTCCTATCTTGTCTCTGTGTGGCATGTATTTGAAAGAACGTGCCTCAATTTGTAAAAAAAAAAAAATAGCAGTGATATTTCTCATAAGCTGGATCATATTTCTGACCAGTTTTCCAAGGCCTTTGTATTTGCTATTACATTGAGTTTGATGGGTTGACATTTTGGAGGTGTTTGCAGTGTTTTACATGGATGGATAGTGGTTTGACTCAAGTTATTGATTAATTTAGCTCCTAGGTTTTGGCCCAGTCTGCGCCTTTTTAAATGGGTTTGATGTCTTTGGTGTAGCATGTTAAAGCCCAAGATTGTGATTTCAGCTTTTAGTCCGATTGACGATTAGAGTAAGAGAACTAGTATTCTAATGATTTATTTCTTTTTTTCTCTGCCTTTTTATCAAGAAAATGCTGCACTAAACTATTTAATCATTACTGATTTGATTTTCTTCTGCATGCATGTTCTTTGTCAGGCCAATGGATTTGGTGCATAAAGTCCAGCAATCCAAAAAGACTATTATGAATTTATCTCAAAGATAATGATATGGAGCAATTTACATGTTCACATGAATGTCTCAAATACATGGAAGGCCATTACTGTGCAATATCATCTACAGTATTCTCATCTCTTTCAGTTTAGTCAAATTACACCAAAGTTTTTCTCTGCATGTAAAATGTTAGCAATATTGTTGCTGTAGTGGATGCATGTATGTTTTTGTTTTTTGTTGTTGTGGCTTTTTAAAAAATTTTTTTTTATGCATGTGTGCATAATTAATCTGTGCTTTTTAGATGGAGTATAGCATCTCGTCAACTTTCCAAAAGTATTTTGTCAGCTACCCTTATGTTATAGATATTAAGTTTATATTAAATAATTGCAAATGCTTTAGTTCAGCACGGACATTGGTAATTTGTTAGACTATAAGCAAGGGTAGCTGTCAGTGTTGTCATCTAAGACTCTGGTTCTCTCCTCTGTAGTCAGCAGCCGGCCGCTGGGGTAGCGTACACCCACCCCACTACAGTGGCCAGCTATACTGTGCATCAAGCACCGGTGGCGGCGCACACGGTGGCGGCAGCATATGCCCCTACAGCCGCCACGGTTGCTGTTGCTAGGCCTGCACCGGTCGCCGTAGCGGCTGCGGCTACTGCTGCTGCTTATGCAGGATACCAGCCAGCCCACGCTGCCACGGATTACGGGTATGCACAGAGACAGCCGGAGGTTCCCCCACCACCACCTCCTGTCACCTCGCAAAACTACCAGGTAAAAGAAAGGAGCAAACTTGCTTTTTACTCTTAGTTCTGGTAGACTACTGTTCAAAAGTTTATTGCCAGCAACATTAAAAAAGAAAGTGAAAAAAATCTATTAAAGGGGTGGTTTATTATGATTTCACTTCTTCTTTTTTTTTTTTCGAACTTTAGTTAGTGTTATGTTGCTGTTAGAGCATAAACAACATTTGCATTATGACGTTCAAAGCAAAGGGAGATATTTTCTTTTAAAGAAATCCTTTTTATACAACAAATGGCTGGTAGGGACTACAACAAGCTTCTTCCCGGGTTAGTGACCTCACTAACCCTTAAATTTATATAAACCCTGCCCCCGAAAACACACAACAAAGGGGTGAGGCCATGTTATTGAAATGCAGTACGTAACACAAATGCAATAGCATGTCATTAAAAGCAAGATGAAAACATAAGTTTAAACCATAATTAAACCAAACTATTCCTGTTCTATCTTCATGCAGCATATATTCTCTGCCTCTGTAGGATCTTACAGCAGTTCCTGCATAAGCGATTTATAGATTATCATGACAGAATATGCTAATCAATGACTTTAAGATAGTTAACTCCACATCAGCTACATAAATTAAGCAACTAACCATTCAGAAACGTCCTGTTGCATTCTACATGTCACTTCTTGAGTCTCCATCATTGTCAAACTTTGGTTTGAACATTAAAGGCTGAACAGTTTGACATTTTCAGTGATCTGTGTAATCAGAGCTGCTAACCAAAGCTCTTTAAACTCCGCCCTCTTCTTGGGAGCAGCAGCTCATTTGCATTCAAAGGGACATGCACAAAAAGTAGCATTTTTGCTCTGCCTCAAGTGACAAATTTAACATGCTATAAAAAATGATCTGGGGTATTTTGAGCTAAAACTTCACATACACACTCTGGGGACATCAGAGACTTATTTTACATCTTGTAAAAGTTGCATTTAAAGAAATTATGCATTAAACTGATCAAAATTGACAGTAAAAAATTATATTTTGAAAAATTGTTCTTTTGAACATTGTATTCATTAAAGAATTCAGAAAGTATCAAAGTTTCCACAAAAACTGTTGACACTGGAGACTCTGTAACAGCTGCTGAAAATTCAGCTTTGTTCAGATTTTGAAATGTATTAAAATAGAAGAGTAATTTCAAATTGTAATATTTCACAATTATTTTTATTATTATTATTATTATTTTTTTAAAACTATATATTTTTCCATGTTCCTTTACTGTTGCAGGACTCGTATTCATATGTGCGGTCCACAGCTCCGGCTGTAGCATATGACAGCAAACAATACTACCAGCAACCTGTGGCTACACCGGCTGTGGCCGCTGCAGCAGCCCAGCCACAACAGACTGTGGCCGAATCCTACTATCAGACTGGTACGAAGGACACATCTTTCTGTAATTGATCAGTGATTTTTGCTAGTTTGGTTTTTACCTTTTTACACCTTGAAATTCTCTCATGTGACTGTTTATTTCCAAATGTGAAGGCCTTAGTGTTCCAAAAAAAGCATTAACATTTAATTTATTTTATTATATATAAATTATATAAAATTATATATTATATAATTTATATTATTTTTCCTATCCTATCTGAGGGCACAGAATGAAATCAGTAGTCATCATCAGGTCACCCTTTAAATGATCTGTATTGTAAGATATCCTGTACAACTTTGTTTTTATTTCTCCCTCTAGCACCTAAAACTGGATACAGCCAAGGCGCCACTCCGTACACCCAGACCCAGCAAACGCGTCAAGTTACAACCATAAAGCCAGCCACTCCCAGCCCTGCCACCTCAACCTTCTCCATTTACCCAGTGTCCTCTGCTGTACAGCCAGTCGCAGCTGCGGCTGCCTCTGTAGTCCCATCATACTCTCAAAGTCCCACCTATAGCACCAATGCAGTCACATACTCTGGTAAGAACACCATGCTTCTATTCCAAAACCTTTGTGGACTTTCTCAGTTGAATTCACAGAAGCCATCGATATTGTTGATCTGACATCATGAAATTTACACTGATCCCTGGAGACCCTAAGTTTAAAGATTGAGTGGTTTAGCTGAATGCTTGATCAAAATTGAATCGAATGAAGTAAAATGTTTTTCTAGTACACTAAAGTTTAAGAGCAGAATTATTCCAGCATAATTTTGAGTAGCGTTCACTGACAAAGCTTCCCTCCCCACACCCCACCTGTATGTTTTAATACTGTATCAAACCCATGAACTTCTTATTGCTAGTGTCATGCGCTACCAGTTAAGCCACCAGATCTAGGTTTATAGATTTAAAGTTCAAAATTACAGCACAATCTTGTCAATCACCAGTTGTGCTGTGGCCAATAATTGCTCCTCTTTGTATATTCAGGAACCTCATACTCTGGCTATGAAGCTGCAGTGTATTCGGCTGCCTCCTCCTACTATCAACAGCAACAGCAGCAGCAGAAACAGGCGGCTGTCGCTGCAGCAGCCACTGCCGCATGGACCGGCAGCACTTTTACAAAGAAGGCTCCCTTCCAGAACAAAACACTCAAGCCTAAACAGCCCCCTAAACCACCACAGATACACTATTGTGACGTCTGCAAGATCAGTTGTGCTGGACCACAGGTATTTTATAATTAATAAATGAATTTATTGCTATTTAAATTAATTTATTGCTGTTAGTATATTGCATTGGGTTTCTTGCAGGTGTTAGGTTAATTTTTATTTATATTTTATTTTTTGTACACAAAACAGCAGAGGTTGATTCCTTAATGTTAAGGTTTTTTTTAATTAGTTATTACTTTCTACTGTACAATATACATTTTTCACAAATTTAAAACAAACTTTTATTTTGATGGGTTGTTGTGAAGGCTTTTCAGAAGAGTAATGGTGTATATATGATGATTTTTATCAAATGAAATTGTGTAGTTCTCGTAAATTTAACTTTCAGAGCAGCTCTGAAAATGAAGTTCATGTGTTTGTCCTCATATAGTGAAGTGGCACTCTGCACACAGGCGTGCAGAACATGCATACTTCATATTTAAATATTAGTCTTTTTGCACTTTGATTATGGACTACTAGTGTCTGTGAATATTAGTTTTAAGTGTATAGTCCTACTTGTGACTTATTCTGAAACTTGCCACATTCCGTAACTTTCTACGATATACTGTAAATTTAATTTTTAGTTTTTTTTTTTTTTTTTTTGTGGAAATCATAGAGCCTTGCTGGGTGCCCAGACACTATACAAATAAAATGTTTACCTGATACTGTGGTAACAAGTGGTTACATGAGCTTGCATGAATTGTGGCACCCATTGCTTATCGCCTACTTTTCAGACCTATAAGGAGCATCTGGAGGGTCAGAAACACAAAAAGAAAGAAGCCGCACTTAAAGTATCTCAAAACAGCAGTAGCAGCAGTGGAGGCGGGAGCTCTGCCCGCGGCACACAGAATCAGCTACGCTGTGAGCTCTGTGATGTCTCCTGCACTGGGGCTGATGCCTACGCTGCACACATCAGAGGAGCCAAACACCAGAAGGTACATGACTCACTTTCTGATCTCGGCACATTGTTTTTTTCAGCCTGTTTTTGGCAACACTGTTTTTGAATGCGTATGATTCTGGCTCTCTGTTGTAGAAAGGGCATCCTAGGAAATCTGTTACAATATGATACCCAAAGTTGTTTGAAGGGGAATAAAGATGCATTAATACAAGCCCACTAGATTATGTAATACCAAGTTGTAATAAGGCAATCTTCATAGCACTGGATTCTTTAAAATGTGTTAATTAAATTTGCCTAATATCTAATTGTATTGTTTCTATAGGTTGTGAAATTGCATACCAAACTAGGAAAGCCAATACCATCCACCGAGCCCAGTGTTGTTTCCCAGTCCTCCACCTCCAGCACATCAGCTCCCAATAAGACTTCCAGCTCCAACATCAACAGCTCCACAAGCACATCGTCCAACCTCTCAGCTTCCTCTGTTTCTGCCTCTTACTTAAAATCTGGCAGCATGGTCAACAACATGGCTTCAGCTGCACAGGGCAAGAGTTCAGTGCCCAACAGTGTCTCTGTAAACAGCAGCTCTGTCAAGAAGGTCAATACACCCAAGATCAACTTTGTTGGTATGTCTTGAACTAATATTATTTCTTCTTTGACCGATCATATGGAATCTGTATTTTTATTTTATTGAAATCATTATATTACTTGCTTTGCATGGTCAAAACAGGTGGAAACAAGTTACAAACCACTGCTGTTAAAAATGATGAATCCAAGATTGAGGCAGCTAAAACGGCACAGTCCACTGTGTCTGCACCACCACCGGATGGAAAGAATGAAATACCTGACCCTCTGTCACCTCAGTCAGCACTTGCAGCCCTGCAGAGTGATGTTCAGCCCGTCGGACATGACTATGTTGAAGAGGTATCCGAAGAAAATTATGATAAGGAAAAGTTCCTATGTGGAAATGAGAGAAATTTATGTAGCCAAGTGCATACAATAATTTTTTTTTTTTTTTTTTTTTTTAAGGTTAGGAATGATGAAGGAAAGGTTATCCGGTTCCACTGCAAACTGTGTGAATGCAGTTTTAATGACCCAAATGCTAAGGAAATGCATTTGAAAGGAAGGAGACATCGACTGCAGTATAAGGTTAGTGGGTGATTAGTGGAATTGGGTTTTCAGTGATTCTTTCATGATTAATGCAGAAAAATCAAAATGGTTGTGACATGTCAGTGTAGCTGATTGTATTTTCACCACTGTAGAAAAAGGTTAACCCAGATCTCCAGGTGGAAGTGAAACCTAGCATCCGAGCCAGGAAGATCCAAGAGGAGAAGATGAGGAAGCAGATGCAAAAGGAAGAGTACTGGAGAAGACGTGAAGAAGAGGAGCGCTGGAGGATGGAGATGAGGTGTGATGCTGCTTTTTTTTTTTTTTTTTTTTTTTTTTTTTTTTTTTTTTTTTTCCTCTTCCCTTCCTCTCCTTATTCAATATGTCAGTAACTATATTTGAGCATTTTGAGTTCTATATATGATTGTCTTCAGGCGCTATGAAGAAGACATGTATTGGCGGCGTATGGAGGAAGAGCACCACTGGGATGAAAGGCGCAGAATGCCTGATGGAGGTTATCCACAGGGTCCACCTGGACCACCTGGTCTTCTTGGAGTGAGGCCTGGGATGCCCATTCCTCAACCACAAGGACCAGTAGTAAGTCTTGAACTACTATGGAGATAAAATGTGCTGGATTTTCCAAAATATGTGGTTTGTGATTTGAGGTACACTACCATTCAAAAGTTTGGAACAGTGTTTTTTTTTTTTTTTTTTTTTAAATATATAAAGAGATTAATACTTTTATTCAGCAAGGACGCATTAAATTTATCAAGTGTAAGGTTGCCCCCAACTGAAGATTTTTCTAGTCTACTAGTAGTCCTTAATTTAAGCCATTAGTCACGTTTCCCTTTTTTTTTTTTTTTTTTTTTTTTTTTTTTTTTTTTTTTTAAATATATACCGGGGGAGAGAAGTGGCATCAGAAACGTTTCAGGGCAGAGAAAGAATATTCTATGTAACATTGCTAACCTTGTTCTACATTACGGTGAAAATACTAAACCATAATCATGAACCTTTAAAATATAAATTAAGTGCTCCGGTGCGCCACATAAAGCTTGGTGCACTGCACTAGCAAAAGTAATGATTATGAATGTGTGAAACAACAAAGGAGACTGTCTGAAACTTTTGTTTTCTGAGTCATTGTCTGCTCTGATGTAAGGGTGAATTTGACGCTCACTTAATTATTTCTGCGGTACAGTGGATGCATGTAAAGAGAGAATTGCATGTAAAGTTAAACATGCTATGCAGCAAGCCTGTACTAATTTAGCTTGCACAATCCGCACTGGATATGCGCCTAATAATAGTGCACATTTATCTAGGTTTAGATTAGCTGCAAAACGTGGCCGCTTGCTCTAATGTCATTAGGCTACAAGCATGTTTCAAATGATAAACAATGTTTGAATTTGATGAATGATTGTTGAATGTTTGGATTTCCTGCCCAACATAATTGCCAGATGGACCAGCTGTGTTAATGATCTGTCCATCAGACCGTGACCTCCAATTCCTTTTATTTTATTTTTTTTATAAATAACCAAACTTTAACATGTGGGTAGATCCCTCGAGTGCAGCTGCTGACGCTAAAGGGAGTGAGGATATCATTACACTTGATTCAGTTCCTACATCCTCGAGTCTTTTCCTTGCGTCCTTCCCTTGCATGCTGAAGGGGTGGAATGAAGACGCGAGGAAGGCAAACAAGGATGCACAAATAAGAATTAAGAAGCACCCAGTGTCAGCTAAGTCTCTTGACTATTAGGGGGCAGCCATACAAAAGTGAGGCTTTTAGGTTCATACAATTTCAAATAAATGCTATTCTGCTTGAACCTTCTACTCAAAATGCTAGAAAAAAACCTTTATTCTTATCAATGTTGAAAATAGTTTGTCAAATAAGTAATGAGCACCAAATCAGCATTTTAGAATTATTTCTGAAGGATCATGTGACCGTAGAAGTGTAGTTGGCTGGAAGTAAACAAGATATGGTGGTAATAAATGAGATTTTGTTGCACAACCGGGGTTTATAACATCTAGTTTTTGTTCCAGCCTCCACGTCGCCCTGATTCCTCAGATGATCGTTATGTGATGACCAAGCATGCAGCTATTTACCCATCTGAGGATGAGCTCCAGGCCATCCAGAAGATTGTGTCAATCACTGAGCGAGCACTTAAGCTTGTCTCTGACATCATTACTGACCAAGATACAAGTGCAAAGGGCAAAGAAGAGGACAAAGAAAAGAAAGAGCCTCCCAAAGACAGGTGAGAAGAGCGCTCTTTCTCAAAGCGGAGAGGGTGGGGTGGGGGGGGGTTGGGAGGCCAAAACTATACATGACCTCTTGTGCATTGCAGGGTGCTGAAAGGAGTGATGCGAGTTGGCGTTCTCGCCAAGGGCCTGCTTTTGCGAGGAGACACGCATGTCAACTTGGTCCTCCTTTGTTCTGAGAAGCCGACCAAGAATCTGCTCACACGTATTGTGGAACATCTCCCCAAACAGCTCACGGTACTGGCTCAATGCACAGATTTTCCTTTTCTTTTTTACTAGCGATATTTATTTCAAATGCTTATGGATGTGGAGTATCTGCACCATCTGTTACTGTGGGTCAGAGTTTGCCCAGTCTCAAATAGATGGTTGTGACAGTTTTCTGCTAACCCATGTGTTTTTCAGATGGTAACGCCAGAGAAATATGAGGTAAAGGGCTCCATTCAAGAGGCTGCTATTATTCTTACCTCCTGCACTGAGCCTAAGATGCAGGTGACCATCACCCTTACCTCGCCTGTCATCCGAGAGGAGAACAGCCGGGATGGAGGTTGGAAAAGACGTTGCTCCCATTAACCGACTACCTATCAGATTAATATTTTTATGCTGATTTTGACAACCTAAAGAGCCCATCTGTTGGCAGTGTGGAGATGGAACTAGATGTTAATACAGGCACAATTATGATTGCACCTTTTGGACTTTCATTTGATATTTCATTTAATTTGAAAAAGATACAGAATTGATAGTAGGACAAATTAAACCTGGTATGTGCTTGAGCTTGGCCGTACATAAATGACCTACAGTTTTCCTTTAAATGTTACACCATTGAGGTAAAGTGCCTCTTTCTCTCTTTATTTATACTTCAATTATTTCATTTGAAGTCTGTAATGTGTTCATACTGTAACAGGATTGAAGCCAGTTCAAGTGGCTTTGAGTTGCTTTAGAGCTGAGTTCAACACTGCCAGGTTTTACCGAACCATCTCCGATGCCGGCAGTGGTGCTCCGGGTCCTCTCTCTGTAACACTTTTCCAGTGCTCTTGAAGCTCTCCCCAAAACAAGCATGATAAGTGTTTGCATTGTGTAAGTCTAGTTAGTCCCGGGTAAGATTCATTTTTGTTTCCTGTGTTCAAGGGGATTGTGTCCTATGCAAAAACATATTTTCTTTCCCACGGGGTCATAGTTTGTTCAGGGGTAGTATTCGGTGCCTAAAACTTAATTCCTGATTTAGTTCCTGAAGAGAAATGCTTGAGATGGGTCTTAGACCTTAGGAGTAGTTGGAATGCCTACCATGTCCCCACAGGAAACAAATCTTATTTTTGTCTGGTGGTGAAAATGTTCACCATTCTGAGGTCCCCTGTTCCAAAATGAAAGTGCTCCCCTGAGAGAAGCAATTGAATATAGAGCTCGATAAATGGCAAAATTTGGCATTCAAACAGTGTTACGTTAATTCTTCCTTCACATGGAAAAAAAAAGGCATTAAATGACATTTCCCCAAGTAGTAGAGTAAATGCACCAACAACCAGTTTATCTTTTGTCTTTACAACGAAGAGTATTAGTTGGTAAGAAGTTGCTGAAATGGTGAGGTTTTAAATTCAGGCTTTGCGGCCGTGCCACCATTCCTGTTTGGCTCCTTAGGGGAGTATCAGTCAGCTTTTGGGAAGAAAGCTTTGATAGAGGAATCTTTGGTTGGACCTGGGGTTTTACAGCCTTCGGTATACATTGAGATATGGGGGTTCTCCAAAGCCAATCATGACAGGTATGCATGCAGTGATGTCCTAATCCTCTTGCTGGGAGCTTCATATTTTCTTGCCAGCACGCATTGCTGCCTTCATGTATACAAAGCTTTTCAAGTCCAGCCCAAAGCCTCCTTGCATTTTCAGCAAATTGTCTCCCATCTGAGGCTACGTCTACCAGCTCCGGAAGGATTTTTGACCAAGGTCCCCCTCCTGAATACCTTCAAACACTTTGCCACACCTACCATTGCCATGTTACTGTAGTGGGTCACTACAAATACTCATCAGCTGTTAACATTACACATCTCCCTTGATACCCCTGTTTTACATCACAATTTACACATCGGGTACCATTTGCAGCCCATTATCTTTCCAATGTTTCTGGATTAGTACAGGGACTTTTCAAAGGAATTCTCAAAGTATTTTTCAAAACATTAAATACCTCCAACTTTACTTAAGTAGACACTGGAATCCACAATTTGTTGTTGCCCAGAGCAAAAGAGAAGGACCTTAGCCTCAACTGTTAAGTCAGCTGGTTAAGCAAGAGATGCAGGAATGGTACACTTCCCGAATGCATTCAAATTAGACTTGTGGTTTAAAATTCCTCATATGTAACCTATTTGATACTAGAACGCTAGAGCAACCAATTTTTGGATTTTGGATAGTTTTCGGATTTTATTAGCATTAAAAATAAATAAAATAACCTTTTTAGGATGCATTAATCATTTGTTTTTTGTTTTTTTTTGTCTACTACAAGGAATTAACAGGATGGTATGTAATTGGCAAAATGGCACAATTTTAAGAGTTTTCCAAATTAACGTATTTGTAATCCTATGTGATATGATGTAAAATTACATAAGATGGCTGTTGTACTTTTTGTGTGAATTTGCCGATGGTAGCAATTACGGATTGTGATAGTATGACTACTTCTGGTAGGCTAGTCTGCTATATTTTAGCATTTGAAACTAACAGTCATTCCCAGCAATTTCAAATGGTGGATTGCAGAGCATTGATATGACGGCCATAACTGAAATGGTCTTTATCAAGAGAATTGTATAGCTAGTTAATTATAAGTATCATGTTCACTATATGCAGAGTACAAAAAAAAAAAAATCATGAGTACACTTCCAACTCTAATTATGAAATCCTACATCACTGCCACATTTTCTAGTGATTTTTCTCTTGTATCCCTGACAAAGGCCTTTAATTCAAGACCCATGTGTCCCGATCCTGTTTCTTTCAGCACCACATCAGACTAAATAGAAGTGCAAGTGTAGCTGATCCATAATGTTCTTAAAGATCTGAAAGATTCTGCATATGGGGTGAAATGTGAAATGCATATATGGGTTTTTTTTTTTTTTGTTTTTTTGTTTTTTTTACACTTGGAAAGAGATTGGTGATCAGGAACAGACTGGTATGTGTGGCAATGTGTTCTTGGCAGTCTCTCTGACCTGGTCAAACACCCATTCCTCACCACCATTTGACAATTCGATCCATTTTTAGATGTAACCTCGAGTATGGTGAAAGACCCAGCGGACGTCTTGGACAGGCAAAAATGCCTTGACGCTCTGGCTGCCCTACGCCACGCTAAGTGGTTCCAGGTTCGGAACATCATTTTACTTTCTTCTTGTAGCCTTATGAGATGTATTCCTTTTTATGTTCATTTAAGTTGTTTAGTCTTTTGTTTTTAAATTTTAAACCTCAAAGTTGATTTTGGGATGGAAAAAAAAAAAGTGATACAAGGATGCAGTATAAAATTTGGTGATTATGGTACTATATTGTTTCCATTCTGTTTTTGTATATATGAGCTGATTTGATCCTAAAAAAAATTAAGCATCCTTGCATACATGTCATTTATTCGCAAGTCTTGTATTAAATACTTAGCATGTAAAATTATTCCATAAGGCTGCAGAATACCTTTGCATAAAGTGTCATCGATAAGAGCTTTCATGTTGAGCGTTTGTTTTTTTGTGTTTTCTTTTTTTGTTAATGATTTTATTTTTTTTCTTGGGAATAGGGATTGAGAGGAAAGGAATATCTGATTAGTTTACTGTGTTGTTGCAATCTCTGCAAATACACAGGCAAAGTAAAGCAGGTTTCCTTGACTGCTTCAGTTCCTATGCAACTACTCTTGCAAACTGATCTTTTGTAAAATGAAAGTATATGTTTGTGAAGTATTTGACAGTTGAGGTCAAGGTTTACAAGATTACAAGGGAGTCATTCCAAGTGAATCTTGCAAACTTTGAACTCTTGTACTAATGGTGAGGTAAAATACTGCTGGAAATGGCAGCTTTATATGTATATATTAAAAAAAAAAAAAAAAAAAAAAAAAGTCAATTGGTCCAGCGGTTTTTAAACCAGTTAAAAGCTTCCATTGTGAACAGTAGTGTTGCACCTCTCTCTGAACTCTGCCATGTTGTATGTCTTTGCTCTTTGTTCATTAACTAATCTTGACTTCACTGCACTGAAGGCTAGGGCTAATGGGCTCCAGTCATGTGTGATTGTCATTCGAATACTTCGTGACCTGTGTCAGCGAGTACCCACCTGGTCTGCCTTTCCTAGCTGGGTGAGTAAAGCCAGAAATACATGGTCATTAAACATTTGCACATTTTTTCTGTTCATACATCGTTACGCAGTGTTGGGGAGTAGACACTTAAAAGTGTGGACACATTTGTGAAGTTTATGTGAAATATTTTGCAGGCAATAAAAGGTCCTTTTGTCTATTGTCGACTAGTATAGTGAACACAAGTCCCTTTTCAAACAAAGCAGCTCTGTGAATCTGTGACCAATCTGCAGGGGGTATTCTTTTCACCCTAATGCAAAAATGACTGATTGTGTGGATTCATACTTGGATTTTAATTTGCTGAACAATGATAAACATGACCACACTTTAAATTATCATAATTTTAATTCAGAAGTGAACTCATCCTTTTACTTCAAGTAAATCAAATCCTTTACTCACCCCAATGTCATTCAAGATGTTTGTTTGTTTGTTTTCTTTCTTCAGTCGAAAAGAAATTTAAGGTTTTTGAGGAAAACATTCCAGGATTTTACTCCATATAGTGGACTTTAGTGGGGTACAACGGGTTCAAGGTCCAAATTGACTAATCGTTTCACTAGATAAAACCCTTATTCCTTGCCTGGGATCATGTAGAGCCCTTTGAAGCTGCATTCAAACTGCAATTTGGACCTTTGGAGTGGACCCACTGTACCCCAGTGAAGTCCACTATATAGAGAAATCCTGGAGTGTTTTCCTCAAAAACCTTCAATTCTTTTCAACTGAGGAGAGAAAGATCTAAACATCTTGGATGATATGGGGGTGAGTAAATTCAGGAAGTCTTAATTCAGAAGTGAACCTTTTACTTGATGGTAGCAGTTTTTAAAACTGTTAATGCCAACTAATTTGCCTTACAAGCAACTTAGCATTTTGATATGCTATGCTGATCACTGGAAAAACTACACCATGCTTAGATCTGCTGACTTGAGTAGATGCAAGTACAGTTCCTGTCTACATTACTCAGGATAGCTTTCCGAGCTTGCTTTTTAGTAATAAAATCTTACAAATGTAGCAAGAGGCCTTTCCTACAACCACCATGTTGATTTTTAGATATTTTAGGGGATGGTTTCTCCCCCATTTTGTTTCCTCCTTTATATTGTGATTTGTCCTTAGGGAAGCTAATTTAAATTACAAGTAACAAGGCCACACTAAAACTGTTGCTATAGAGGTTTTAAAAGCACAATGCTGCTTTTCAGTCCTACTTAATTTTATCATCCTCCAATCTTCATTTTATGAGTAAACTGCTGCTTAATAGAATTTACAATATCAAACACTTGCTCTTAAAATGGCATTAAGTTATGGTTTACTTTTCCAAGGCTATGGAGTTGCTGGTGGAGAAGGCCATCAGCAGTGCCTCTGGACCAATGACCCCTGGAGATGCTCTGCGACGAGTCTTTGAATGTATTTCCTCAGGCATTCTGCTGTCTGGTAAGAGGGCACTCTGACTTTAGCTGTTGATCATCAGAAAACTATGGATATTATCAAATTTATGCATTAGTAAATATTCTTAATAGAGTGCATTACTAAGTTATTAATTTGACAATTTAGTCACATTGTTGCATAAAAATTCAACTTAAGAATCTGGTGCTCCGTGTCTTGTATGCTTTTCCTTTTCCAATGCAGGTGCTCCAGGATTGATAGACCCCTGTGAGAAGAATCCAACAGATACACTGGCTAGAATGGAAGAGCAGCAGAGAGAGGACATAACGTCAAGTGCTCAGGTGAAGTACACCGTAACTACATTAAAGAATATTTGCATCCTATACTTGACATGTCATGCAGTGACTCAATTTAAAAAGGTTTCAAAATGTTTAATTATTGTATAAATATGCATGCAGTTTTCATGGTCTCGTATTAATCGAGAGGTAAATGTACATGAAATGGTTTCGGTTTGTGTATTGACTGGCCACTTTCTCCACAGTTTGCCTTGAGGCTTCTGGCGTTCCGTCAGATTCACAAGGTTCTGGGCATGGACCCCCTGCCCCAGATGAACTCACGCTTCAACGTACGAAATAACCGCAAGAGGCGTCGCGATAACAGTGATGGCACTGATGGATTTGAAGCGGAAGGAAAGAAGGACAAGAAGGACTACGAGGGGTTCTGAAGTGCACTACAGTACAACTAGCCCTGTTCTCCCTGCACCCGTTTCAAATTCTGTTCATTCCTGGAATACAAAATGTTATTTCTGTTGACCTCTGTGCATGCTGATTACTACGCATTAGAAATATTTAAGAACTGGTAAAGACCTAATTATGGCCACTTGGGGAAATGCTAGGCTTTATATCCTTGACACGTAGACTCTAGTCCATCTCCATTGTTTAGTCTGGTGTCTTGGCATAAAGATTTGAGATGTGCACAATCTAGAGAAGTTAAGCCTAAATTCCATTTAGCACATTGGATGTAATCTTTCACCATCTTCAGATCTCTTACGAGTTTCAGGCTAGGTGTTTCTTGAAGTCTGAGCTGTGTATTTATGTCCGTGTGGAACAGATTCTTTCTTTAAAGTCTCTTATCCTTCCAGTTACACATGTAAAGTAACTTTGACAATGGCTTCCTTGGCTTTCCAATAAATTGCTTAGATGTCTTCGTAATTTATTTTGTTTAGACACATTCCTCTTAAAAACGCAAGATCAAAGATAAGATGATTGATTTGTGCGATGGGTTAGTCCTGTTGTGATGATGAATGTGGTGATCTTGTCTGGACGTGGATTTATACAAGCATGTATTTTTCCATTGCTAGTGCATTCTGAAGGCTGGGTTTGCTTTTAACCATTTGTAAATGTATGCCATTGGCTAACTAATACCCTTCAAACCTCTCTAGGACCTCATTCCTTCTATATGCTTAATGCAAGTGATGTAAAGCTGCAGTTGTCCCAAAGTTAGGCTGTAAGTGTGCTGATAGCTGTGCCTCTGTGGTGTAGCTCAATCACATTTCTAAAGACACCAACTGTTGAAATAAGACCTGGGCCAAATACCAGAAGTATCTACCAATTGTCTCGGTGAGTTTAATAAGGAATCTTGAGTTACTGGCCCATTTCAGATTAGTTGTTCACAAGGAAGTACTGTGATCATTTGGAGTATTTTAAGGTCAGAGACCTTAAGTTTTTCTTTCCTATAGACATTGTAATTGACCCAGGTCTGCCTGTGTTTTGTGTTCATAATATTGTAAACCCTAAATGTATCTTTAAATGTGATCATATAACTGTATGATCTCTAATATATGATCATTTAATAAGCCTGTATCTAATCTTGCAATAGATCTTCAAAAACAAATGCCTGTATGGTTTTAAAGCACAGGATTTTTTTTTTGTTTTGTTTTTGTTTTTTAAATGTTCTTTGTTTTTATGGATTTTGTTTTACTGGTTTGTAGATGCGTAGTTGCTTGCCCTTTTAATTTGGTTTCTGGTTCAAGTTTGTTGAAATAACTATTGAAGATGATGGGAGGAACAAAAGTGAAATATCGGTGTTGTAACTGCAGATTGATGTAGACTTACCCTTTGATGCTTGTCATTCACTGTCAAGGTACTACTGCATTACAATGCTTATAATAAAGACGTTTCCGAAACGATTGTTGTACTTTCTGTTAAATGTTTTGTTACTTCTAGATTGCCACAGTTTATTATGCTAATGAGGAACTAATTTAGTCTGTGCACTGAGAAATTAAGTGTGAATTAAGAAAATCAGTGGATGTGCAACCACAAAGCAAAAAAACAACTTAATGTAGATTAGAAACACAAGCCCTTCTTACTTCAGGGCGTAGGCTACTTTGAATACGACTTCTTATTAGTTCGGCAATGAGGAAGCGCATAAGATTGACAGCCGCATCATCCAATAAGCAGTAAGCGGCTTGCTCTTGACCAGAGTAGAAAATGGACCGTTTGTCCATAAAGAGCCAATGACATTGAATGGGCGCGGTTTGCTGTCAGAGCAGGTTTTTCTTTCAACCAAAGGAAATCGCGCTTGTGAAAGGAGAGAGGGAGAGGAAAGTTGTGTTCGCACTCTCCCGGATTTCCACCTGACTGTTCAGCGGGATACTGGGACAGGCAAAATGTTGAGTTTGGGGAGCGGAGGAGCGAAGTCTTCAAAACCGTCATTTGTGTCTTATGTTACACCCGAGGTAAGCGAAAGCTTTCAAGTAGTATTACACATACGTTGTTTTCAAAACAACCCGGAGATACTGGTTTTGACTAAAACGAGTTTAAAACAGCGGACAGGCGTGCACTGGGCGGGGTTAGTGTGCCATGCTGAAGTTGACATTGTTGACTTGTACTAAGTTTAGAGACTAACAGGGAAATTTGAGTTTTGTGTGCGTTTCGTTCACATGGCAAAATGCATTAAAAGAGCATTCAGTTACATCTCTTAAGTTGACTGCCTTCGCACTGACGACTACATTTCAGTTATGTAGACTTTCAAAAAAGTAAAAAAAAAAAAAAAAAAAGACTTATTACAATCCAGTCTGCTTGGAGGTTGGAATCCAGGTTATTGAAAGAGTTTTGTTTATTGACACGAGTCACGAGTGTCTTCACCTGCCTCTGGCATGTGATTTGTTTGAAGTCCATTCTTGGTTATGTCGTCAGAAAGCTGCAGTGTTGATTTGAACGAGCAGGGCGTCCTATTAGAATACATGTCATGGGTTGTGTCTTTATGGACAATGGACTTCATATTCTTGTTTTTCATTAATGAAAGCATGATGGTAAGAATTGTTGCACCCAACATACAAACAATAGAAAGGTAAACCCCTTATTTTCATCCGTTTTATTAGAGAGATTAGTAAATGAAAACCTTACAAGACTATAAAATAATTCAAGGTGTAGACTAGAGGATAGTTCACTCAAAAAATAAAAACTGTTCTTTGGAGTAGTTCATTTTGTGTAGCTCAAATTGTACAGCATGGTACTAGCAATGCCAAGGTCATGGGTTCGAATCCTAGGGAATACCTGAACTGACTGAATTTGTACCTTGAATGCAGTGCAAGTCACTTTGGATAAAAAGCATCTGCGAAATGTAAATGTCGTCGCTTTAGGCAGAATGACCGTTTCAGCCACTGTTAAATTTCATTGTAATAAAAGAATTGTAAAAATTGTATTTTTTGCATAGTAAAATAAAACCTGTAGCTGTAGCTTGCCTTTTTTGCCAAATAATTTTTCAGATAAATACCTTAACCAAGTGTTTTGTTCTTCCCTAATATTTGAAATATATATATATATATATATATATATATATATATATATATATATATATATATATACACATACACACTACCAGTCAAAGTTTTGAAAAAGATTTTTAATGTTTTTAAAAAATAGTTTCGTCTGCTCACCAAGGCTGCATATATTTAATTAAAAATACAGTAAAAACAGTAATATTGTGAAATATTATTACAATTTAAAATAACTGTTTTCTGTTTAAATATATTTTATAAAGTAATTTATTCCTGTGATGGCAGAGCTGAATTTTTAGCATCATTACTCCAGTCTTCAGTGTTACATGATCCTTCAGAAATCATTCTAATATGCTGATTTGCCACTTAAGCATTTTCTTATTATTATCAATGTTGAAAACAATTGTGTACTTTTTTTTCAGGATTCTTTGATGAATAGAAAGTTCAAAAGAACAGCATTTATCTAAAATACAAAGCTTTTTTTCTACTGTTCAAAAGTTTGGGGTCAGTAAGAATTTTTATTTTTTTGAAAAGAAATTAATACTTTTATTCAGCAAGGATGCATTAAATCGATCAAAAGTGACAGTAAAGACATTTATAATGTTACAAAAGATTATATTTCAAATAAATGATGTTCTTTTGAAATTTCTATTCATCTAAGAATCCTGAAAAAAATAAAATATTGTACACAATAAATGTTTCTTGAGCAGAAGATCAGCATATTAGAATGATTTCTGAAGGATCTTGTGACACTGAAGACTGGAGTAATGAAAATTCAGCTTTGCAACACAGGAATAAATTACTTTATAAAATATATTTAAACAGAAAACAGTTATTTTAAATTGTAATAATATTTCACAATATTACTGTTTTTACTGTATTTTTAATTAAATAAATGCAGCCTTGGTGAGCAGACGAAACTTCTTTTAAAAACATTAAAAAAAATATATATACACTATCTAACTAGGGTCAATAAATACATTACTTTTGGCCACTACTGTATGTTTGGTGTCGTTAGTGCTACAATAGTCCTATTTAAAATGGTGCTTACTGTGACTGATAAACCCAAGTCCACTGCACTGGTGCACTGCTGCATTTTTTTTCAGTTGCCAAAAAATGTCATTATTACTTTTATTTCCACAGTTATAGCATTGATTTGTAGGGAGGGAGAAGTTAATAAATTTCTTACTAGGTCAGTTACAAAAAGAATACACTGAAGATCAGTGATGGGGAAAGTTACTTTTAAAAGTAATGCATTACAATATTGCTTTACTCCCTAAAAAAAGTAACTGATTGCATTACTTTGTTACCTAATAAGTTATGCGTTACATTACTTTTGCATTAGTTATTCTCACCTGGCCTGGGCTTGCTTTTTTGTTTTTAATAACAACGAAAAAGTTATATTTTTGGCAAATGTAAAAGCCCTTTCGCACCAAAAGTGAAATGAATTGGCCTAAGCTTCAGGCTGATCACAAATGTGATGTTTATCTAAAGTCATTGCTTATTAGTATGGTTGAATTGGATTGTCGAAGGTCAGCAGCAAAGACATTGGTTAATAAAGTGAGACTGAATACATAAAGTATATTTGTTTAATTTAATATATTTAATTATTGCAGGTTTGTGCAATATTCTGAGATTGCATTTCACTGTTTTTATTCATTTTGAGGAATACTCTGTTTTTGTGCAAGTGAGATGAGTCAATGCTCACATTTAGTCTAGAACTGCAAAAAACGTTATGTTTACACAGCGCACGCAACACCTCTGCGCTGAATTTCTCTTCACATGGGGACAGGAGAGCTGTCAGTCAATAAATGGGAAAACAAAGTAACATGCGTTACTTATTTGAAAAAGATATTTTGTTGTAAATTTATAAGTAATGCATTACTTAACTAGTTACTTGAAAAAAGTAATCTGATTACATAACTCAAGTTACTTGTAATGCGTTACCCCCAACACTGTTGACGATCAAGCTTTGATCATTTTATCAACTCCCTGTCATCATATAACTCCAATATATTATATCTTTTTCGGATATAAGTGTGTGGTCTCCTCGTCTCTGCTGCCATCTTGTTACATCTAACAAGGTTAGGATACCTCTCCAGCACTCTTAAATAATTAAGGAGCTGAGACCTAGTCTTAACATATAGAAACCTTTATGAAGCACACTTATTCTTAAGTCTAGGAATAAGATTAAAATGACATCATTTTTGTGTCTTTTTTGACACACTTAAAAATTTGCTCTGAGTTGCTTTATACATATGGCCCCTGGTCTTATGTGAACACTGAAGAGTTCAACTAATTCTCTTTCTGAAGATCAGAGACTGGGGCATGATCAGATCTCACAGCGTTCTTCCCATTTTTGTTGGCTGGATAATAATGAAGACCTACTGTGATCCATTTTTTGTCTTGCAACATTTACATAAATTGCACCCTGAGGAAGTCATTAGGGAAAGGAGTGTCCAAGATGCTTGGGGCTGTTAGTGAAGTTTTAACCAGATTTTTTTCAGCTGGCCTCATGGAAGCCAGGATGTTTGATGGCTTCCTTTTCTTTATTTAGCCTATCCTGTTTGTTTTGACTGAACTTGTATAATTTTCACACATTGGCATTCATTTATTGATTTTGTAGTTTTCTAATGCCACTTTTATATGTTCTAGCCAATAACAAAGTAATTTACCTAATTTAAGTTGCGGATATATCACAGGGCTGCTGCTAAAATTCATGGTACCAGAGACAAAACTATTACGGCTAGACAGTCTGAGTGTGCTGATGTTGCTGAACACTGCTGATGTTGTTCAATTTTGACTCCGTTCTCATTATATTAGGCTACATTACTCATATATAGTATTACATTAAAGTCATAATGTTAAAGGAATAGTTTACCCCAAAATGAAAATTCATCATTTACTCATCCACATGTCATTCCAAACCTGTATTTTTTTTTCTTTTGTGGAACATAAAAGAAGATATTTTGAGAAATGTCTCAGTGGTTAATGGTCACCAAAACTGGTTACCAGCATTCTTTAAAACATCTTATTTTGTGTTATAAATATAGAGGCCTTACAGGTTTGAAACAATGTGAGGGAGAGTAAATGATGACAATGTTAATTTTTTGGTGAACTATCCCTTTAATGTATGATATCATGACAGTGTAGGTTTCTCATATTCTTATAGCTATGCTATGCAGCAGTTTGATTTTTCATTACAGAGCAGATGTCCCGTGGAGGCATCTAAATTTCAAATATTCACTTTCAAATATTCATCTGGCACTGTGTGAAATGCGACATGATGTATTTGGCATTATTTTGCAATATGGTATTTGTGAAAATGCCATTTAGTAAGATATTTTATTAGATAATCAATCAAGTTTACAGTTTATATTAGAATTGTATTGCTTCTGTCTTCTCTAGGAAATAAAATTGGAGAAAGACCTGCCAAAGAAAGAGAAACATCCTGATTTGCTACCAGGTAAATATGAAATCCCTCACACAATGTTCTGCTATCTCAGGTTTTTCTTCATATTATTGTCAGTTAATCTAAAATTCTTTTTGTGTCAGTGGTACACAGGGAGGGTGTAATTCTAATTGCTCTTTAATTCAGACTGTAACTTCTAGGGAGCTCATTTAATGTAATCATCATAGTTTTGCAGATAAAGAAAAATGGGTAATATACTAAAACACTGACAGCATTTCTTCAAAGCTTTGTACACCACAAAACAAACTTCAGCCTCTGTGTTTATGTCTGACATTGTGTTATTGTGTCTAAAGTCTTGTTTGTTCACACTGTCTGTCCAAATCTGATTATTTGTGTATACAATTAGAATCAGATCTAAATGACTGATTGTCCACACTGTGTATCGCAACTGTTCAGATCTGATTTGTGTGTCCCATGGCTCTTTTTCATTTTGTGGAATATCTGTGTTGGATTCCAAGACAACATGTCAAAGACAACATGGAGGGGTTTATATCGTTGGACTTTATTCCATGCTGCCGTTTCTGCCGCACACCTCAACACTGGATATGAAAAATTGGATTTGGACTGACTGTCTGAAAAAGGCTTATCTGACATGACTTTGCTAATCTATTGCTTTTTAGGTGAAGTGGTGTTCTGTAGTGCCAACCCCATTCTCAAATACACTCAAGATGACCTCTCTCAGCGTGGTGTCTTTGGCACTTTGTTCTGCACCAATTTTCGTGTTACATTCATTAGTGATGAGTCGACACAAGAAGAGACGGTAAGGACATGTGACAGGACTGTAAAACCATTCAAACTATTCTGACCCTATTTCATGAGAAAGTGGAACTATTTTAAACAATTCTGTAATTTCATATACAATTTGATTTGTATGAAACGTAACTTGTCACTTTATGAGGTTTTTAACATTAATATGAGTTCCCCTAGCCTGCCTATGGTCCCCCAGTGGCTAGAAAAGGCGATAGTAAACCGAGCCCTAGGTATCCTGCTTTACCTTTGAGAAAATGAAAGCTCAGATGGCCCAATCTGGAATCTTCCCTATATGTCGTCATACAGGGAAAATTTACCTCCCCTTTCTCTGCTTTGCCCGCCCATGAGAAAATGAGCTACTACCGTGCGAGACGAGCGCAATTTTTTTTGTTTTCCTCGAGAGACATCATGGCTTGCAAACGAGCGAAGCAAATCAGACCAACATAAAAAGCCAACAACATAGGCTAGCATTAGCTACATGATAATAACTGTAACAGCATACATAAACAAACCAACTAAAGTACCGTATCCAGACACAATATTTTAAACTAACCATTCGGAGACGTCCTGCTGTAGCCGCTGACATGCAACTTCTTCATCCGGTGCTTCTCCATCCGGATCAGATTCTGGGTCAAACTGAAAAGCTTAAACGACTGCGTGTCTACGAGCCATTGCGATACATCCACTGTCAACATTAGCGCATGGTACCGTAGCCGCAAGCTGGTTAAGGCCACACACCCACCCTCCACCTTGCCCTGCCTCTCTCTTCCTCATTAGCATTTAAAGCTACAGACACAGAAATGACACGTCCTAAGGAAAGCTCATTGTGGGACTGGCTCATAGTGGCTGAAATTCTGCACCAAGGCTGAATTTCGGGAAAGAGACTTCAGATACAGTACCAGGGACTACTTAGGCCTATATAAAAGCATCCAAAAAGCAGCATGTCATGGGACCTTTAAAGCATGAAGGCTCTAAATCTAACCCTCTGTGGGGTCTAAAACAACTCAGATGAAAATGTACGAATGCAAACTCACCACAATGTAAAATAGTAACAAATTGCTGTGAGAGTTTTCCTGTTCACAGTATAAGAAAATAATCAACAAATCAACAAATCAACACTGTATTCAGAAAACAAAATGGTCTTATGTAATGCTCATTCACATCTACTGAGTGAATAGCAGAATGCTATCACCTAAGGAAAAATGTATAATTTCTAATTCAGGCTTACTGACCAAAGAACCACAGTGCTTTTTTTAAAGACATCATGTACTTCCTGTGTGTAGACTGCAGCGTTTTTGTACACAGTGTGGTTTGAAGAGAAGATAATATGTGATCTAGATGTTTATTTAATGGTAATCTTAATGATAAATACGCTATTTATTAGATCAATTAACATTTTTATTTAAAATCTATGCAGGTGAGGCTTGGCGAGGTGCATTGCCTGTAGTAGCAGAGGGCATGACTAAATGTGTTAATATTTTTTATAAGTCGTTATTGTTTTTATTTATAATTGTGCTAAATGAACGCATTAAATTGGCAGCCATATTACTATTCCAAAACAGTTTCATGTACATGCAAAAGATTGGACATAAATGGCAGATTATAGAGAGATTGGGTAAATGACAGCATACAGGAATATTTTGTTGCTTCATAAGCTTTATAGCCTAAATAAATTAAGCACTGCAGATCTGCTAATATTGTTTGCTCCTGTATGATACATACTTTTTCCTCATTTGTAAGTCAGGTTTGAATAAAAGCGCCTGCTAAATGAGTAAATAGAAAAAGTGTGAATACAATCTAACTTTGTTGAAACGTTGCTTGCCAAACTGGGTGACCTTGCATGAGGAACTGTGCTGTGAGTACTCTCGCTTTAGCTGCCATTTCAGGAACTTGAGTGTCTAACTCACTGGCAGTGAAATTCTGGTGGGAAATCAGTGACTTAAATGGTCAGGTATTCATGAAGTACCAGGTAATTTTGTTTTCGATTAGTTTTTTTGTTGTTGCTTATTTCCATATTGACTAAGATTGGCATATGAAGACGTAACTAAACTAATCTTAAAAAGCTGCAAAACAATGCTGCTGAAAGCCATGTTAGTGTTGGTTGGTATCAAGAGGTTTCATCGGCTACTTTCAGACGTATATTTGGAGGTGGCTAAACAAGAAGAAAAGCGTGTTTCACTCTTGATTTCACTAATAAAATATTGTGTGATGTTTGATACAGCACACTGAACAAGGCAACAACATCAGCCTTTCCTGTTAGTTACTGTGTGCTGTATAAAAATACACCTTTCACAGCCGACTGAGCATTTGTTAATCACTGTCTTTTGCAAGCCTTGTTTACTTTGGTACTATTTTTTGGTACTAAGAGGCTATTGTGTCACTTACCTTTGTTTCAGTCCAAGACCTTTAAGAACAAACTCTATGGAGAAAATGACATTCCATTAATGTGTGTGGATCACATCTATGGTGGTAATAATTGTTTTTACTTTTTATCATTAATGATTATAGATAAACAGTTTTTGGTTTGAATGTTTGAGTTCTGAGAAACATTTCATTTCTTTTAAAGTTTATGATGAAAAAAGGAAACTGATAACAGGAAGCTTCGTGAAGAACAAATACCCGTCCAAAATGATCATTCACTGTAAAGATCTACGTGTCTTTCAGTTCTGTCTTACATTCACCAAGGAGGAAGATACCAAAAAGGTAATTTGTTTAACATGAGGACTGAAATGTATGTACGTTTTAAAAAGAGTTACACATCTCCTTGTGCATTTGTTTGTTTGTTTTGTCAGATCTTTCAAGGTATTGCTCACCATTGTTTGGAGGAGAAATCTCTAAAGTGCGTCTTTGCTTTTTCCTATGCTGGGACACCAAGCCCAGGTACAGATTTTAGCTCATGTTAGAGGCTTTCCTTGTGTTACTATTGTTACATTCCATGGTTTCATTTGTTGGTTAAATACAGCTGTTGTCTGAGTATCAATAATCCTATAATCCACTAAGCACACGTAACCACTAATGCAACATGAGGGAAAACATCACCATGAGAAGTTTGTGAGGTCACACTTATGCAAAACATGAACTTTGCACACGCCTGAAATGCAGACGTACATGCAGCACTGGACGTCTAGCACCAGCTGCTAAATTCTGATCATAGTCTATGCAACTGGAATTCAACAGATGGTTGCAAGAACAACAGTCAGACTCTCTTTATTGACATTATATGTTCCAGATTATCTTTCTGAATTCTATTTTATAAGTATGTTTAAATATTTTTTTTAAAGTAACTTTTTACAGTTGCTGCAGCCTCATCCTGTTATTATTCTTTTCAACAGCTTTTATATCACTTAAAGCTGCAGTCCGTAACTTTAAGGTTAAAAATTATCCAAAATCAATTTTTGAGCAAGTACATAACCAGCAAGTGTTCAAAACTATCTCCTTACCTTAGCCTGATTCACAACGGTAAGCTTGTAATAATGTGTTCTAATCCGAGTGGTACTGGTGGGTTTCCGCGGGAAATTCAAGCATGCGGCCGTTCGTCTTTGCATCATTACATCACGTCTGTTTGCATAAAGAACGAGTCCCAGCTAGTAGACTATATGACATGGCGGATTGTATGGTATGACAAATTAACTTTAGAGATTAGACTGTAAAGAAATCTAAATCTACAGGTAACGCTAATACACACTAAATACACATACAGGTGCTGGTCATATAATTAGAATATCATCAAAAAGTTGATTTATTTCACTAATTCCATTCAAAAAGTGAAACTTGTATATTATATTCATTCATTACACACAGACTGATATATTTCAAATGTTAATTTCTTTTAATTTTGATGATTATAACTGACAACTAAGGAAAATCCCAAATTCAGTATCTCAGAAAATTAGAATATTGTGAAAAGGTTCAATATTGAAGATACCTGGTGCCAAACTCTAATCGGCTAATTAACTCAAAACACCTGCAAAGGCCTTTAAATGGTCTCTCAGTCTAGTTCTGTAGGCTACACAATCATGGGGAAGACTGCTGACTTGACAGTTGTCCAAAAGACGACCATTGACACCTTGCACAAGGAGGGCAAGACACAAAAGGTCATTGCAAAAGAGGCTGGCTGTTCACAGAGCTCTGTGTCCAAGCACATTAATAGAGAGGCGAAGGGAAAGAAAAGATGTGGTAGAAAAAAGTGTACAAGCAATAGGGATAACCGCACCCTGGGGAGGATTGTGAAACAAAACCCATTCAAAAATGTGGGGGAGATTCACAAAGAGTGGACTGCAGCTGGAGTCAGTGCTTCAAGAACCACTACGCACAGACGTATGCAAGACATGGGTTACAGCTGTCGCATTCCTTGTGTCAAGCCACTCTGACAGCGTCAGAAGCTTCTCGCCTGGGCTAAAGACAAAAAGGACTGGACTGCTGCTGAGTGGTCCAAAGTTATGTTCTCTGATGAAAGTAAATTTTGCATTTCCTTTGGAAATCCACGTTGCTTGAGGTCCAGTGTAAAGTTTCCACAGTCAGTGATGGTTTGGGGTGCCATGTCATCTGCTGGTGTTGGTCCACTGTGTTTTCTGAGGTCCAAGGTCAACGCAGCCGTATACCAGGAAGTTTTAGAGCACTTCATGCTTCCTGCTGCTGACCAACTTTATGGAGATGCAGATTTCATTTTCCAACAGGACTTGGCACCTGCACACAGTGCCAAAGCTACCAGTACCTGGTTTAAGGACCATGGTATCCCTGTTCTTAATTGGCCAGCAAACTCGCCTGACCTTGACCCTATAGAAAATCTATGGGGTATTGTGAAGAGGAAGATGCGATATGCCAGACCCAACAATGCAGAAGAGCTGAAGGCCACTATCAGAGCAACCTGGGCTCTTATAACACCTGAGCAGTGCCACAGACTGATCGACTCCATGCCACGCCACATTGCTGCAGTAATTCAGGCAAAAGGAGCCCCAACTAAGTATTGAGTGCTGTACATGCTCATACTTTTCATGTTCATACTTTTCAGTTGGCCAAGATTTCTAAAAATCCTTTCTTTGTATTGGTCTTAAGTAATATTCTAATTTTCTGAGATACTGAATTTGGGATTTTCCTTAGTTGTCAGTTATAATCATCAAAATTAAAAGAAATAAACATTTGAAATATATCAGTCTGTGTGTAATGAATGAATATAATATACAAGTTTCACTTTTTGAATGGAATTAGTGAAATAAATCAACTAATTATTCTAATTATTCTGATATTCTAATTATCTAATTATATGACCAGCACCTGTAGTCACACAATGCTGATGTTGTTAACATTAAAAATTTAAGAACAAAGTATAACAATAATAATAATTTGCTAAGTGATCATTAGATTTAATCACCATTGGTAGCACGATTTATTCTAATGTTTTTTTTTCTCAGTTGGTCAAAACAAAAGTGGCAGATTTTCCATTGAAAATTCTTGTTTTGGTCATACTTCCAAGACTACAGTCTGTGATTCTGACACAAACAGCAAACATTAATCTGCGCTGAGGAGCCGTGCCGATGCACAACCCACATAAAGATGATAATTCCACAAATAACTGCAATTGCAGGTTTCAAACAGAGATGGCAACAAAGAGGCAAAACTTACGGACTGCAGCTTTAAATATATTATCTTAATAGAATAAAATAACAGTACAACATAATATTCATCTGTTTAATGACAAGATTACAGTAAAAAAGTGGTTTTAGAGTGCTCAACAAGGATTTATATGCACCAGGAAATTTTTTGAAAATTAAATTACAAAAAAATGACCTGATATTTGCAGTAATTTGATGTAAAACAATGGCATTATTCATTTCTAACTCAAGCTTCTTAGAACATCCTAAGTCTTTTGTCAGCTAGCTAGCAAAGTTACTTCTTCTACAGCATTTATTAATCTTAGTTAATTTCAACATTTACTAATACATTATTAAAATCAAATGTTGTATTTGTTAACATTAGTTAATGCATGGTGAACTAACATGAACAAACAATGAACGATTGTATTTTTATTAACTAACATTAACAAAGATTAATAAATACAGTAGTTAATGTATTGCTCATTGTTAGTTCATGTTAGTTAATACATTAATGTTAACAAATGAGACTTGATTATGAAGTGCAGACTTTATTTGCAGAAATGCAGAGGAAACAGGAGACAATTATGTTCGACTCACCAGAGGACTGGACACAGGAAATGAAGCGGACCAAAGCGAAATGTACATTGGTCACAGAAAATGAGAACTTTGAACTCTCTCAAAGGTACCTCATGCTGTTGTTGTTGGCTGTAAAGTGTCTGCTGATAATGTATTACTACTGTTTTTATTACAAGGTAACGAGATAATCTCTAATCTATTATAGTCTTTATGTACTGCTGACGTAGTTTTTTTGTAAGATCAATCCGACACTGTTTATATTTGGGTAGTTCAAAACTGCTGTAAATAGTTTTAGATTATGTAACTTTTTTTAATCTGTTTTTTTTTTTTGCGATCTGTAGCATGTCACGCATTGAAAATGTTAATGTGAAATAAATGTATCCACCAAAAACACTGCTCTGACGTTGTCTTTAGGTTACCGAAGTACTTCGTCATCCCAACAGCACTAGAGGATTTATTCAGCTATCAAGGGAAAGGGTTTCCAGTGAGTTAAGGATTTTAACTTAACAGGATATAAACATTTAAATAATTTTGTATAGTTGAATGTAACTAAAGTTGGATGCCTGTTATTTTCCTCTTTAGATCTGGTGTTGGTCTCATCACAGTGGTTGTGCTCTCTTCAAAGCGTCTTTCCCGCTTATGACACAGGAAGACGGGGATTTCCAAAAACACTTGGACACGTAATGGATTACAGTTTTTGACTCTTATTTATCCTCTGAAATCTGTGATATCCTCATGTTTTTTTTGCCCTGAGTTTCTGTGTGTTTAGGTGCTGACATTCAAGGCCACTATTCTTGCCTCTTGCCTTATCTAGTAGTGCTCATCAGCATGAACCAATATAACCTTTTTGTGTTTTGGTCATGTAAAATGGTGTCCACCACAGTAAACAAAAAATAAAAATGAAGTATTGTCTTATTTTGACTGTCAGTGGTACCTTCACATTGACAAATGTTTTTTTTTCTTCTGTTGCAGAATGATAAATGCAGTCGCACATAATTACCTTTACTCCGTAAAAACAGAGGACCTCTCAGAATCCCTTCCTACAATCCTTGACATCCAGCAGTCATATAACAAGTTCAAACAATTCTTTCTTATCGGTGAGTCACAGAAAATACTGAAGTCTCTTTCACATGAAAAGGTAAAAAAATCCTCAAATATTAAATGAAAGGATGGGTATTTTGTTTGCCGTCATTTTGTGTAACTCACTTTCTTATTATTTGTCTCTTAGATAATTCAACTGATTTTTGGATGTCAGATATGAAATGGTTCTCTTCCCTTGAAAGCTCAGGATGGCTAGACATCATTAGGTCAGGTTACATTTAAAAAAAAAAATCCTAAATTGTGTGATTTACTAGTATTAGACTATGAAACTATTAACAAAGTGTATTTAATGTCCTCAACAGACAATGTCTCCAAAAAGCAGTAGAGGTGGTTGAATGTATTGATAAAGACAACACAAATGTCCTTATAACAGGTAAGTCAAGTGTGTTTCAACTATATTGTCTTATATTGTGATTTTAAAACATTGTTTTGATTGTTTGAACAATCTGGCATGTCAGGGATTGGAGCACCTGTTTATTCAGAGGTGGTTGAAGTGTCTAAGAGAACTACAGTACCTCACCTTTAAAAATAAAGTACTTTTAAACCTAAATGGATCTATCTTTGACTTTGAGATTGTATCCCCTGATGTTTTATGTTGTTATTGATTGATTGCAGAGGAAGAGGGAACAGATCTGTGCTGTGTGATCTCTAGTCTGGCTCAGATAATGCTGGACCCTTATTACAGAACACTTATGGGTTTCCAGAGTCTGGTGCAGAAGGAGTGGGTGGCTGGTTGCCATGCCTTCCTGGATCGATGTAATCACCTCCATCAGAAAGACAAGGAGGTAATTATTGCGTGCTCATTCTTGCCTGTTGTTTCTTCATAGGCTTAGTGGAAAGTTACTGTTTTATATTTTCATATTTTCATTATTCATAACCTCTGAGAATTAAAGTTTTTTTTAGCTGCAGAATACTGAATTATACATTTGTCACTTCAACCAATCTCCTGCACTAGTATCTTGTTTTTTTGTTCCACTCTGCAGACTTTTTCTTCTCATATAAAAAAAAAAAAATCACCTAAAGTCAATGCCCATTTATTTTCTTGTTTACTATCCATGTGATGAACAAAATAATGTACAGTCAACCGGTCACTTTTCAGTCATGTTACCAAAAGTTTTCAGTCATGTTACTGGTGCAGACTCAGAGACCTGGAGAGCAAAACATCTATACAACTGCAGCATAGGCCTGTAAATTTTCCATCTGTTTCAAGCCACGAATATTTAGATCACCTATCAAAAGAAGAAAAACAAGATATGTGAACAAAATGCAAGTTTTGCGATCCATATAAAGCACCCGCCACAGTATTTCAATCACTAAAAATTGCTGGACATTCTAAGAGCTTAATGTGAAAAATACTTATAGTACCTTTAATAACAGTGATATTAAAAGACCAAATTCAGTATGTACCTTATTGATGATGCATACTATATACAGATGAGCATATGAACTCAGAATATGAATGAAACACATTAAAAGTCTAAGAATTTTCTTTGTAATGGTTTTCTATGGGAAAACGCTTAAACTGCGTGTTGCATTTATATTCTGGGTTCATCCGCTTGCCTGTACGTAGTATGCATTATAATATCACTGTCTTACTACATTAGTGCTTATTACAAACCTGGTAAAAATAGCTGGCGGGCAATGGAGGAAAGCCCTGTTTTGCCCTCAAGGTGGCCATTCCTATTCAGCTTATTTTAGCTGTACAAAAACAGCCTGTTATACAGCTTAATACTGCAAACTTTTAATTGTTATCATATTATTTTAAAGGCACAATACGTAAGATTTGTAGATTAAAATATCCAAAAACCACTAGAACAATGTTATATATTTTGTTCAATTGTGCACTTATATTAACCCAAATGTTTCCAACAATGTTTAAATCCAGAGAAATAAGCAATTTAAACCAGGACACGGAGCATGTCATTGCGTCGCCTGTCAATGGCGTTATATCTGTGCTACCTTCGATTTCCAGTTTTACTAATATCGATCTAGATTACGGCAAAGTCTCTCATAGCAGCCACCAAGCGAACGCACAGAGTAATGTTATAACTTTAAAGACACCCAAATGTATTTAGTATGATTGTTTTAACCATGTAAAACAGCACTGCGTTACCCCACATACGCAGCGAAAAGAGCAGAAGCGGCCGACTGCAGCAAAAGCATAATAAAAGCTCCACTGAACTCAAGACCGGTGTGCATCGCAGGTGTCCATAATATATTTAGCATTCGCTCCAGCAGCCTTGTCCTACTCCCACGGCTCTCAAGCCGTCCTGCTTCATACCACCGTAACGTTAGTAAAACTTGAATACATTAGCTCATCCATAAACATGATTTCTGCCCGTGTCCATCGGATTCCTTTCCATCAGCTGTGGAGGTGAAGACAACAACACCCATAGTTCTACGTTCATTCACAGTGTCTTCAAGCTACACCTTTTTTTTTTGAACAAGTGGCCTCTAGTGGCAAAAAATACATATTAAAAAATTACATATTATGTCTTTAATTTCATTATCATAATCATAAGCACATCGGTTTATAGCGCAGATAGTTTTACAGTTTACGGCACTTTGTTATTCTTGTAGAGATTTGCCTATGGTCGCTAATGAATTGGAATTCTCGCACATAAAAATAAATATAGTTCACTTCCGCGCTGCAAAATAAGGTGGATAAGGATGTGACGTCACATGAAAAATATGAATTGCTAAATAAATCCCTTCAGAATGAGATCTCCCTACTAGAATTTAATTTGTGATCATCAGTTGTTCATTTAATTATGAATGATTGATGATTTGTTCTCATTCTCATTGTCTTTTAATTTGATTCCTGTTTCTCAATGCCTAGTGCCATTCTCCGGTCTTCCTCCTGTTCCTGGAGTGCGTGTGGCAGCTTGTTCAGCAACACAGCCCGGCTTTCCAGTTCTCTGAGACTTACCTGACTGTGCTGTCCGACAGTGTTCACGTGCCAATCTTCAGCACCTTTCTGTTCAACTCTGCCCATCACAGAGAAAGTGTTATGAAGGTAGAACTTTATGATTTTTTGTTTTTTAAGAACTATTATGTTGAGATTAATGTTATTTTGATGTTGTGATTGCAGCTTAGAGTCAGTTTGCTACACTATTTTCCATTTTGAGTACTGTATTCACCATTCTGCTAGGAAGTACAGTGGCTAAAAAGAAAACAGTCAGCCCTCTGTAATGTCATTAGTCTACATGAGTTAGTGGCAATTGCTTCCCTGACACAGTCGGCACGCCTCCTGCTGACTGCCTGTGCTTGATTGTCTTGGCAGGCCGAGTCACCACTTGCACAAAGCGGCCCATTGAGTTGCCCTACAGTGTGGGACTGGTCTGTGCAGTTTGACAGCAAGGCCCAGAATTTCTTCTTTAACCCACTGTATTCAGAGAAGGTGAAACATGAGAAGACTGCACGCAAAACTCACAAGCCCAAGGTGAGAGTATGAAATACTTTACTGCCTATTACAAATCTTGGGGCCTGTTTACAACTGATCATTTCATGTGTTTTTACTGATCGGATAGCCATCTGATTTGTTAAAATGGTTCCATTTACACTTGGCCACATAAACGTGTCTCCGCAAAAAAAATGTAAATCCGATCTTCAATTCCGCATTAGAGTTCACATCAACAAAAGCAACAGATATCAGCTGCATTTTATTTATCATCAGCTAATTTCAAGATCAAAAACCACAATAGGAGAGAGAGCGCCATCAGCAATGGTAAGATTAGTCTCACTACTTTTAACGAAGATGATTGTGTGTTACTTTCAATTTCATTTGCAGCAGTTTGCACATTGGCTTGCTGAAGAGATACTCATCTGCAGCGCACGTTGCAGTAGCTCTGCCATATCTAGCTATAACATTTTATATAGCCTATAATGCACTCTCACACGTTTAAAAATAAAATTAACATATGTGGTTTCAACAACCAGATGCATTTACCCTTGTCCAGTTTCTTTTGGAATGCATCTCAAACAACCTTCTTTGAGCGATCGGATTTAAAGGGCACCTGTTATACCCCTTTTCACAAGATGTAATATAAATCTCTGGTGTCCACAGAATGTGTCTGTGAAGTTTTAGCTCAAAATACCCCACAGGTCATTTATTATAGCACCCTATTTGGGTGTGAGCAAAACAACACCTTTTCAGAAGAGGGCAGAGCTCAGCTTTAACAGCTCGCGTTTTGGTTGCTCAACAACAACAAAGCTGGAGAATCTTAAGCAGCCAAAATGACGATTGTCAGTAACAGTGTTCAGCCTTACATTGTTCAAACCAGAGTCAGACACTGGTGGAGAGACTCAGGAAGAAGTTACAACTTTTAGAATGCAACTGGACATTTCTGAATGGTTAGTGGATAAATTTGCTGGCCTTTGCAATGTCTTGTCTTTACAGAAAACGTACACAGTTTTTCAAGACAATCACCTTTTACACTGCTCTTTACAAATGTGTGGTTATAAAGTATATAAACAAGGTTTAAAATAGATGACAGACTGGCTAACAGGCACATTGACTGAAATGGCAATTTGCTCAAAAATTAAAAAATAAACAGTGTAACACTATTTCTAGAGGATCACAAACAGTTGGTACAGAGCCATCCATGAGTACCAACTTTTTTTTAGCAAAGCCTGCCTTGTACTGCCCCTCATTCACAAAGCAGTGGAGTGAAATTATTTGCATAGACATAAACAAATATAGGTCGATTTTGGGGCGTATTATGTTCAAAAATAAAACTAATCCACTGTGTCGTCAGTGGCTCAGATGTTTGGAGAAAATGAAGAGGTTTATGTTCAGTCTTGCATCCAAAAACAGAACACCAGGATTGCTTACGAGACATTGTTGATGCTACTTCTGCTCAAGCATAGAGAAAAAGGCGCTGAGGGCGGAAACTGTTGTAATGCAGGACTGTCATTCCACAGCTGTGGGCGGGGCCTGAACAGTGTGATGTCACACTGTTTAGAGAATGAAAACGGCATGTCTAATAAGACTGCTTTGGTTTAATGGGGATTAAAAAAAGGAGTGGGTGGATTTTTATTATTGTAGGGTGGAAACAGTAAGTTAGAGACTGTTTATTTACTGCTAAATTGTAACATTTAGAAATCAGTTTAGCATGTACAGGATAATGATGCATCATTCAATATATTATTAAAAGAAATAAATAGAAACTGTTGCACATTTCGGTTTTATAGCACTAAAAAACATCTGATATCATGTGAATCATAATGATAGATGTTTTGAAATTATTATTAAATATTTAAATATTCTATATTTGTTAATACATTTTTACAATATCTTGAATTATTGCATAATGACAGATAAATCAACAGAATCTCACTTAGTGACATCTGAATTACACTGTATAATTTGAATTATGTACAGACTTGTATTTTAAAATGTAAAATATTTAAAAAATGTAAAAACTATATTTAAATACTCAAATATCTGTCGATTCTTGTTGTTTATGGATCATTGCAGTGTTTATTATAAATGATTTATCCATGAAAAAAAAAAAAAAACAAGCATGTGAACACATAAAAAAAAAATCTCTTTTTTTGTTGTTGTTTGCAACACCCATTTTCTATGAGCCAGCCATTCCTTTGAACAAAAAAGTGGCTCAACATTTTTTATTTCATGCTTACTTAAATACAGGGATGCAAACAGGTAAGGGGGATTTTTTTCATTTATTTTTTATTACCCTATATGTCCAAAACTGTAATTTTTCACGACAAAAATTAACATATCAACATTTGGTTAAAATCTAATGTTATAAATGATGAAGTGCTATGCAGGATATTTAAGACAATATTGGCTGATTAGATGGCAATACTGTTTGCCACATCTGACTTCAAATACATAAAATATTACCCATTATAGACATAGTTTATAAAGTAAAAAGTGAAGGAAACACTGTACAGTACTACACTTTCTCATTGGATCTATGCAAATCCCATAGGTGACCTATTTTGATCTCGAAATGGTGAGTTCTCACTGAAAGGTGAGGAGTTTGCATCTATGTAAATAATAAAAACACTTAAATCTTCACTTTTATACCTTTTTCTACCAAATAAAAAACAATAGTTGTTACCATACAAATCTATGAATTACTATTCAGATGGAATAAATCTCACAAATGCTGATGTTCAGATAAAAGCTTAAGAGCATAGCTATTCAGTAAATCTGTTTTAGTCTGACATCTATAGTCAAGAGGAAAATTAAATGTGAGGGGGGCATCTTACCCAATTTTGCCCTAATTTTGTGTCTTTGGCTTATTTTGTTTGTCTGACTTTTGTTCTTATTGAATAATATAATAGTTGAGTTTGTTCTGTGCATAAATTGTTTGCATACTAATATTTAAATTGTTTTTATTTTAAAATGTATAGCACCAAAGACAGTTATCCTTACCCAGCACAGCCTTCAAAACCCCACCCAAGAAAGGTTTCTTTAAGGATGAGACAGACAGCCTTAAAAAGATGCTACGAGTGAAGCGTATCAGTCGCTGGATGGGCTCTCCTGACTCCCCCGTGGCCGCCACCCGTGAGTTCTATGAGTCCTGGCAACAGCGTCCTCTGGACTATCACGGCCTCCTGCTCCCCTGTCTGGATGGACCGGCTGTCCGCATCTGGATGCAGCGCTACCTGCGCTGGATACCTGAGGTGCACATCCTGGGCGGAGGCTCCATGGCCGTCATGACCAAGCTTATGGAACTTCTAAATCAGGTGCAGGATCTGAAGCGTGTGTTGGAACAGAGAGACACATCGCAAGCTGCTAAATCTGATCACCGTCCACACCTTCAAAACCGGCTGTTCTCGTTCGGCACCTCAGGACGATTGTTCCCCTCGTTCCCCTTTGCTTACAGCCGCAACCGATCTTTCAAGCCGATCATTCCTACAGGTCTAATGCAAAGCCTTATGGTAACTGACAACCTAGCTAGTCAGGAGGACGAGGCCAGTTAGGTTGTGAGTTTGATTTAACAGGAAATCTGTCTTCACCCATATGTTAAAGATTTGTCCGAATATTATTAAATTATAATATTTTTTCGGTAAATACAGGATTATATTGGCTTCTTCAGATCCAGATTAAAATCCTGATGATGGTGCTTAAAGTGCCTTTGGTGCTAAAGCGGGTCCTTTTGGAAAGTAAAATAGGATTTTGTCTATCCAAATGTGCCCTATTATATTGAAAACACAATATGAGCCTTCAAACAGGATGTAAGCTCTAAGTTAGGTTTTTTTTTTTTTTTTGCATTTTCCTCTTGCTCATCATAAAACAGGAAAAGGATACAGCCCTGAACTTCCAGCCTTTCCACAGTGTGCAGTGTTACATAAAATCTTTACCAAGTAACAATCTATGCAGTATTCCATTCCAATGATCTATGGGTGAATGAATAAAAGCAATTATATGAGTTCAAAAATACATTTGACTTCCACACTTCTCTGACCCCTCACATATTATAACTTCGGATACATCCATGCACTCAGCAGTCGGTCTGTACATCCCGCTGCAGTGCTTAAAAGTGGGCAGTGTTCACTCCAGTATGTTTTCATCTATTTATAGCGGTGAGATTTGTCTAAAAAAGGTTAGGTAATGAAAATAGTGTGGAGCCGTCTACATGTATATTATTGTTACTGCTGCATTTAAAATCTATTGAAGATTAGACTATACTTACTATGGTCCAATGTGATTTCTTCTTTTTTTCAGAAGCCATGTCAACCTTTGGGGTATATATGTTTAACGTGTAAATGGGGGCTTATGTTTTGTTTTGTAAGAAAACAGGAAGTTGAGAACAATACATGAGATCAGCTGTCTATCACTGTGTGACTCTTGTCCGTCCAATGACCGGCTGACTATAATTTTAATGAACCTTTAATGCTGTAATTGGTAGTACATTATGAGACATTTTTTAAAGGACACAAAGCAGAATATTAATATCATCACAATTAATTTGCAACTCTAAGAACAGAATAATGGTGGAAACCATTGTTTTTATGATGGCAAATGCATCAATCAAACATAGACATCACCACAGGATGTGAAAGTTTCAATCAGCACATACACAACGAGATTCAACTTTAAGAGTAAATTCTCATAGTAGACTGCAAGCCTTTGCAAATATAACTATTAAGGCATAAGCTAATTTCATACTGTATCTGCATTTGTGCACATTTTTCTTATTTTCCTTTCACTGATGCCTGCAGAACTACTGCCACAAATCAACAGGCACTTCAGTCAAAAATTGTGTTGTTGGATGTCTGTTGCCCTTCCCCTCCACCCCATAATAATTGTATTGTAATGAAACCGATGTAAGCATTGCACTGAGTTGTTATTTGTTAGCAAAGGTGTGGAGAAAACAGTTTCCTGACCATTTTGTTTTTGTTAACAACCCTTTCATCCTTGTTTTGCACTACTGCTCCTTGCCAGTCAGTCACTGTTACTTGAACAGTCAGTCTGATTCTGTTCACTTCAGTTCAGTTCAGCACTGCTCTTGTGTATGACAAGTGAAGGTGAGCTGGAAAAGAAACTTATTACTGTATAATTGTTTTGTATTTTTCTTTAGAGTTCACATTATCAAAGTTTGGCTGTGAAATATATGAAATATGTCAGATTGCTTTATTTTGGACAGTTTATTAAAAATTATAATTTCCATGTAAAAGTAGTATTAAATAGTTTTATATGTGCACATGGGAAATATGTAACTTGCTCTTTTTGTCCACAATATATGATTGAAATAAAACACTTGATCAATGGTTTGTGATTCTTGTGAAAAATAACTTAATGCAAATTCTTCTGATTTTTTTTTCTTCTTTTTTTTTCAATACATTTTTCAACAATAAATTTTTACGATTGTTATTCTGTGGTCTCTCGATTCTCTTGAAAGTGCACATTTATAAATATGGAAAAACAAAACAGGCTGGTAAGAAATGTACAGTACAACTTGGAAAGTCGCCTTAAAAAATAAACATTTTATATAAATAAATACAAAATATTTAAATATATTATTATTGGTACCATCTTAAGTCTGTCTCAAAACTAGTGTGGTATCCATTGTTATTTTAGCGTCTTTGTAATACTATTAGTTTTTATTTAATATTCATAATTTTATATTTTCCCCTTTTTTTTTTCATTTTAAAGTTTTTTATTTTAGTTATTTTACTACAAGTTAAAATAAATGAAAATGAGAAATGTTGCCTTGGTACATAGCTGAAATTAAAAAAAAAAAACAGTAATAATCTTTATTTCAATTAACGTTTTTATTTTAAGTAACGAAAATGTTTTTAACATGTTTTAGTAAACGATAATAACTCTGGTGCTACCTAACTGAAAATGCTGTCTCTATGCACCTCAGATACAACCTGAGTGTTGAGATGCCACATCCACTGCTGTACTCGTCACGGCTGGTCGCCATATTAAACCTGACGGAATCAGCGACGGTCCGACCGCGGTAGGGATCGCGAGGGGCCCCTCTCTCCCAAACAAATCCCAAATTACACCTTTATTCCCCTTATTCACCCCGGAAATCATTTATGCATTGGACTGAATAATCCAGTCTGTTCTCAGACAGGAGTCTGGGAAGGAGGTTTTGTTCTAGTGTGTTTGAGAAATGAGTACTTTGACCCAGCGGAGCTCCGGCCTGGTGCAAAGGCGCACCGAGGCTTCGCGCAGCGCTGCAGCCGCAGACAGAGAGCGCGGATCCGGCGACGAGGACTACGAGCCTCGCCGTGGGGACGAGCAGGACGACGACGACAGCGGCGATGCCAAGGAAACCAGACTGACCCTGATGGAGGAAGTACTGCTGCTGGGCTTGAAAGACCGAGAGGTTGTTGTTGTTTTGTTTTGTTTTATTTTTAGTAGTTGTCTTTTGTCGATGTTGTTATCTCTTATCATCGCTTACCACGATCCCGTACTTCATAGTTGATATTTGAGCTCTTTAAAGAAAGATGCAGATGGAATCCTTTTTTTTTTCTTTTTAAATGGGTGACGTTTTGAGTTAAAAGCAAATAACATTATTGCTGTGATGCAATGTAGCATTTAGCTAGTCTTGCATTGCAGTTACAAGTTCTCTTTCTGACCCATCAGACTGTAGTAACAAATAGACATTGCGTGAAGAACAGTTTAAATAACAGAGTAATGCATTTAACTAACACTACAATATATATATATATATATATATATATATATATATATATATATATATATATATATAATATATATATATACTATATATACTATAGCATATGGAAACCAGTGTGACATTAAGATGCTATGACATTATCATGTCATATCCACATTAAGCTCAATATGACCGTTTCAGATATAATGCTGCTCTAAGAAACTGAAATTTGAAGCTGTTGTATATCTTTATTTATCTATAGATCTATAGTTGCAAGATTAAGGAATAGAGGTAAAATGCCTTAATTACCCCCTGAGATCCTTGTCACTAGTCACTCACATGTATACATTCTTACAAAGCATGTAAATCCAGATACACTTTGAACAACTCACAACAAGAAGTGTTTTGGAACACATCCAAAGTTTTTATTTTATTTTTTTATTTTATAGTTTGCCTTTTGATGCTGATCCGAAACACATCTTGAAACCTCTACTAATGAGTTGACATAAATCAACTTGGTAAAAATGTTTTGATAACCATTGTTGTAAGCTCCATTAAATCATTGGATTGGACTGCCAAATGTTAAGTCATTTTTACTCAAAAAAAGTTATTTTAAATTAATAACTTGACATCACTCGCTGAGTTAAACATCCAGTGCCTGCTGTTTCATTTGCTTTTAGTAGTAGGCAAGTATACAGTCTGTACTGTACAGTATTCAGTAAGCTAGTATTCCATAACCATCCACTGGGAGGGAGGTCACCAACATGGGTTTGAAAAGTAAAGGAAACTGATTATTATCTCCCCAAAACGATGTAGAAGTTTTTAAATGTGTTTTTTTTTTTTTTGGTTGTTACACTTCTAGATGCCATAATAGTAGAGCACTCCACTTTAAGAGGGAAGGTCATAATTAAAATTTAGTTTAAAATTTGGGGGATCAACTAATATGACTGTCCCCAATAAAGGGAAAGAGGCAATACACCTAAAATTAGCCAGTTTGGCAGTTTGATGTATTGACCGACCCTTAATTAAGGTTAATAGTAGGTAGAGAATTGTACCTACCTCATTGTCTGGCCTTTGTAGTTAGATTGTGGGTGAGCAGGCATTTGACAGGGCAGTGCTACTGAAGACGCCTCTCTTTACAGCTCATTCATGTCAGATTACTGCCTGCTTTTATTTATGCTCTCAACAACAATGGCTTTTGGGTACTATTAAAAATGAATTGTAGCTTTCAGAAAAATGGCCAGTCTTTTACTCAGGCAGTATGTCTTGGATCCTGTTGCTTTGTCCACAAGCCTCAAACAGTGGGTTTCTGGTTGTGTTTTACATGTCAAATATAAGGTTTTGGAGTTTGTGTTTGATTGATCAATAGTTACTTGCACGACAGGTTTCAAGAGACACCATGTGTCAATAAAACACTGCAATCAAATTGAAACTTTTTTTTCTTTTTGCCTCTCAAACCTGGAATCATTGTGTCATATTTTTCCACAGCAGAGATTTCTAACGTATTGACTTTTTGTGATTCTGCTGTACATTTTGTTCAGAATATTAGTTTCACAAAAGTCTTCTTTTTAACAACCGTGTACTGTTTTGCGCAAGAACAATACAGAAGATCTTTAATCCGCAGGGTGCATTCATGTCACTTGTTCACAAATGTCAAGTTTCATGGGTTTTACATTACTGCCATTTTCAGTCATCGAATATCATGTTGAGGCTTCACTAAGATGTACTTATCTGTATGGAAAATAGCAGAAAGGATATATGGATTAACATAACTTATTCCAGGTCTACAGTTTGGTCATGCTTATGGTTGGCACCAAATGTGTAAGTTCAAACATTGTCAAAAACACTTTAAAGTGCAGATGATTTTAGGAGAATCTCACAGAACCTGTCAGAAACATGTCTGGGTCATATTTCACCCCAAAATTAAAAGAGAGAAAAGAAGGGAAATCTGTTTTTTGGACCTTTGAGATTTTTGTATCATGCTTAATTGTCATGAAAGAAATGTCACATTACTATTTTTACATTACACTAATGCATTTTAGTAATGTGAATTTGGGGGGGGAAATGTGTTTGACATGAAAATAACATCACAATGAAGAACCTTAAAGGTAGGCAATGTTTTTCATAAACACTTTGTTATACTGGTTGAAACTCTTCACATCCTGATAGCAATCAATAATTGAAGTGCTCTAAATAGTAAAAAAAAATGTACTTATATCTTCTGTGGAAGTCTCAGGACCAAAAAATGTTTGTCCAATCATTGCATTCGGTCCGACTGAACAACAGGCTTATGCTGATTTCACGCCTTGTCGTAATAAAGAGTAGAGATGCATCGGTTCACCAGCCATAAATCGGAACAGGCTGGTTTTTACTCCAAACAAATAATTGGAAACCGGCTGGTTTTTATTATTTTAGCAGATCTCTGTTCTGGACAAACTGCATTGCAATCTTTTCCCAAAATCTCATGTGGAAATATTACGAAGTCTGTAAGCAGAAGGTTAACACAGGCCAGAGACGGGACACGCTGAAGACAGTTGCAAATAAGAGAACACAGATGCCAGCAGAGCAAATACTGTACTGGGCACAACAGGCTCAATGTTTGCAATGCTCAAAATATAGGAAGAAAAATATATATTTGAATTGGGGGTGGGGGTTTATGTGAATGTATATCTGAAGGGAACTGACTATCTTCAGAAAAGTTTCGATGGCATTTGATTTTCCTCTTACCTCCCTATAAGTGTTTATAAGCGCAACGCTACTGTGTGTACAGCAACTGCTGCTGTTCCATAAGTGAATCATGATCAGTGCATCACTAATTAAGAGATGGTAACCCAAGCTGTTTACGTCCTCGGACTCGGAATCTGCAGCAGTCTGGTGGTACAAATCAGAGCTCTAAGTTGTTTACGTTCATTATTATTGTAATGTTATGTGCTTTGAAACATGAGGTAATTTAACAGCGTCTTCGATGATGCTTTGTAGACTCTGTTGTGCGCGTTCATGTGTTTTGGAGGAGGTGTGGCTTTGGAGAGCGCTCTGAAGGGTGGGTGGGATCTCATGCTTTTAAAGCTAGCTTGCTTTTGCTAGCCTCTCTGAAAGTGCCTACCCTACCTTTAATGTGTCCTTGTTACTCACTACAGGTTTAAGGTTTGATTTAGTTTTAGCTGCTCATTACTACTATAGTAAATACAAATAATATTTCCATATTGTTAATTAATTTTACGCAGTACCTTTTGTGTAAAAGACGCATTAAAATTAAGTGTGACCATTGTTTGTCTTTCTTTTGAGTCTGGGGTGAAATGTGACCTGGATATTTTCCTGATTTTTTTTTTTTTTTTTTTTTAAACCTGATTGCATGTCTTACCACATTGAAACCAACAAAAAGGTGAAGAAATATCATAAGATAACATTAAAATCAGTAATGTCTACTGCGACGTGGCTCAGGAGTAAATGAAGGCCTCTATTTTGCATGTGGTTCTTATCCAACAGTTGTGGAAATACAGCTGCCTTTGCCTACCAAGCCATTATTATGACTGTCTGCTTGTGTGTGTCAGCTCTTACTCTGGTTTTATGTTGTTGTCAGAGCACAAAATTTATCTAGTGTACTCACAGGACAGAGGACTTACACACAGTGTCAACAAGAAAATCATGACAGACCAAATGTTGTCTTTTAAAGTAGCAATGTTGTCATATGAATTCATTTTAATATCTTATTAACCTGTTACAGCAAAAGCAAAACGCAACGATCCAATCAATTCCCAATGGTCAAAATCTAGTCCTGTCCTAAATTTTTTTTTTCCTTGCTATAGTTTTACTTCTCGGATATATACTTCTTCATCTATTTAATGCATCCTCCTTGCTGAATGAAAGTATTAATTTCTTTAAGACTAAAAAACAAAAATCGTACTGACCCCAAACGTTTGAACTGTGGAGTAGGTTCTTAATATGATCTATTTTTTAATAAACCAAGCACAATTGCAGCTGAACTTGATCCTCATGCACTATTGTTGTATGAAAAAGCAGCTTTGACATTTGATGATTCTTATGTTCCACTAGAAAAAGGACATGAGAATCAAGCCAATGGGTGTGTAGTGATGACATCATTTTTAGTTTGAAGCAAATTATCTGTGGAAATTGAATAAATGTACACAAAAATTAGATGTGATTTCTGTTTTAAGCTATTCAAAATGATTTATTTGATTATTTACTCATTGTGCATCACTGGGATTTTGCATGTGCTTCACTTCACGTGCAGAGCGTTGCCTGTGTTGCCAGTACCTTAAAAAGAGGCCTGTTGTTTCTCAGCAGTGGCCTCTGGGACAGGGAGGCTGGACCTTCACAAAGCAGGCCTTGTTAGTGTTGGAGTGATCCATCGCTCACTTAATCCACTGCTAAACATGACATTGCAGCAGATGGAGCTGCAAAAATGAAAACTAAAGTCAAAACTATCCCTCTGTGTTGGGGAAAAGTCCCCATTTTATTTCATAAATTCAGTTAAGGCATTGGAATTTGAATTTCATTGGCCACACCACACAGGAAGTTGAACTGGCATATTTTCTGGTATGTAATATACCATACATTATCATTTCAACTGATTAGACAAAATAAGTTCAGTACTGTCGAAACTGTTAACAGCCATCAATTTTACCTCTTCAGTTTTACCATACAGCACCACAAAATGTCCACTATGTGGTTCAGATAACTCTAAAGGGCTGTTTAAACTACACCGTTTTCAACTAAAAAATAAAAACTTTTAATGCGTTTGGCAAATTACAATAAAGCTGTTTCTTTTTTATTTTATTTTTTTTGTCTTATTTTTGCTGACATAAATTAGATCCTTGTGTGATGACGGGTCTTTTTCAAAAAACAACTGGAGTCCATATTAACAGTGTTTATCATTTTGAGTCATCTGTAAACTGTTTAGAAAATGTTTCTTTGTTCACAAACCATTTGGATGAAAGTTGTAGTTGCATTGAAGCTCTGAACCTCGATGGGGCCTGTAATACTGACTTTCTTCGGTTTGTTTTTGTGCAAGGGCTACACCTCTTTCTGGAATGACTGCATTTCATCAGGCCTGCGGGGCTGCATGCTCATTGAGCTGGCCTTACGAGGAAGACTGCAGCTGGAGGCCTGTGGCATGAGGAGGAAAAGCCTGCTCGCCCGGAAGGTAAGTTAAACTGTTCAGTACTCTGGAAATGATCATACGATAGGGGAGAGGCTTCCTGTTTTGGATGCCTTCTTCAGCTATGTTCATGTTCTATGTGCATTTAAAGGGATGGTTTACCCAAAAATAAAAATTGTCATCGTTTACACACCCTCATGTTGTTCCAAATTTGTATGACTTTTTACAAGAAGGTGTTTTGAAGAATGTTGGATAACATTGGATCCATATGTATGGACCATAAAGAAAATACAGAGGCTGTGGGTGTTTTTAAAAATATCTTCCCTGAACATCAACATTTCAGATGTATTAGGCTATGCTGATGGTACAGGGTCAGTTGCACAGGTTTCTACAAACACAGCTGGACTGAATAAATTCAGAGGATATATTCTTTATGTGCTTGTAGAATTCAGCACTCTGGTGTCACTACATTTATAATTGTGTAGGACACTTTCTACCACAAGAGGGAGCACTTTGATATTAATTGTATGTCAGGAGGCCACTTTTTGCAGTTGGTGTTGGCTGTTGGAAGTGAGAACTTTTTATTATTAAACCAGGCTCAGATGGTATCCCTGGAAAATGCATTAGATTTAATACATGAAGTAAAACTCTTTTGGTCTTCAGTTGAAGTAGTTCATCTCCTTCATATGATTTTATCCTCATGAGTTCTCTGCCTTGATGTCAGTGGTGCTTTTGTGCAATAGAATGCATCAGTGTGTTCAGTGACGTTTCACTTCTCCTTTTTTTTTTTTTTTTTTTTTTCAGGTTATATGTAAGTCTGATGCTCCAACGGGGGACGTGCTGTTGGACGAGGCTCTGAAACACATAAAAGACACTCAGCCGCCCGAAACCGTGCAGAGCTGGATAGAGTTGCTGAGTGGTGAGTAACCACAGATCACTTGAGATCCTGAATCTCTAATTTTTTTTCTAATTACTCCAGTAATATCATAGATTGGCTTTAGAGAACAGCATAAATATTTAATAGTTTACTATTTAAACTCTTAAACTTTAAAAACTTAAAAGTAAGATTAAAGGGTTAGTTCACCCAAAAATGAAATTTCACACTTATGTCGTCCCGAATCTGTGAGACCGTTTATCTTCGGAACACAAATTAAGATATTTTTGATGAAATCCAAGAGTATCTGAACCACACATAGGCAGCAACTTTTTAAAATAGTCAACGTGGCTACAGTGGTTCAACCTTAATGTTATAAAGCAACGAGAATGCTTTTTGTGTGCAAAAACATAACAAAAATAACAACTTTATTCAACAATTTGAGCTGTTGTCATACGCATTTCACGTAGTGAACGCAGTGCAGGCTTCCGTGTTAACGTCCAAATGCCGGCTCACTATTGGTCAACTGCGTATGACAACAGTTCAAATTGTTAAATAAAGTTGTTACTTTTGTTTCCCGTTGCTTCATAGCATTAAGGTTGAACCACTGTAGTCACGTTGACTATTTTAACAATGTTTTTACTACCTTTCTGGACATCAAAAGGTACCGATTTTAACAAACAATTATTGGCCGATACCGATATTTGTCATTTCCTCTCTAATTTGAAATTGTCATCAAAATAGATTTTGAACATGTTTTAAATAAGCAAAGTTCAAAAACACCTGCATTAAAATATACTAGCAGGTTTATTGCTGCATCATCAAATAATTTTTAATGAACATGGATTGGATCCATTTAACATTCAGCAGGCCTACATAAAGACAATAGAACAAAGATACATATGAAATAACCAGTGCTTTTTAGGTAGGTTTAAAAGTTTTCAGGTACAGACTTAAAGTAAACAAATGTAAAATAGCACTGCATATTCTTCTCTGTATAAATTAAATGCATATTAATCCTTCTTTATTGTAACAGACTTTGTGATTAATCTTCTAATTTGTTTTTGTATACATTGTAATATTTTTTGTAAGTGCAGATCTCATACATATTTAAACTGTCTCCTATACTAAGGTGGGACTCTTATTTTGACGGGTGTTCTAGTCTACGGACTGACAAGAAGAGCACACAGTTCTTCAGAGTTATTTTGCAGATTTAAAGTTTGTCCGTTTATTAAGCATCCCCCAAAGAGATCTGTATGTATTTGTTAACTGTTAGTTTTAATAAGTGTTTTGTGTAATTCGCTGTATGTTGATGATAATGCAATGGAGAGAGAGAGAGAGAGTGTTTAATGCGCACTTCTTGTGCTCTGTAATGTTAAGCTTTTGTGGTGATTTGTTTGGAGTGAAAACGGATGCAAGAAACTTAACAAAACATCAGTAAAGTTTTGGTTATCATTCAGATGGGGTCCGCTACACTTACGAAAGTTACAAAAAGTATTTAGTCAGGAATAGTGTGCGATCTTTTGTTATTTGATTAACTTAAAAGCACAGACAGCAGCGCTAGGATTAGCAACAATCATTATACAGCTCAGTGCCTTCACGCAGTTAATTTATAAACCATTGGTTTGTTATATTGGCCTTTTTCCTGCTAAAGGCGATATGCCGATAGTTGTAAATTGAGCAAAAATTGGCCGATAAATATCGGCGGCCGATACATCGGTGCATCCCTAAAAAATATCTTAATTTGTGTTCTGAAGATGAACAAAGGTCTTACGGGTGTGGAACGACATGAGGGTGAGTAATTAATGACAGAATTTTTTTATTTTTGAACTAACTAACCCTTTAAGAATCAATTTTAAACAATAGTGTAAATAGATTACATGAATAAATTACATTTAATTGAACCATTTTAACATTTGCTACCTGCTAATTATACTGTGCCTGGTGTGCATAAAAAAAATCTGGATCCAGACTTGTTTTGGTCCAAAGATCGAGAGATTTCTGGAGATTTTCTGTTGACCTACTGTGGCTATGAGCTCAGTTGGAAATGTCTCAGTATGGACAGCCAAAGAGTCAAAGAGTGAGATCAAAGCATCTGAGAGAAGGAGCTGCCATCCTCGTTTAGAGAGTGTATAAAAATGTGCTCAGAATTAGATCAGAGCCATAAATTACTGCAGGCTGATGACTACCAAATGCTATAGCACAGTCTGCTTTGATCCTGTGACGTCTGTTCTTCTCTACTTCAGCACAGGAGCTGATCAACTGAGTTGGTGGCGCTCGCTCAAGGGACTGTAGCATGACTTCGGTAACTTGTAAAAGACTAAAAACCTGTCAAAAATCTAGACAAAAACATGTTAAAACTATTAATAATGCAGTGATCCTGTAGGAGAAGCTATCAATAAATGGGACTATACTGTTGAAACCTAGCATAGGTATGCGCAATATAGCAGTGATCCTTTTCTTTCTTTTAGGTAGTTTTATATAGGTATTGGTCGATATTAGATATTTAATTGTGCATGCTCATGTATCCCCGTTTTTACGTTTAGATTACCTTTGCTGTCATCTAATGCTCAATTAAAGTTAACCATTAAAAGCACTAACAATTTAATGACACTGTTAAATGTAATCATTCTCAAAATGAATGTCCTTTTTCATACTGTACATTACAATGTTATCCCTAATTACACTTGCATTTAAATAAATTTAAAATTTTTATTTAATTAGGCATAATAATGTTAGTTATATTAACCATTTAGCAGTAACTGGCCATAATATGAAAATAAATAACAGCTTACTGATATTGACTAGAATTAGAATTATTGTGCAACCCTTAATTTATTATAATAATAATAATAATAATAAGTTAATTATAGATTTATGTCCGACAGCTGTGCCATTAATCAGAATAGAAAATGGTATTTTCAAGAACAGTGAGGCCCGTTCAAGGAAAGTACTCATATCTTTCTTCTGACCTCATCTTGTGCTGCTGTTGTCTAAGTAGAGATAAAATCTTACTTATTTACATTTCTGATTTAATACATTCCTAAAAATTCCTAAAACAAATGTAATACATTTTTGCAACAACTGCACAATGTTCCATCTCTGTCCTTCACAGTGAAATTGTGAAGCTGTACCTCTTACGCCAGACTTTTTAATGGCTGCTATGGTGCTTTCTCTGTCAGTTTTTATTATTTTATTATTAAGTTATAGCCATAGCAATTTAAAAAAAAAAAAAAAAAAAAAAGAAAGAAAACCTCTACTATAATACTACGGTCACAAATTGGGCATAATTAGAAAAATTAAAGGGTTAGTTCACCCCAAAATAAACATTCTGTCATTAATTACTCACCCTCATGTCGTTCCACACCCATAAGATCTTCATTTATCTTCAGAACACAAATTAAGATATTTTTGATCAAATCCAGTGGCTCAGTGAGGCCTCCATTAACAGCAAGATAATTAACACTTTCAGATGCCCAGAAAGCTACTAAAAACATATGTAAAAAAATAAATAAAAAAAAATAAAACCTAAATAACGACTTTATTTAATAATATCTAGTGATGGGCGATTTCAAAACACTGTCTTTAGTAGCTTTCTGGGCTTCTGAAAGAGTTAATTATCTTGCTGGCAGTGGAGGCCTCACTGAGCCATCGGATTTTATCAAAAATATCTTAATTTGTGGTCCGAAGATGAACGAAGATCTTACGGGTTTGGAACAACATGAGGGTGAGTAATTAATGACAGAATTTTCATTTTTGGGTGAACTAACCCTTTAAATATTACAGTAGTCATATTTAATCCTTTAATCCCAAATAAAGTGAATGTTAGTAGATGTCTGGTACTGAAAGTGCTTGTCTTTTGCAGGCGAGACATGGAACCCACTGAAGCTTCACTACCAGCTGCGTAACGTCCGAGAGCGCCTGGCCAAGAACCTCGTGGAGAAGGGCGTCCTTACCACAGAGAAGCAAAACTTTCTTTTGTTCGACATGACTACACACCCCCTTACCAATAATAATATTAAGCAGCGCCTTATTAAGAAGGTGCAGGAGGCCGTGCTGGACAAGTGGGTGAACGACCCTCACCGAATGGACAAGCGTATTCTGGCCCTTATATTCCTCGCCCATTCCTCTGATGTTCTAGAGAACGCCTTCGCCCCGCTGCTGGATGACCAGTACGATCTGGCCATGAAGAGAGTACGGCAGCTGCTGGACCTGGAGCCTGAGGGCGAGAGCATGAAGAGTAACACCAATGAGCTGCTGTGGGCTGTGGTGGCCGCCTTCACCAAATGAAGCAGGTTCAGTTCTGATGGACGTGCAATGGAAAATAAAACAGTTGGACTGGTAAAATAAGGTTTGAGAAGATTTGACTTGGTGTATCAAAATGGAGGCTTGGTTTTCTTGTAGATATCACCCTTCCTCCCTACTCTCTCTGCAAGATCTATCATTGGGTTTCTCTCTTTTGTTTGAAAACGGGACCGGTGTATTTTAATCGTTTGTTCATTTGAATGCAATTGGGTACTTTATCACCGTAGACTGTTGGAACATTTACATTTTGCATTGCTGCACAAAACCGCCTGTTTTTCTTTTCTTTTCTTTTTTTTCCTTGCCTGGACATCCGTGTTGGGTACCTAACAGATTTTACAATGTTTTGTCATCAGTTTCATACATTTAATTGGAATTGATTCTTTGTGACCGAAGCGGTGTACGCCAAAGCAGTATCTGCATATGACTCAACAGATGCTCAAGAAAATAAAATACACTTCAGTGTATCTTATTTTTTAATTCAATTTGTTTTCTTACTAATAATGGGGCCTAAAAAAGAAACCACAAATGTTATCAAGGATTAAATCCTGTTGTGGTAACAGATTAGTGGTTTGTGGCAAGTGTGCTAGCGTTAGCAACAAAACAAAAAAAGAAAACTGTGTTTTAATGGCTAGTAAATACAAATTTAGAAAGGAGACATAAAGTTCAGGCTGTTAGAGGATCTGTATTGTATTTACTGGATGGATTATCAGCATTTTTTTATAACAGCTGTACCATTGCAATTTCTTCCGTTTAGTCCATAAACACCCCACAAATGATTCAAACTCTACCTCTTCACACATTTATTGTTGTGATTCCTCGTTAGCTTTCTTATGTTAGTTAAAGATGGATTTAAAATGTACTTTTATGTGCCTGAGATTGGTTACAGGATGCATAGCTCTCAAGGTGCAGTATGTACTGTAGCTCTTTGTTAAATGGCATTAATGGAGCTAGTTTCAGAAAGCATTTGTTACTCAGTTGCTCTATAGTCTTCATACCCTTTGTATATGCCTACCAGTAAATAAATTTGAGGACCTCAAGAGTTTACTTTTAAGGAATCTGTGTCCTCCCAGAAAATAAACACATCTGTATGGCATTGAGCTTTTCTTTAAATATTTTTCCATTGATTTATATAGAGGTTAGCGCAAGTCCTCAAGGTTTTAAGAGATGTTTTATGGAAACTGTTTTGAATGTCAAAAGATTTTCAATTAATGTACTCACACTTCTAAACAAACATAAGATTAAAAACACACACATATATATAGTGAATTTAAAATGTGACTTTTATATGTAAGAGCAGATTCCTCCATTTTCTCGAGTCAGTATATTTTTGATAGTATTTTATTATCATTAGCTGATTGGCGGTAGTATGGATTGACATTGCATTCTGTCACAATCTAGTTTAATCTGTATATAGTTTATGTAATCATGCTGCTTACCACATGAGCAAACTCTGTATCAAACCTGTTCATTTTGCCTGGCATGTAAAGGCTGGCACAAGCATGTCTTAATTTTGTTTTTACAATATCTGTTGAGAACGCCTTCATTCAATCAACATATTCTAATGTTTGTTCGTTTTTTTTTTTTGTTTTTTTTGTCATTATGATGATTTTTATTCAGTTTTATAGCAATAATTAAATTAACATGCTTTTGTTTTGCTTCTTGTTTTCTTTACAATAATGCTAAATGCTTGCTTCACAATAGTTAATTGTATGTAGCGATGGTCTGGGAAATCCACCAGTTGTTTGGAAGAGTCAACCTAAGGGATTTTCACATGTCTGAAAAGTGTCTCAGAGTGAAAGAAAATTAAGATCATGTGTGTAGCTTTAGGACTCACTATTAAGGGACCCCAATGTATATACTTTCTTATTACAATGAAATAAACTATGGTCTTGAAAGTGCCTCAAACATCATCTGTTATTTATTTTGTGAAGAAGTAAGTGCTGATGTAGTTGATTAGTTGCATGGTGTTTTTGTTTTATTTCTAACATAAAGGGGGCAAATTCAGAAATATAAAATTTGAACAGTGTCTTTCACATAAATGCATTTACATGCACTTTGTTACATTTTTTGTACCAAAACAATCTAGTTTTTTCTGTCATTCAAAAGTTTGCAGTCATTAAGATTTTTTTTTTTAAATGTTTTTTGAAAAGTTGCATATTTTCACCAAGGTTGCATTTATTTGCTCAAATACAGTAAAAAAAACAACAAAAAAACATTAATATTGTGAAATATAATGGCAATTTAAAATTAAAGCTGCAAGCAGCAATGAAAGGGCCCTTGTACCCAGGGTCCCTGCCCCCCGGTGGCCTTAGGAAAACAGTGAACAGTGGGTGACATGCATTTTTAAGGGGGTAAATATAGGAGAAATATGGCAAAGTCATTTTGACGTGCCACACTTCCTGTTGCCGGCAGGTGACGCTTTGACTACAACTGAATAATATTGTAGTGTAGATGTGTTCAGGTCAGGACTATTATCAAACCTATAAATTTTGGTAGTAAAGTGTAAAGTTTCGTAGAGTTAATCGCGTACATTTAGCACTTAGCCGAGCATTGCATGATTTGCATGCCATTTCCTGTTGCCACCAGGTGGTGCTATGACTAACTGAATATTGGCATGTAGATGTCTTCAGACCGAGGCTGCGTTCCAAATCGTTTTTTTATGCCCTTCCCTCGCTAACTTCCCTCAGTCTTGTTGACTCGGATGTACGTCATTGCTTATGTTGCAGGAGTGCCAACTACTGGTGGAACCCTTGCAATGGGCTGAACTGGAACATCCAAAGCCCTTGATCACTTGGAATTGCTATTGAGTTGATTTATTATTTACTTTTTTTTTTTCCTTACAAAACTGCTTAATGCAGCATTGTATATGTATATAGGTGTGTTTGGGTTGTTTTAGATATTTACAAAAAATATATATATATATCATTGAGTTGTTTGTGGTGGGGTAAATTAAACGCGATATGCAGTGACGTCACAGTCGTGTTGCATTGTGGTATATGGAGCTGCCTGAAGTGTACATATGAAGTAGATTCGCTCCCTCTATTTTGACCGTCTATCCATATAAACTTCCCTCATCCACTTCACGAAGTGGAACACACTTCAACATGGAGGCAGGGATTTCCCTGAGGGGAAGTGCTTAGGGAAGTTTGTGAGTGCGTGTCTAAAAGTGGAGTGGAACGCAGCCCAGGACTCCTATCAAACGTGAAATTTAGAGCAGGTTGGACATTGTATGCCAACTTACAACTTACAACAGCTTCCTGTTTCAAGTCAAATTTGTCAGGTCGCCACAGACTTTTTTGTAGGTACTGGGCTGTTGCATGTGTCACTTCGTTGAAATTTTGTAGCTGGCGCTATCGAGCCATTTTGCCACACCTAATTCTGAAACCAGTATCAGATGTACATTTTCGCCACTTCTGACACGTGCAAAGTTTTGAGCATGTTTAGGCCCTCAAATATGCGATTCATTTCGGAGAAGAAGAATAAGAAACAGAGCAATTCTAATAGGGTCTTCACACCATTGGTGCTCAGGCCCTAATAACTCTTTTCTATGTTAACATAATTTAAAATGTAATTTATTACTGTAATGGCAAGAAGTATAAATTTATTTAAAAAAAAAAAAAAAGAAAAGAAAAAAACAAAGTGATTGCAGCTCAGCTTCATCCAGCGTGTCAGACTGCAGTAGGGGTTATGCGGAATCTAACTTCCTTATTCTGTAAAACATATCAGATCGCTTCCAGTATAGGTCTTTCGTATGTGCTTCATAAAAAAATATTAGCTGTTTTATTCAAGATAACTTAAAAGGAGCGAGCAAAGATGAGCATAACTGATGTCCCCCGCATATGCAGATTGATATATTTAAAAACTTTTTCTTCTTCACACTAACGTTTAAATATTTAATAGAATAAAACACCTATAACAATGTGAACTAGGTATTTTCGCTGATTACCTTAAAAGTCCATAGAGTAAACTAACCGTCAGTTCATACTGCTGTTAACACTGTCGGTGCATTCCAAACGGGATATATCGCCCTCCGAAGGGCACTTCGGAGTGAAAACAATTATGGCCGCCATACTGAAGAGTCGTTCCAAACCGAAGTACTCAAAACTGGCCACTTTAAAGGGCCCTTTATGAATGAAAGATTTCGAAGGGTACAACTGATGGACACTTGGGGTGCCCATGATCCTTTGCACATGGAAGTTTGGCGTCACAGAATAGGTACAGGAGGCTCGGAGTTCGATTTTACCTATAAATGTATGTATAGTATTTTTCTATACTACTGTAATATTTACGAGTTAGATTTGGTACATTATTGTGATCAAAACTCATGGTGCGATAAACCAAAAATAAATAAGTAAATAAACCAGCATACAAAATGTGCAACGAAGGCGCTTCCTTTGTTGTCTTGTTAAGATGTGTGTTCCAAAAAAATATTTTTTTTTTTTTTTTTTTTACCCCTACACCCTTCATCCCTTCGAAGCTCTCACTCCAGAGGGTAAACCCTTTGAAGGGATTAGGGAATAGGGATGAGCCCTTCCGAATGGAACGCAGGGTGTCTCTGACAAGCGGATGCAATGAGATCAGTTTTCCGGTTTGGTCATGTGACGCTCGACATATACCCTGTTGGCCTCTGCATTGTGTACATTTCTCTATAGAGAATGAGGAGTTACGTCACAATGTTTTCACTCCGCTATGCATTTCGGGAAGGCGCCGCCATATTAGCAGGATACGCTGAGACGGCGAGCCCGAGATAAAGAGAGAGAGAGAGAGAGAGAGCGCAGAATAATTTAATAAATAAATTTTGTGATACAGCGCAGTTTTATTGGAAGAAATGGAGAAGAAGGTGAATGGAAAGGTGCTCTATCGGAAGAGACTAAATAACACAGCCAAGCAGCGTCATTTAGAGAAAATGCTTGACATTTACGACCTGCTAACTACAGAACTGATGAAAGACCCAGAAGCACTACCACCTGTCACATACCCTGACATCGTCAATTACCTGGTTTATATGGTATCAGTGCCTACACAATGCAAGAGTTCAGGCGGAGCTTCAAGAGCTGATTCTCCGGTGTCAGGATTCAGTCAGGACGCACTATAATGTCATAAATATATGCTGCATGGAGATAGAACAGGTATAGTTTAGTTCAATTACGGTTATAACTTATATTGTCTTCTTGTTTGTATCCATTATATTAGTACAAGCTAGTTTACCGATGAGTTTTATAACGTTTATTGTACTTCACACAAAATATGAAGCGTCTGTTTTCACAGATTTCACAGAAAATCTCTGTAAGAGCTTAATAAAACACAGTGCAAGTGTTCATTAAAATATTATCCATAAACTCTCTCTATCTCCCTTGCAAATCATCGAGATACACAGCAAAGTACACAGAAACACTCGTTACAACTAACAGCAAACAAATATATAAAGACCTTATGCCTTTTCGGGTGGTGCTTAATAAACTTTATATCCGTAAATCAACTCTGATGAACTGTAATAAAGTGCTCTCACCTTCATTACTGCTGTATCCAGTATCACTCTGAAGACTGTATGTTGTATTGTCCCTTTGTTTTGACGTTCTTTACAAAGCAGTCCGGTGTGAAATGATTCGCACAGACATAAACAAATTTCAGTGGAGTTGAGGGAGCATTTTCTTCGAAAACAAAATGAATCCACCTCATCTTCAGCAGTTCAGATTTAGGGAGTAAATGGAGAAAGCTATGTGGATTAATCCATCCAGCTACAGAACATCTAAAACACTTGGGAGATGTTCACGTCAGTGCAGCAATGGCGGACTGTACAACTGGCAACTGGCATGGGGTCTGTGGCTTTTGTGACGTCGCACTGCCAGGGACCTGGAAACAGCTTGTTCTGAGACACTGCTTATGATTTATGGGGATTAAAAAAAAAGGAGTGGTTGGGTTTTTATCATTATAGGGTGGTTGTGTATACACAATGCCAACACACATTTATGTCCAAACACCATGTGAAAGTGAATTTTGCATAATAGGTCCCCTTTAAGTCGAGATATGTTGGCTTGCTAACAGTTTTTTTAATTTATTTTATTCCATAGCACATCTATTTGCATGAATAAATAATTGATCTAATTCTAGAAAATAAGAAAACCTAAAGCTGAAACACTCATTGAGAATGAGTTTGTGTTTACCCTGTTGAGAGTACAGATTTATTCCACATTAGTTTGTGGGCAGGTTTCTCTTACATCAGGGTTCTTGTATTTACACACACTTCTCATTTGATAATTTTTCAAGAAGTCTCTGAGTGGTACTTTTCCCATAGCAGTGGATGTTTATTTACAAACAATATATAGTGTTGAGTCTGGTCTATTCTTGTGCCTGGCCTGCTGTGCTGTCTGGTTTCTGCAGATCTTTGGCCATCTGGCCAGCTGTGGTGGAAGGTTGTATCATGTCTGCCTGCGCAATAGCCTCACTGCATTAATATTTCAGCTGAGCTCATCTCTTAACGCTGAAAGAAAATGCTCAGCCAGAGGGGCAGAAGCGAACATAACACCTTCATCCTTCAATATGGTTGAAACATGTTTCTCTGGCATTGTCAATGATGACTCATAGTTATGTAAAATTCTGTCTTTTCCTTAAAGGGAAAGCATTTGACATGCACAAACTCACTTGGAAATGTTGCAACTTGGAAACGTGTGATTATGTTGACTAATCCAGTGAATAAAAATCAGTCTCTGCTGATTTAAAACACAGTTCACCCTGTTAGCTGACATGATTTTGTTATACTTGGTAACTTTCTCTGAATATTGATTCATAACTTCATGAAAATGTGGTCGATCTGATTTATAGACTTGCAAGAATTGCTTAAACCGATGCTGAATGTCAGCCGCAAATGTCCCAGAGAGATAAGAATCTAGGCAATGTTGTGAAATATGTTTTTTGAGGATTAGATACAGAGTAATCTCTTTGCTGTAACATACCAACATAATAAATATTTATAAATCATTATCTGTTTTGGCAAAGCTCTTATAAGACCTTATACTCTTGTGTTCAACTGCTTGATTGCACAATTAATATCACTGACTAATCATCATTAGTTTCAACAGATCAGAATATACTTTATAATCCTCTAGAAATTTAATTTAAAACTGCATGTTGCTACCAAAACGCTAAACACTCATTTATTTGATCTATTTACAATCATTCATGCAGTGGATAAATGCATACATACCACCGAATTTCGAAACCACCGAAAAACCACTTCAAAGGTTGGGGTTCTTTGTTAAAGGGTTAGTTTATTAATTTTAGTTAATTTCTGTCATTAAGTACTCATCCTCATGTCGTTCCACACCCGTAAGACCTTCGTTCATCTTCAGAACACAAATTAACCAAGGGTCTCTGATCCACACATAGGCAGCCATGACATTGCACCTTTTGAAGTCCAGAAAGGTATTAAAGACATTGTTAAAACAGTCAACGTAACTACAGTGGTTCAACCTTAATGTTATAAAGTGACGTGAATACTTTTTGTGCGCAAAAACAAAACAAAAATAACAACTTTATTTAACAATTTGAACGTAAACATGGGAGCCTGCACTGCATTCATTACGTCAGGTGCATATAATAACAGTTCAAATTGTTAAATAAAGTTGTTTTTTGTGTTGTTTTTGCGCAAAAAAGTATTCTCGTCACTTCATAACATTAAGGTTGAACCACTGTAGTTACATTGACTGTTTTAACGATGTCTTTAATACCTATCTGGACCTCAAAAGGTGCAATGATGTTGCTGTGTGGTTCAGAAACCCTCAGATTTCATCAAAAATATCTCAATTTGTGTTCCGAAGATGAACGAAGGTCTTACGGGTTTGGAACGACATGAGGATGAGTAATTAATGACAGAAATTTAAATTTTTTGGGTGAGCTAACCCTTTAAAGTGTGTAGAACGGCAAACCTTCAATCGCATGTAGAGTAGAAAGTATATAACAAAATCCCAAAAGGAAAAAGTTTAGGAAGAAAACTGTGGTCTGATCAACAGACTACAGATTAGTCTAAAAGCAAAGCACCATACTGACCACAAACCAAAGACACAAACATCCTGGTAAAACCATACATCAACGATCAGACTTGTTGTTATTCTGGATTTGATTGAAGATTCATGTTCCAGCAGAACGATAACTAAAAGCACTCAGAAAAAGTATGATGGAATGGTTTGAATACACTTATAATTCTGGAATGGTTTCGACTGAGCTGAGACATTAATCCAATTGAATATTTTTAGGTATGACCTGAACATTGCTGCAAGCCAACACTTTCTAATTTGGCAGAGATGGAGTGAATTTGTGTTGAAGAATAGAAATGTGGAAAGCTCATGCAGACATAACTAAATAGACTTATACTGTAGTTGCTACTAGAGGAATATGTGCACAGCATGAACTCATTGGGGGTGATTGCTTTGTGTTGAATTTATTTTTATTTCAACTTGCTAAAATTTGGAAGTATAAAAAAATGCAGAAACAAAATCAAGGGGTGAGTACTCTGTAAATGCACCGTATGCCTCTTCAGTTTTCGATTGCATAATTGTCTATTCAATTTCAATAATTTTCCTTTATGATGAAATTTATCCCACACTTGCCAAAACGTCTCCTCAACTTGGCAGGACCAGTGTGGATGTCCAGCAGTCTGAAAGTGCAACATTGTCTTCATAGTTAATTTCACTTCCCTTGAAATAATAAATGACCTAAAGGCACATAAGCACCTCCCAAATCAAAACCACCTGGGCCCAAGAATGTGAGTTCATTGTTTCTATGGACTCCTGCAGTTGAAGAGCGCAATACTTCATCTGCAGAACAGCCTTCTGAATATTAGTTCTGTAGAAAAAGCCAAGGTTTGAGCACAAATGTTTTTTATGGTTTGATTTTCCATCTCCATCAGTTGTATTAGGTGCCATATTACATTTGAAGGGACTCAAAATCAGTTCAGCTAAAAATGAAACTTTTGTCACTTTTGTCACCAAGCAAAATTAAAAATAACAATTCAACAACTCTGTGCAATTCATAACATTTCTAATCAGTATTTGGATCATAAACAGAAATGTTCACATGCAATTTTGTTTGATAGCAAACGAAAATATCAGCAAGTTTTTGTTCTGAGACATTTTTTTCTTGTTCCTGTTTGAAACAAACAGTGAAATTCCTTTAAGCATTGAAAAAGAAATCACTTCGTACCTTCAACAGAGTTCCTCACAAAAGTAATGCTGCTTTTATCAAGGTATTTTGTGTATTTAAGTTTCTAGGCATGTGATACTGAATGAGATAGTTAAAAGCATGCATGCAAGTCTGGTCTAAAAAGGAGTTGAGAGTCTTAAGCCTTTCAAAAAAGACTTTTATCTGATTTGCCATGCCCAGACAAAACTCAGCTGGGGATTCCCAGAGGTTATGGTTCAAAAATGAACTTATATGTAAATAAATAAGTACTTGAATTGAACAGAATCAGTTAGAGAAAACTAATCTATGTTGCCAGCGGTTGCTGTTAATGATAAAACCAGAATATAACAGATTAACATTATAGTAGAATATCAACTGTTCGAACAAAAACACAGAAAGTCTTCATCTTTACCCTTTTACAGCACACAATTCAGAAATTTAATATAAAAAACTGGGGTCTCAGTTTGACATGGATAATTGGAGGGAATATAAAATTATAATTCCAAGTGAAGCTTAAAATTGCTCTAAAAAGATAAATCTACCACAAGGCATTTAACAACTGCTCTGTGTTTATAGACCGATCCAGCAGCAGCTAATTAAACAGCAGCAGCAGCAGCAGCAGCAGCGATGTTGCTCCGCCCACTCCCTGCGTCACTCCTCACGGCGAATCGCGTGCATGTGTTAAAACTGAGCCTTTACTGTTACTGCTGCATCCTTTCTGAAAGAGTTGTCAAAGTTGACCAAAAGGGAGGCGATTTTTTTACAAAAACAACAACAACAAAAAAGAAAACAGCTTAGCTTTTAAATATGCATGCGGTACTTTTCTCAGATTACTACAGGCGTTTCATGAGGACTCGACTTGTGAATCGCAGTGGATTTCATTGATTTGGATTAACATTACCTCTGGTCATGGAAATACAATCTGTTTACACTTTTTAATGCAGTTGCACGGATGGTAAGTTTAAGTTTATATAGTTTATAAGCTTCTCTGAACTCCCTGAGTCTCCGTTCACTGAACTTCTGTCGCATTTTTGTCTTGTGGCTGGCTGTGCCAAGACATTAATGGAGAAAAATGTGGACTAACGGATATCTATTCTGATTTATATTCATACTGGGTTATTACTACCAAATAAGAGCATTTTACTGTATCTATTATTATGATGAAAGAATCTTTCTGTTTTTTTTTTCTTTAACCAAGTAATTTACCTTACATCTGTGATTGTGAATGTGCCAACTTTTAAAAAGAGTCAGTTTTCAGCACTGAAATAGTTAATCTGAGCACTAAGTATTTTAGCTAATTTGTGCATTGTATTTTTATTTATTCATTTATTTATTTTACCTAAATAAAAATTTTACACTTGAAAAATAAGGTTAAAATGATGTACATTTACATGAAATGACAATAAAAAAATAGTTTTATTCTACATAGAGTGGGTCGCATTAAATAAAAAAAAGGATAGCAGAGTCCACACCACAACTATAATGATAATGGCAGAGAGAAACAATATTGTTGGAATCACTTTCACAACAATTTTTCCCCAGCTGATAAATGATAAAAGCATTGACAGCCAATCAGAATCCATCCTGCTTTATAGAGCTCGAGCATTTAAAGTGGCAGACAACATAATTGCAGCACGTGCTTATAATAAACAGAATAATATTGTGCCTTGGTGTGGACGCTAATACAGTTATTGCTATAATTATCATTTTTGGTGTGAATTGGTCTTTAGTCTCTTCCTTTGTTTGTCAGTTTCTGCTGAGGTGGGAGAATTACACACTGTTGTCAGTTATGACAGTCAGCATTTAGACCTCCTATTACCATTGTACCATTGTTCCTATCCTGAAAAGAATAAATATCCAATGATCTAATGTACACAATGTCTCTCATTGTGTTTATATTAGATGCATTATGCACTTTCAGAAGTACCATATAAGGTAAAAAGCAAAAAGTAAGCTGATCATGATGACTAAACTTCTGAACCAGATTGAGCCATTGCACTCACTGGCTAAATTAATTTCTTTGCAATGACTTGTTAGCTGATTGTCAACACATATTCATATTTTCATGTCATATTCCCAAGTTCCCAGTCATGTTCTGGTCCATTGTATGAGTCATATGGAAAGCGAAAAAATTCCAAGCCAAAAGCCTCAACTGTCAGTATCTGCAATATAACATGGTGAATTTGAAGCCATTTATTCATTGTCCATCTTAAAGGTTATTGGCTAAAAACTCACTGACATGTGATCCTTTTTATTTGTATAGTTTTAAATTCATATGACAGTAGGTTAATTGTTTTGTACACTGTGTACACACTAAATGTAGCTGAAGTCCACACTGCATCAGAATGTTGCTGACCTGGGGTGCCCCTGCTTGGTTTCTTCATTTGATCACTTCATGGTAGCTATACAGGTCATGAAAAGACCAACTTTTAATGCCGTATTTTTCTTCTTAATGCTTCGTAATCTAATATCATACATGAACCCACCAGCAACAACCTTTGGTGTTACAGCACTGAAGTAAACTAAAGTGTGTCCTGGAAAAAATGAACAGCAGTGTGTATAGTCTAAAATAAGCGACCGTAATGGTGCATCTAGAGAGAATGGTGAGACTTAGAGCAGGGGAGTGTCAGTGGGTTGTGGTACAGTTGTTGTTTTTGGGTTAAGCTGGACAGCATCTGGCACCCTGCCCGACAGCAATGCATGGCTCATCCAGAGGGGAGACCACAGAACTGAACCAACCCGCCCCCTCTAGATCAAATTCTCATCTGGGGGATTACATCTCTACATCTCATGCTGCACCGTTAGGCAAAGAGTAAGGAAGCATGGCCAGTTTCATAGAAAAGATTGCAGCTTCTGGATGTGATGTAGAGCATCAAAAGCTTTGTTTTTGTATAATTAATATTAGGTGCTTTACATATATTTTGATAATGTGGTTATCTGTTTATTGAAGCTAGCGAGTAGTTAAGGATGGTCAAAGTTCAGAGATGAATCGAGTCACATTTGAATGGATCCTTGCTGGTACAAAATTTAAATATTTATCTTTCTCTTGTGGTGCATGGGTGCAATAAATTCTGAAAACATCAGATATGTGTATACGAAAATACAGTGGACCATTAACTTTTCCTGGGATGTTTCTGAACACATTATTCTGATTACCATATCCAGTTTAAATCAATGTTTTGGTTTCTAGAATCAGATTAAAACCCCTAACTTATGCATATTAATCAGAAAATATTTTAAAGACCACCTGTGATGAAAATCAAGTTTTTAATGTTGCTTAGATGTCTTTGTGGCGTTTTTTAATATGCTTTAAGATAAACCATATGCAAATTCATCAGTCAACAATGACTTTCTATAATGTTCAAAGCGTTTCTAAGGATGCTGATTTTTTGAAAGCAGCTGTCTGACTCGGAGATGGCAAATGGGAACATTGTTTGTGTAACGTTAGCAACATATTATTAGCTGTTTGATAACGTAGTCAAGCCAAAGGCTAATTATATCAATTACCGTTACCGTTCTGATACATCGACATGTAGGTGACGCTGTATAATTCGCTCTTCCTTTTCGTCTTCTGAGGGGCTGTTTACACAACATCATTTTCAACTAAAAGCAGAAAACGTTTTATTTATTTTAGCTGCCATTTACACGACAACAGCGTTTTGGGGGCCTGAAAATGCAAGCTTTTGGTTTTTTAAAACGATACCATTATCGTCTTGACGATACAACAACTAAAAAGGTGAAATTGTGAATATGGTGACGTCATGCGCATTACTTGTTCAGTCTATAGGCGTGTAGTGTTTCTTTACAAAGTGACATTGCCAGCTACTGTCCTGGCACGCATAATATAGCTTTTTTAGAAAACAGAAAACACGTTTTTTAGAAAACTTTTTAGTTTTAAATACATCTTTGTCGTGTAACATACACAGAATCAGTTTCTTGTTCAAACATATATGGCTGAATTAAAACAATATTTTGACTTGCCATTGTGTAGCGTTTACTACAGTTCAGTTACAGTTGGATCAGGTAGTGGAGACGCTAATTTGCATATTCATGGTTTCTACGTATACTAAAAGAAGCAAGGATGTAGAGTTACATTCAAGCTATTTTAAGGCATGAAGTTATTTTCACAGGATTTTTTTTTTGAAATATGTAATTTTGTTTATCAAAGATGAGTTTTAAGGGATAAAATTATTGACTACGGAGGATTTTAACAAAGCATTCAAAATAAATTAACTTCTGTGTAAATATGGTTAATTCATTTTGAATGTTCTGATAAAGTCCCTCTGCAGTCAGTAATTTTTAAGAAGAAAAATTGAAGTAGTATTTTTTAGACTAAAGATTTTTCTAGTCGACTAGCAGTCTTACATTTAAGCGATTAGTCGACTAATTACACGTTTGTATTAAAAAAACATATAAATAATAATATTGAGCTTTTAATCACATATATAATACATAGCCTAATCAGTGCTCAAATGCATGCATAAAGCTTGCCACAGCGCACCGGCAAATGTAATGATTATAAATGTGGCGTGAAAAAACAGCAAATAGACTGTCTGAACAATTAAAAATTTTTCAATAAACTAGTGTTTTGTGTGTTTTCGGTTGCAGAGATGACGATTGCAGAGATTGTTTTAGACATTTCAAGCTTTCCATAGATATATTTCTCATGTCTGTGAGGCAAGTATACGCTGAGTTTTGGTTCATTTTTGTGATGCACTCAAGTTCACTTGAGACCGAGACGACAGAAAGCGTAGTTTACAGAAATAAAAGGAAACCATTTACAGTTTCGAATGCTGGATTACTCTTATCTGTATGAGCAAAAATGACGAAGTATTTTAAGGCAAATGCAAGCGATCGCACCGGCGCCTCCATGTCATGCAGTAAACACGCTCTCCACACAAACACTTGGATATGCGCTAAATAATAGCGCACAATTATCTAGGTTAACGTTACAGCGAGCAGACATGTAAAATTGCTACTACTTGTATGTTTCAAGTGATAAGCCATATTTGAGGTAGATATAATGATGAATGAAAGGCAAATGTCTGGATTTCCTGCCATTAATGATCTGTCTGTCCGTCAAAGACTGTGATTTCACCACTTCCTGTGGAGGTTTTTTTTTTCTGCGACTAACCGACTAATATCAATTTTGGTTGACTAAGCCTCTTGTCATCGACTAACAATTAGTCAACTATTAGGGGGCAGCACTAATATTTTCTTATAAAACATACTCCAGGAATCTTGTTTTGTTTACAACTTCGAAAATTCATGTTTTATTCAAAGTTCAAAATTCAAAGTCCATTTGTTTTAGTTCACAGACCATTGTTCAAAGTTTAATATCAGGATTAACATTTAATAAAAAAAATTTTTGACTAAAAAATATACAGCATACTACTGTACTTGTTCATGTTTGTGTACTCTGAGAAAGAGTGTGCACTTCCAAATAAGAAACAAGTCCTTCTCTCCCCCCACTTAGCCAGATCTGAAGGGTTTATCCTGTTGACCGGTTTTGCATCATTATTATGTCACATCCTGTGTAAGCCCGCGCTATTACTTTTCTAAGTGGCTTCCCTAACCTATCTGGAAAGCATGGTTATAGTATAAATAGCTGTATAGCTGTATGCTGTGTTATGCTGTGGTTAACTCATTTGCACTGAGAATGCCTTGAGAATTTCAATAATCACTGTACCTCAGTAAAATATAAAAACCTTGTCTAACAATGAGATTACTTTATTACAGACCTTAAATATGGAGAAACATGGAGTGCTTGTGTCCCATTACTGATGAAACGCTAAAAAATCCCCTGGTTTCCAGTGTTACTTTTTCTTGAAATGGCAAGTGTGCAAATTGTCTTTTTCTTTTTAAAGATGTTTTACCTTAAGTGCAAAAAATCCCCCAAACGCTATCAATTATATGTAAGTAATAAAATTAAAACTGATGGAAGACTAAGAAACAATATTAAACTAAATGAAAAAATCTTAAAACCAAATGTATTACCAACAAAGGGCCCAAAAATAATCAGATTTAAAGCTTCCTTTGAAAGTCCTTCCATTCATTACTGCCCTATTTTAGTCCGTATTGGCATCATTGTAAATCGTGTTGAAAACAACCATTCATTTGTGGATGGCCATCACTATATTGGTCTTTATGGTAAGTATGGGTACTTGATGAATTGTACCCTGTGTAGGGTTTCATTTACATATGAGAGCACCCTGTAAGTGCAATTCATTGTCCTCAATGAGAACGGAGAGTGCATGAATGAATCTGAATGAGGGGGTCTCACTCCTACAGTGTCTCACCTCTGACATCTGCGTATATTACACTGACACCCTGCCCAGCCCCCACGGCCTTCTCACACATTCGGCTAGAAAAAATGCCCCCCTCAGGTTTCAGTTCTTTCACTTCTTTTGCACTGTAAGTGTTTCACAACATTTGAATACATTAATTGGCAGGTTTGTTTGTGCTATTGCTTTAGGTCAAGTCTTTGAATACCAAAAACTGTTTAACTTTGTTTGAATTTTACTTAGAAAATCATTCCCCAGAGGTGACCTCACTAAACCTTGACAACTGTGGCAAGCAGGGCAATGGTGAGCAGAGTCTGCCGCCATTGGCACTCGATGGCACCGCAGATTTCCCACAGTGGCGAGTGCTCTTTAAGAGTGCGTTCCACCTTCCTCCTGGGTTTCTTAAAGTGACAGCAGCCTAATGTATACTTGCTGACAAATTATGAGATAATATTAAAATATCTATATGGCAGTTTTAAATTATTTTAAGTTAAAATTATGGCCAGTGAAAATGCTGAGTGGCTAGTAACTTTGGAAAACAACTAGCCACAGTGGCTGATGTAAAAAAAGTTAATGTCAAGCCCTGGTTGTCACTACTCCTTTATCCTTCCGGAGCTCATGCGTGGGACTAGCTTCTCACGGCTCTCGGACCCGCTCTAACTGCCACAACAAACATATGCTCAGATAGACTACAAATATGGCTCTGGCTTTGCTATACAGTTTTTGCTTTTTTTGTACTAACTAAAAATAGTATTTTGGCAAGCAGATAAAATGTTCCTGTATGTTTACGTAAAAAAAGCAATTACTGAAGCTTTTCAATAGGATATTATGATCTTAAAGTCAAACTTTTTGCTTGAACAGCTCAGATTTTCTGTAGGCTATTATAACCGTAGCTTTCTGAACGACTGCCAAAGACACGTTTTAAAAACACCTGTCAAGTCTTTCTGGAAAAATCCAAAGATGTTTGTGTTAGTGAGGTTGAAGGGCTATTTTGGGAAGTAAACCACAAAGTGCTTGTTGACTCGTGAGATGTGAAGAACATGCTTTGTTTTGTAGCAGTGTGTCCGCTGACAGGACTGAATGAGCTGGCAGGTGTGTGGAAGGTTCCAGACTGCACGGCTCCAGAGGCTGCTGCCTCATGTTAAACCATGGGTATAACCAATGAACACGGACATTACCAGAGAATAATCTCTGACATTCCTCAAGCATAACTTTATTCAGGTACAGTGGTATTCGTTTTATTACAGTGGTCATTAAGGTTGCTGATAACAGTACTCTTAGAAGTCCTTATTCCCAGGTGGGAAAAAAAGTACATTTCTATAATGCACTTAAAGTGATCTATTTTCGCATACTAATTTTGTACTAAATATACTAAAACTTCTTCTTTAGTACTTCTTAAGATAATCTTGAGAAAATCTAAGTGTACTCAACTGTGCTATTTTGAGACACCATTAAATATGAACTAAAATGTGCTTTTAATATACTATATCTGTATTAAAAAAAAATGTATTTAGTAACCACTTATAGTACACTTGAACCCATAGTGCTAGAAGTGCTAAAGAAGAATTTTTAGTATATTAAGTACAAAATTAGTGCACGAAAATAGAGCACATTATACATTTATACATTATAGAAGTGTACTTTTTTTCACCTGGGTTGTTTTAATCGACGGAGAAACTCATATAGTTTAATTTAGGAAAACTTTTTGCCCCAAAAAACTACAATTCTTGATATTAAAAACATTATATTCTGCTTAACTGAGAATGAGAACTCACTTTTTATCTAAAAGTTCATTGTACATCAAGAAATAGGTTTATTATATAATTTGATTTTATACACTACTGCTCAAAAGTTTGGGGTTGGTAATTTTTAAATGTTTTCTTTTTTTTAAAAAAAAAAAAACAAGAACAGCTCTCATGCTCACCAAGGCTGCATTTATTTGATTTTCTATTTGAATATATTTTTTAAAAATGTATGCCTGTGTTGGCCAAGCTGAATTTTCAGCATCATTACTCCAGTCATCAGTGTCACATGATCCTTCAGAAATCAGTTGTGCTGCTTAATATTTTTGTGGAAACCATGATATGTTTTTTTTAGTAATCTTTGAAGAATAGAAAGTTCAAAAGAACTGCATTTATATGAAAATAGAGATCTTTTGTAACATTATAGATGTCTTTAATGTTACTTTTTATCCAATTAACTGCATTCTTGCTGAATAAAAGTATTCCTTTCTTTCAATAAAATGTTACTGACCCCAAAACTTTAAACAGTAGTATGTGAAATTAAGAATAACATGCATTTTCTCATCTAAACAGATTGTAGCCATGAGGCGTTCAGGATGAGTTAGAATGGGGGTTGAGTAATCTGTAGCCATATGGCCTCCAGGAGGAAGGAGGGATGGATGTGTCGACTAGTAGGGAAAGGGAAACAAAGGTTGATAAACACACAACAACACTCATCAGACGATGACATTGGTCCTGTTCAAATATTCTGTTTGCCCTGTTGTCATTTAAATAACATCAGTTGGGATGGTGAAAGTGTAGCGGTTAAAAACTGACCTTGTGATATATAGGTCCTAATACAAGGTATTAAAATAAATAAGGTTGTCACTTGTCACTGTATTAAAGGCCCACTGAAGAGCGTTGGAACGCGCAGCATTATTCAATGTGTTGATGTAATTTCAACTGAAATAGGAAGACAGGTCGATATATCGAACAGCCCCGCCCCTTTTTTAAATAGCCTTCGTTTATGTTCTAGCTCGGCCAGAGCTGTTAGAGTCTGTAAAACCTCTGTTTCCTTCTCATCTCTAACCATTTCTCCTCATAATGTCCTTTATATCGCTTTAATATACAGCATTCTGTGCAGAATTCAAATGGGTCCGATACCTTTTGTGGTCTGAGCCGACTCGCGCACATGATCCGCTCTGTGCCCTCGTGTCTCTGGGCCGGAGCAGACTGTGCAGCTCATGTTGTGGCGGTTAATGTGAAACTAACGTGAAAACGGACTTCATTCGCGTCTATGAAAAGAATATTTACACTGTCTGAATCGTTCCCTATTCTCTATATAGTGCACTATGTGCCATTCACCATGTAGAAAATAGTAAATGTGTGAACAAATGACCGATTTCAGCCGCAGCTTCAGTGTCTGTTGAGTGTAGGAGGGGCGGGACTTCAGATTCTAGAGAGCATTTAATTGGACCGAAGATTTGACAAGAAACTGAAGTGTGATGGCATGAAAATCCGTGATCCATTTTAGCGGAAGTGAGAGACTGTAAGTTTTGAATGCTTATATTTCCTAAATGCGAATTTTGTCATTGTTTTGGAACACACCAGCTTATTCATAACATTAAGGCTAACATATTCATACTAAAAGCTAAAAAACTTAAAGGGGGGACTTTAAGTAATTATTTTTTGTTGCTAAATACTAATCAAATGCACTACAGAAGACAAGGCTAACTTTAATAAAGACTTTAGAGAGAGGTGACAGAAGTGTGGCTTGTTTACTGATAAGTGTTTGCTGTGTGACGATGTAAGCAGTGTGCTACAATGTGCTACTGTAACTAATTTAATGAGACTGATAAAACACGTTTTGGTATTTGCATACTTTAATCTCATTCTTTCATCTGTTGTTGCTGAGGAATGTCATACTGTTGTCAGCTGACAACTGTCTTTTGTTTAAATCATAAATAACTCCTGTGTGTTTTGTTTTCATTCTTACAATTTTGGGGATCCATTACTACTATTTTGGGCTATGTTGTTTATTAAATGGTCTATAATTATAATACAGTTGTGTTTAGTTTTCTGGTCAAAATTTGGGCAATAATCTGTACGGAGTACCACAAATTCTTTCCATTACTGATTCAATGAGAATAAATGAATCAGATGATATTTGCTGCAACTACCACATTCAATTTGAAAAATGCAATAGAAGAAACTGAAAGTCTATCTGCATACTAAACTGGTGTTTCTCTTTCTCTGTAACTTTTTCTGGCTTATCTTCTGATTCTCTCTTTTGTCTCTTTCTCACTGTACTTTGTAGACCACTATTCAGTCCATAACTTCATATCCTGGAGGAACTGAATGGTCATTGAGAAAAGCTGTTGTTAAGCAGTTGGCTGCTGAAGAAAACAAATAATGAAATGTTCACTAATTGATTCATGAGGCCATTCTATAAAGCCATGGTCAAAAATGTCCGTATAACATAGAAAAGTTAAACTCTAATGCTGTCAACAAACCTGGATCAGGATCAAGAAATCAACAATGACAAATGTAAAATATGTAATAAATACATAATATAAAATCTTTAATAAATCCATATAGATTGTTTTAAGCATTAATGCAATAGCAGTAGCTAATTATAAATTTAATCAAAAATATAAATTATAACTTATATAATAACTACAAATTGTCATTTAAAGTATACATTTTAATTTTAATAACATTATACATGTATAACATTTTAAATATTAAATATAATTATATTTAATCACTAAAAAACAAAGATTATTGGAGTATATTTTACAAGAAAATACTATATTTTAGTCTTTCTACATTAAAATTTCATGTTTAATTCAATGTATTACTTGCCACTTCTTTGCAATTGTTTGTGAAACTTACTAGTAATTTCTGAGGGAAAATTGTTTTAAAGACTTACACCACAGACCTACAAATCCTACACCATTTTTTTTTTTTTTTTTTGTCAGTGGATATGGCTTAAGCTCGAGTCGTTTCTGCCTCCTTTCCACCTGCAGCCCTCCCCCTACATTTTGGTCAGTCCTGGGGTAACCCCACGACCCACTGTCCAGGATTAGAGCTCCATACCCTGAGCAGATTGCCCACAATGTTGTCCATCTGCATTCCCACATTAATAACAAACAGCAATTGGGGGGATTTCCTCTGCACTCAACATGCTTCTCAGTCAGTGTGCTATGTCTTCTCAAATAAGGGCTATTAAAACGAGTGGTTTAAATGTGGTCTGATGCTGCTGGTTGCTGACCCAGTTTCTTGTAGCCACTTTGAAGCTGCGATTTGTTGCTCTATTAACCGGTCTTTGTTGGCGATCTGACTGTAGCGTGTGTGAACTAGGGTACACTCGCACAACTACACTATATCCTGTACATCTAGTGCCTTATTAACTAACATACTGTTTTGCATTACAAATAGCTCAGTCCCATGAATAGATGCATGTTGTTTAGCAAAATCTATTTATTTATTTTGGCAGCACAAATATTTTCGTCAATAATGGTATCCATTACTTAAGTCGTAAAGGATCACATTTGTCAGATCAAAGAAAAAATGAACTCCACCCCATAATCGATTGCTATAGATTATAAAGCACTGACATGGGCCTGAGGGCAGAACCTCATGCAGGAGGGAGCCCATTTACGGATGCTCTCAGAAAGACCTCTGTGATTAGTGGCAGTATGGCCCTTTAGAAAACTCAACTTAATTCATGTTTCTACAGTTGGCATCCAACTTTATTATTTGTCAGTCAGTGTTCTCCCACCACAGTGTTCATTTTTCAAAATATTCCTCCTTTTCAGGAATATCTTCACAGCGTGAGCTTGCTTGATTTGTATGTCAAGTGTGTGTATAAAAAAGTGGAGGAAAGTTTCAGGATGAAAACATCCACGTTCATGATAATGGTTCTATTAAATGACGAGAGAGCTTGGTAATGTGATCCTAATGGATAAAACAAAGAGGAGATGAAAGACCACCCTTACAGAGTGACAAATGCTGTTGGACTCTGGAGTTCAGTGCTGGATTGGTGTTTCTCTTTGAAATATGTTCTCTAATTTCTTTCTTTTTATTTTGAATGTATTTACAGAGCTCTGAGCTCAGGCGGTTCAGCTTCCATTATGTCATTGTTTGGCTAAGCTGGAGAAGTGTATTGTTTTAGTATGATCAAAACTAAAAAAAGTTACTTTTTAATTTATCTGAAAGACCTGAGCATAGACATTAAATATGTCTTATATGGCTAATAATGACCATTTATCCTTTTTTCATTGTTCTTTTTAAAAGCAATTTGACAGATTTACATGATACTAAAGGGCTTTTCACACTGTGCATAACCCTGGGTTATCGTCGTTCTAAACACCACTTTTAACCCTGGGTAAAGGAACGTTTCACACTTGTTATTTAGAAGTGTGGTTAGCGCTGCTTTTGTGGTGTTAACCCCAAATTGCGGTGCCAAAATTGTACAGTATGAAAGGATGCAGTGTTAGAATGTTACAGCTAGACGCTTAGCAACAGACAACCAATCGCTTACTCATATTTGCCTGCTTTGGACCGTCACGGAAGCACTGCGCATTGTATGTAAACAGTAAATGTCAAATCTTGACAGAAAACTCAACAATTTGAGTGAAGAAGAGATCGTTTTATTCTTACCTTTTATAGTCCGAAATGTCCATTCAGTATAAACTCGATAGTTGCGAGGATGCACAATGCTAGGAGCTATGTAAACAGGTTGTGTGCTGCGTTTATCCAATCAGTGATACTGACACCGCAAATAAGAACGTTAACCCAGGGTTTAGGAATGTACAATGTGAAGTGTCATTTTATGAATACCCAGGATTAATTGTTAACCCGGGTAAATTATGAGCAGTATGAAACATGAAGCAAGATAACCCAGGATTCTGTTTACCCGGGGTTAACTATTTCAAGTGTGAAAAGCTCTTAAGTCTTGTTTGTTTTTAAATTAAAGGCTTCTTTATTCTAACCATGTGGAGTTTATAGTTTTACAGCCATGATCATCCAGCATTGATCATGTTTTTTTTCTCGGTTTTTACTAGTGACACATTTTCGCTTTAATCCCTTTTGTTGGGCTTTCAATATGGGTCAATTCAATGGGAAACAACAGCTTTCTTTATCATGGGGATGTTGTTTTTGGCAGAATCCACTGGCTTAAGAATGTTTGCCAACACTTCACTGTCGCTGGACTGGAAAAAGTATAGCTGCTGATGATTACCATTCATTTTAATGGAACAGTTATACACACACACACACACACACACACACACACACATTGTATATGTGGTTTACGGGGACTCTCCATAGACGTAATGGTTTTTATACTGTACAAACTGTATATTCTATCCCCCTACACTACCCCAACCCCTAAACCTACCCATCATAGAAAAAAATCCTCAAAACCATGTTTACATTGTAATACCCATGTCATTATACACATTTGTGTCCTCATAAACCATGTATACAAGAGCACACACAAATATAGGATAGATATTCTATTCAGTAAGATTTTATTTTAAAGAAATTACTTTACTAATACTTGTGTTCAGCAAGGTTGGCTTAAATGTATTAAAAGTGGCAGTAAAAATGTTTTTATATATATATATATATATTTAAAAAAAAAAAGAAAAAAAAAAAGAAAGAAGATCTTTCAAATAAATTCTGTTGTTTTAAACTTTCTCTCTATCAAAGAATCCTGAAAAAAGTATCACAGTTTTCCACAAGTTTTGTTTCTTGAGCACCAAACTAATGGCTGCTGAAAATTCCGCTTTACCATCACTGGAATAAATTATATTTTAAAGTATATTAAAATAGAAAATAGTTATTTTAAATTAGTTTTAACAGAATATAATAAAAGCATTTTCATTTTTCTTAAACTAATCCTTAAAGCTTTTCCCACTAAAATCTCATTTAATGTGTGCCAGTATTTTATATATCTGCATTTGCTTTGTTAAAGGAATTGTGCTTATGTGAGGAACAAAAACATCAATAATCATGAATGACATGATGGCAGAAATATAAACATTTTAACTGGCCATTCAGCAACTCAACCAAAGAGAAAATGGGAGGTCATTGTGTGTTTAAGTGGCACAGGGGAGGGGTGAGACTAATCCTATTACATGTGGGTCTTTTTGGAGGGTGAGTCTGGGGTCTGCAGACCTTCTGTGTCACTGTGACAGCGCAGCGCTGCGAGAGGCATCTACGTGCTTGAATGGAGTAAGATAAAAAATCTCAAAAATGTGAAAAGGTAGGAGGAAGATGTTGATAAATGTGTTTAATAAGGGGCGGTAACTTTTCGGGTTTCATTTTAATGTAATGTAATAAACTGTAGGGAACTGTTGTGTATAATAATCTCTTAGACAAATAAGTGTGTCACATTCCTGTGGAAAGACAAAGCTTCACTGTAAGCATGTTTTTATATTCAATACGGTAATTTTTCTTTCATTACTCACATTATCAATTACATGATTGCATATTGCATGCCTAGTTGTTAATAGAAATGTTTTAGCATTGCCATTTATAAATTGCATATGACTTATTGAGGTTAAACTCTTGAAATGGGTTCTGTCCTCTGCTATTAGCTGTCACTTTACTTTTCTAGTCTGATCTATATGATTTCAGCTGACAGTTGGTTATACATCCCCCTCTTGTTTATATAGCTGCGCTAAGTAATCTTCTCACAGTTTAATCAATTTTTTCCCCCCAGTAATAGACATTAATGCAAAGTTGATATATTGTTACACATAAATGCTCCATTATCTTATATCACAGAAGGATTTTGAACTCATATGGGAGCCATAGTAGTGTGTGTGATGCTCACAGAGGCCAAAGTTGTGTTATTTTGAGCAAAACCCCAGAGTAGCAATTTGATTGTGGTCTTTGTCTAGAGCATATACTTAAATATGCCAGAAATGTGGTCTGCAAGTCCAAGAGTTCGAGCTACACCATCACAACATCTGGCTGGCAGTTTCAACATTTATTGTCAGGTTACATTCCAGGAGGTTAAGGTGAATAAGAACTGAAAGGAAGTTTGCTTTTCCTTTCTGTCTGCTCACTGTGCATCGAATAATGTCAACCTCATTGATTCTACCCCAACTGAATGTCTGTATAAACAGCCAAATGACACATCTGTAAAAAGAACATAAGACTATTATTGGAACCTTTTCCAGTTCATGAATTCTGTCAGTCAAATGAAACGGCTGGTATATAGGAAGCTTTCTTTGTTGTCATACTTACGCCAATTTCTGTTCTTGAGGTTGAGTAGCAAATGAGCCATGACTGCAGTGCTTTAACATGAGTTCATGCCTGCTGACTTTCTTTGTAATGGCAATTCTATTTATTTTCTTTCTGATTAGGTGGACGTCTGTGGCGCCTGTGAGTCAGGATAGATTTCGACTCCCAACGATCTGCTATTTTCCACTTTAATGGTATTGGAAATCAGATTTGGCACGCACAAAGACGACCAGCTAATGGCACACATTCTCTTGTTACCCCTCAAAGCATAAACGTGTCCGTCTTCCTCGATCTCCGTGCTTTCCTTTTGTTTCTGTGGATGACATCATGGACCACTGTGGTCTAAGAGTATCACGAGTGGACGCCAGCATTCTGGATCTGAGGTCTATGAGGTCACTGTGTCATTTTGAGAGGAATGTGAAGCCATTTTAATGCGTCTGATTACAGCCACCACTGGAGAGCCTTGACTCAACATGCAGGGGCGGCCCAGGCAGGCCCAGCAGCAGCAGCTAGGATGCCTATCACCCAAGAAAATGCCCTGAGCCATCTCCTCCTGCTGGAGAACTGGCTCAGGGCTCAAGAAAAGAACCGAGACGAGGGCGATGAACCTCGGATGAGCGCAGGTGGTGTTTGCCAGGCTGCCATCTGCAAGCTTGTGGAATACATCCAGCTAAACTTTGCTGATGTTGAGAGTCCTTTGTACAGTGGTAGCCCATTTAGAGAGGAAATCGATGCTGAAGTGAGGGCGGTCTACCTGAACAAGTCTGAGGAAGATGGACCGGAGTTCGGGCTCAGCTTTGGAAATATTCCGATTTTTGGAGACCCTGAGGGGAAGAAGAAAGGGGTCAGGAGGAGGCGCAGGAAGGGCGATAAAGGCCCTGTGTTGGATGTTGGGTGTATTTGGGTGACTGAAGTGAAAAAAAACAGTCCAGCAGCCCGTTGTGGAGATATTAAGCTGCGAGATGAGCTGCTGTCACTAAACGGACAGCTGATGGTTGGGGTTGACGTCACTGGAGCCAGGTAAGATGTCTGAATTTGTTTACAATCAGTATATAGCTTGCACTGTATTTCAGTCTGTCTTAAAGGGTTAGTTCACCCAAAAATAAAAATTCTGTCATTAAATACTCACCCTCATGTTGTTCCACACCTGTAAGACCTTCATTCATTTTCGGAACACAAATTAAGATATTTTTGATAAAATCCGATGGCTCAGTGAGGCCTGCATTGAAAGCAAGTTAATTTACTCCTTCAAACGCCTAGAAAGGTACTAAGGTTATATTTAAAACAGTTCATGTGAATACAGTGGTTCAACCTTAATTGTATGAAGTGACAAGAATACTTTTTTGTGCACCAAAAACACAAAATAATGACTTTATTCAAAAATATCTAGTGATGGACGATTTCAAAACACTGCTTCATAAAGCTTAGAAGATTTACAAATCTTTTTTTTTTTTTTTCAAATGAGTGGTTCGGAGCGTGTATCAAACTGCCAAAGTCACGTGAACCATTGAAATTTCAAAACATGACGTAACGAAAGGCTTGTTCGAGATGCATTGGCACTGCGCAGACCGATAGGCTTATGAAATCAAAGTACAGCGAGAGCGTTTCAAAAGCATTAGAAGTTGTACGCTCTCCAAACGCTCTCGCGGTACTTTGATGTGATACGCCAATAAGTCTGCGCAGCGAACAAGCCTAATGCCTCGTTTACTGAAATCACGTGACTTTGCCGCTCTGAACCACTGATTCGAAACAAAAGATTCATAAAGCTTCGAAGCTTCATGAAGCAGTGTTTTGAAATCAGCCATCACTAGATATTGTTGAATAAAGTCGTTATTTTGGTGCACAAAAAGTATTCTTGTTGCTTCATAACATTAAGGTTGAACCACTGTAGTCACATGAACTGTTTTAAATACGTCTTTAGTACCTTTCTGGACATTTGAAAGTGTAAATTAACTTGCTTTCAATGCAGGCCTCACTGAGCCATTGGATTTTATCAAAAATATCTTAATTTGTGTTCTGAAGATGAACGAAGGTCTTACGGATGTGAAACGACATGAGGGTGAGTAATTAATGACAGAATTTTCATTTTTGGGTGAACTAACCCTTTAAAGAATTAGCTTGGTTAACAAAATAAGTAAGCATAGAGTTGAATTTCTCCGATATTCAAGCCCATGCTGTTGACTTAATAAGTTTTTCTTGGCTTCGAATCTCTTTGTATTTCAATAATTGTGAAAAAGTGTGCACTGAAAGCATTCCTCTTTCATCCGGTCATCATGCAAAGTAATTTGAGTGTGCTTGGACATTTTAAATGAGCACACCAGGTTATTTACAACTTAACATCCATTGACAGTATATGTGGCGTACCCTCATAATTTAAGATTTTCCCTCAGTCTGTAAAAGCCAATGGGAAATGGGTCTGTGATAACTGAAATTACCCCAAATGACATTGCCTGTTTGGGACTGAACTTGTGTGAAAGACATGGCGACAGTGACCGCATTGTACATTGCCATACTCAAATCTGTGGAGAATGTAATGAAGTTTTATGCTGAAGAGTTGACATCAAGTTGTTAATGTCTAAGATGGACTATGGAAAATCATCTCAGCAGTGTTGTGCACGAGGAGGAACATTTAATCGTGAAAGTGAACATGCCCTTTTTGGTCATATTGTGGTGCCACCCAGAACGCAAATTCTACGGAGGGGGACCCCTCACCGCGGAGGTCACGCCACTGCATCTCAATTTAGATCAGGGTTTCCCATACTATGATTCATGATGGAAATGCAGGGATAATTAAAATGTTTTTTTACCAAATAACTGAATTATTTATTTGTTTACCTGCATGTCATGTGACCATTAACCAACATCAGAGAACTGTGAACATGAAAATGTTGGTAAATTAAAAAAAAAAAAAAAAAAAAGTAGAAAATTTTACATTTTTTAAATATTAGAAAAGTATTTTAGCTGACAAAAAGTTTGTGAATCCCTGGTTTAAGCCATTAAAAACAAAAAACAAATAATTAGGTACAATTGGCAATGTCAGTGGTCTGCAAACAGTGAACATTTTTTATTGAAAATAAAGTAAAAACAGCCAAGAAAGGTTACAGTGAGTAAAATTATTTGAAATTTTATATCTACATTCTAAATGTTCGGCCAGTGGGGTTTCACATTAATGACTGTATAGTATATCATACCATTTTCTGAATAGCTACTTATTTATACAGTTTCTTATTTGGGTATCAGGGTGATTCACAGCTGGTCAGAGAGAACAGGGTCTCCTGTGTGTTAGTGTTCCTGTGTCTATGTTCAGTGTGTTAGCATGTGTCCTGGGGTTGTCTAGTTTTGCCCCAGAGCATGGTACTTGGATCAGGGCCAGTGGGTCTTTTCCTTGTTTGTTTCCTCATGTTGACAGCTCTGACAGACGGCTGCATGTGTCAGTGGTGTGGACAGTTGCGTGTCTGTCTGTGTTTGGCCTCCATCTGGACCAGCTGACACACTCAGCTTTCACTTAGACCGCCAAATGTCTGTCTCTAACCAAAACAAAGGATGGACCTGCACTGTGAAGTTCACCATGTTGCAGTGCCATGCTTTTTTCTTTTTTTTTTTTTTTTTGCCTTTTCCTTTCTTGGCAAACAGAACCTTGGAAAATGTGTCACATTACCAGTACTTTTGTGTCCCACATTGCCAATGATAAAAACACGTTGGAATGTTTTGCACCATTTTTCTTCATTTCAAAAGCACTATTGTCCTCTAAGAAGAACTATTTTAGCTGGTAATGTTGTTATTTCCAGATTTGTAATTCAGTTTGCAAACCTTTTTCTTCAGATTGAGAATATAATAACATTGCAGCGAAGTTATTTTTTCTGTCCAACCATGATAAAATCTTGTACAGCTTTGGCTATTTAAACTTCAGACAGAAGTGCATTCAAAAGACTTCTAAATGACCATTTTAAAGGGTTCATTCACTGAAAAATGAATATTTTGTCATCATTTATTCGCCCTCATGTCACTCCCAACCTGTATGACTTTCTTCTGCAGAACATAAAAGAAGATATTTAGAAATTAGAATGTTTGTAACCATGTTTAGTGACTCCCATTGTATGGGCCAAAAAAAAAAAAAAAGAAGAAAAAAAAAGATATGTGTCCTGGACAGAGGAAAGAAAGTCATACAGGTTTGGAGCTATAGTTGTGTAAACATTACATTTTGCTTGAACTATCCCTTTAAAGCTTAAAGCTCTGTGACCAAATCTTAGGGATTTGGAAAAAAAAAAAAAAAAAAAAAAAAAAAAGAGACCAAAAGAACTGGAAACTAAAATAATGCACAGATTTGCCCAATTGCAGTGTTAATTTCGTTAACGAAAACTATGACGAAAAATGTTCGTTGACGAACTTTTTTTCCATGACTAAGAGGAGACGATGAGAGACGACACCAATTTCATTTAACAATAACGTGACTAAAACTACACGTGCAATATCGTTGACGAAAAAAGACAAGACTGAAATGTGGCCAAGAGACTAAACACTTCACTCCAAAATCACTCTTTTGAAATCACTTTTTGTTTTTTCGAATAAAGGAGACAAAACATTACAGACTTTTTTTTTACAAGCGGTCACGAATTTAAACCCCCTATCAGAGTTTTTCTGTTAAAAGAACACGTTTTACTTGATCTTTGCAATCTGGCAACCACGCGCTGTCTAGGCTGAGGAAGAAGCGCGGATAATCTGAAAACACAGACAAGTAAACTGGAGTTCAGCGATCTTTGAGATTTTCTACTCTAATTAAAGTGTCTATCGCGCTGCTCGTTTACTGACTAAATCTGGGACCAAAGTGCAGGCTGATATCCAGCAGTGGTTCTCAAACTGACGTGAAAAGTGCCGTTCATTTTATTCTACTCCACCTTAAAATAACATGAAAACTGAACATGTATTTCTAGCAGGTAAAATGTCGTATATACACGACATTCAATCAAATTAGCTCATCTTTCGCGGTCACAACTGACTGCAGCCACACAAGCCAGCATCGCGCTACATTAGTGCTGTTCTCGACAATATAACGTTACCTTTGTAAAAGGGGATTTAGCACTACTAGCATGAAGAACAAACATACACTCAGGCTGCATGCAGATTTAAGATTAAAACTCTCTTCGATACAAAAACATGGGCTACCCATCTGCGAGTTACTGTTTTTAATGTTGATCATATTATGCGAGCAAGAATATTGCCCGAATATAATATAATATCCCGAATATTGATTTTATACAACAGTTCAACAAACAAAAGGGTCATATTAAGTGATGTAAATTTTAAACAGTATTGTCAGTATTTTTGCTCTGTTTTACAACGAAAGCCACTGCAGAACTGCATAAACGAATCTGCAGCTTTGAACAATGACTGTTGTTTTGTCAATGATTCAACGATTAATTCATAAATACAGCCGCTTGCTTTGAAATTGAAAGATGAATGAATCGATGATTCACTCACAACAGCGACTTACCGCCACCTACTGGCGGTTTTAATCTAATATTTAAAAGTATCGCTTCGTTTTTATCATCGTTGTATTTATTGAATTTTTAAAAAAAATTTATTTAAGGCATTATTTATTTTACAAATGTATTTATAAAGGTAAAAAATGCACTGGAAAATCGATTTAAGAAGGCAAATATGGTCCTTTAATGGAAAAGGTGTAACTGCAGTAAGTGGAAAAGAGGGTACACAGAAGGATGTTAAATCGCTCAGGGGGTACGAAACTCTACAAACTTCGAGAACCACTGAAAGAAGATATGTAAAATTGCACAAGTGGTACTGCTAAGAGTGCAGTGTCAATACAGCCTGTTACCTTGATTCAGATTTTTCATAAGCTTAAATGAATTGGTCTAAAGAGAAAAATTATGACTATTTTGTCTAAAGACTACATATAAAATAGCTATCAAAATTAATGTTGGTAACTGTAGTTTGACTAAAAGTATTGACTAAGACTTGACAAAAATGTGATGACTTTTCATCGACTAAAACTAGACTAAAATAGGAAAGACTAAAATGTGACTAAGACTAAGGAGCATTTTCGTCTGAAGATAAAGACTAAGACTAAATCAAAAATGGCTGCCAAAATGAACACTGCCCAATTGGCTTTATGTAAAAAATAAAAAAAAAAATAAAAAAAGAAGAAGCATCCAGTGCAATTAGCATATTCTTCTTATTTCTAGAGTGTTTATGTCAATGTCTCATATTCTATCCAGTCCTATTTATACCAAGTTGAAGACTACTTCCTTTGAATGTCCTTTGAATGCTGTGGTCTGTCAGGGTTAACTCCATCCCTGTAACTTAAGCTCTATAATTAGGTGTTGTATTGTGTGACTGATAAATGATAGGAAGTTTTGCAGTGTTCACACAGAATCTGGTTTGGGATAACTGATTCCTGTACGGATGGACAGCGGGATACAGAAAGGGAGGAGGTTCCTGGGAGTGGCACGTGGTTTTGACCAAGAACAGACGTATTATTTTCTCAAGCTAAAGAAAAGCTGTTGATGTCAAGATGTCTCTGGGAGAGAAACAACGGCTGTATTTCTTCTTGGTTTTTCTGATACAAGAGATCAGTTTGTTTCCTGTTTGTATAAGCTTCTTACCTTCTCTAAGATCTGGAAAACAAATGAATGCTTTTTGTTGTTTTATTTGTAGATGTTTGTTATGCTAATATATCTCCAGGAAGATTTGAAATATCAGACAGGGACTGAGGTTTTGCCTATGAGATTTGTGACAATACTAGATGGTGAGGCGACGTCCTCAAATGAAGTAACATTCCACTAAGGATTTTTTGTTGTTGTGTTTTTGAGTAAAATTAACAATTTACTTTATTTAGAGAGTACATAAGAAATCAGTGCTAAATACTGTTCTTGCATATTCTCGATTCACTATAGTAAGCCTTGTGAATAATATCTTGAAAAGTTGGTTGGATTTGGCAGTAAATTTTGGATTTACTTGTTCTTGCATGATTATGTCATCATGTATATATATGCTTTATAGGAAGCACAACTGAATTTTCAGCATCATTACTCCAGTCTTCAGTGTCACATGATTCTTCAGAAATCATTCTAATATGCCGATCTAGTGCTCAAGAAACATTTCATATTATTATCAATGCTGTGCTGCCACTTCTAAACTAACTTGACCAGCACAAACTTGCATTAACCAACTAGGAAATTCATGCTAGTCAAATCGGTCTGCTACCCAATCTTTACTGAAGACACCACAGACTAATTTTCTAGAGGTCTAGCCATCCATTAGCTGTTTCCTTCCTTTACTCACACAAACCTTTGGTTAAATTTCAGTTTAAGTGAGTTTTATGAGTCTGCCTCAGGGTTTTGTTTGCTCATTACTGCATTACTCTTATTTCCTCTCTCAGGTAAGGCCTGAAACTGTAAGGGTGCAAACACTGAGAACTGTTGCAGTAGAAGGTCTGGTGTGAGTGGAGAGATGAGGGTTGGACACTGTTCAAACAACAATGGACCAAAGCCTTCAAACACACAAAAAAAGAGACACATGATGGAAACTTTATTTTTCATCAAGTGCTTTTCATGTTAATGATTTCAATGCAAATTTCTGGGCCCGAATGCAGCTCACCACAAAAACCCTTGTAGGTTTAATGTGTCTTCTTGTAATTTTGGTCCTGCTGTATTCCTCTCCCCCCTTAACAGCCTGGCCCAGCATCTGTCTGTGGGGAGCATGGAAAATAGATCAGTGGCGCTGATCCAACCGGCCCATGCAAAGTGTTCTCCACGTGCTCAATGAGAGAGTATTTGAGAAAACAAGGTTAAGAATGATACACTTTACTTGGATTCACTGCAACCAAGAAAATCAAAGCTGTTTGATTCGAAAGCTAAAATCAGCTGATTAGCACTTCCATTTTAATCTTAAATTAATTTAAAGGATTTTTCCAGAGATTTTGGGATTCAGAAGCCACAAGTATTTGGGAGTCTAAAACAGAGGTGTGAAGAAATAAAGGACAGAGTGAATTATGAACCGTGCATTTTCCTTCCACAACTGTTTTTACAGACATATACTGTGTCAAAGTGATTAACTGTATTAGACTCTCCATCTGTCCTATCAAAACCACTGTGAAACATTACACATTTCATCTTAAGTCTGCCTAGTTCCTGTCAGTATAAAGATCAAAGCCTTTTAGTCTATGTTTGCTTTAAATTGAATCTCAGAGTCCTGAACTGGCAAGGCAGCTCTTTGTGGTTGTTAACTTGCCGCTTGGATGAATGAGAGAAAGACTGCCATCTTTTCCCTGGCATTAACTATGTCTGAGTTTGCACTTTTCTCTTTAGCAAAAGAAAGCTTTGGCTCTTTCGTCTTAAGTGAAGAGATTGGTGCCATTTTCCCACAGTAATGGATATGAGAACCTCAAATCAGGCACTGTGGTCTAGTTAAAACAGTACAAGAATGTTCCTTGATTGAAAATAGCTTGTAATCATCAGATCAAATGTTTTGTTCTCATTCGTTTTCTTAATTATAACCAGAGGACTTCCAAGATTGTGAGGGTGTAAACAAACTATGCATTGAATTGGTTTAAAATGCCAAGGACTTTCTAGAATTTAGTGAGACATTTGGACGAATCAAATGGCCATTCATTAATTTAAGATGTAAAATATTAAATATTTAAAAAATGACACTGTAAAGAATATCCAGTTAACTTTACGGTAAAAATTGGCAGCTGTGGTTGCCAAACAAACAACTGTGACAATGTTTGCGGTATTATGGAATTCCTCAACTGTATATTTCATACAGTGATATATAATGTTAATATACCAATCTACTTGAACTACCAAATCTAGGTTGATCTTTACCTTAAAATGTGCTGATAACCACTATATTAATGCTGTGGCCAGTTACTTAAACTGCTTAGACTAGTTAGTCATGTAATTGTTTAGCTTTGACACTAGTCATAACTCTCTTTCTTTTTTCTTTTTTTTTATGTCAGTCACATAAAAAAGTAGATTGGTCTCATTTGAATCTGAAAAGTAAGACTGAGTGATTATGCTGGATTAATGCTGGATTATCCTTGACAAGATGCTGCTTGGCCAGACTACCTCTTATTGTGACTGTTTGTCACAATAGAAAGCCACATGATGAATCAGAAATCATTTCAAGTGGTCTGTACATAAAACATGACCAATGGCTGTAGATTGACGTGTACAGGTCATACATAGACACAACACCATCATCAGAGTAACACACAATACTAAAATAATGCAGTAAACATGAACTAAATGTCATAAACACAAAAACATTACTGATATAAAAAATAAGAAGAATCAAATCTGTTTTAAAATATAATCATACGAGATGTGTCATGTAGGGGTTTCTGCAAATGTCCTTTTACGGTTTCCCCCCATAATTTATATGATAATTTATAGTTTTACTTCCAAAAACCATAAATATATAACCATAACCATAAAACACCCATAAATGTGATGTTAAACCATTTACAGTTTCCACTGTATATTGTAAGGTAATTTACAGTTAACCAATTATCATGTTTTAACCGTTGCATTTTTACAATATACATGTGTGTGTATATATATATATATATATATATATATATATATATATATTGTTAACATTACAAACATTTTTACTGTGTAGAATTGTTCAGTCTTGAGATGAAAGATAATAGTGCTCAGAAATCATAATTTATCCAGCAAGTCAGCCTAATGTTATGGACAGAATAAAGTCATAACTTCACATGAAAAAGTATAATAAAGTATTTTATCTGTCTCAAATTCCCAATTGCACTTGCTTCTTTGGAAAAATACTTTTATTCAAAATCAAATCATTCATCTACTGTTCATCTACTAAACACTGTGCCATGAGAATAACACCGAGTCCCATGGAACCCCCAGATTTCTATGGTCACAGATGGGGTTGAGGATTAACTCTGTTCAATCCGGATATTCAGGTAATACTGTCTGGTTTGTGAAACTAACCATTTTGAAGCCCCACAAATTACATTCCACTATGTCTGGCTCTGTGATTCTTCAATCATGCCCATTTTGGCTTTTTTGTGGAAAGTGGTGGTTTACTGAGCAAGGTTGATCTGCGAACACACAAGGCCATGTGCACGCACATGACAGTGCCTCTTTACAATTTTAAGATCCTAGCTCAGTCTGGAATTACAAAATTGAATTTTAAGTAAGTGAATATATTTAGAAAGTCACACATGTCCTATTTAAGGTAGTAACACACAGGGTTTCTGTTCTTCTAACATGTTTTAATTTTATATGAAACCCTTTTCAATTTAACACTTATTTTTGGAGCGTTTCTGATTGGTTAGTTTTCAGATTGACTTATTAGGGTAGACTCCTCCCCTGACTCTTTTATTGCTGTTTACTGAGTCTAGGTATGATTTCTCAGGACACATTCAGTGATCTCTGTAGAGACATTTATGTGTGGTGAAAAAAAAAAGGCTGTACAGTTGTGGCTTTGTCCACTAGAGGGCAGTAGTACAAAACTTTCTAGTTATTCCATACAAAAATCCTTTTACTTGCACTATTGAAATGAACACCATGAAATATGATGAACATAATGTAATCAGACTAAAATAAATTAAGCACCAGGCAGCAACTAGATATTTGACATCTGTATGAATATGATTGTGAGAGATAAAAAAAAAGAAGTCACATTTCTTCCTAATTTGACTTTTTGTCTATCAGTATACTTAATTTACTATGATCAGAACAGCAACAGCAGAATATATAACACGTCCATTCTAAGTCTGTGAATATTGTGGAAGGCTAGGGTGCAGTGAATGATGCTACTGTCTTTGGGACATTTCCCCACAAACCCCCTCAGAGCTATGTGAAGAATGTGTGCCAGACTGCTGCCCGCCACCGGATGTCTTTCAATGAAAACAGGCTTTAGGAAGAGACGCCCATCCAGTGCACACTCAGGTGCAGTCTGTTATGATTTATGGTAGGCTATTTATTTGTTTGTATTATTTATTCATAACCTAGTTGAGACACTCTTTCCCTTCAGCAGTAAATGATGTAGTGATTAAGTGTTTTTTTCCATCAGTTTTTTCCCAATATTATGATCCTTCCAGGAGGGAGGACAGCACAGTGAGGCTGCTTATCTGTCTGAATGGATGATTAAAACATATAAAACTAGTGAGTTAATCATGAAGTATAGCTCCAGGCTCAAAGTAAATGCTCACCTCCTTCAGAATGACTTGACGCTGCTCAAGGTCACATCTGTCACCAAACCAGAGAAAGTTTTTTCCTTATGAGCTATGATATAATAACTACACAAAACCCAAATCCTTTGTTTAATACTTTCCGTATAATTAAACTATACAGCATTGCACAGGCCAAGTGAAATGAGCTGTCCAATGCCTTACATGTTATTTCCAAAGTACACTCCAAAATAAAAGTAAAATGCAACTGTAAATCTCAAAAACATTTATCCTTTTTAACATGATAAGAGAATCTCGAGTATTATATCCGTGTTGAACTTTATGCTCGCGAGAACACAGCTTTAAATCTACCTGCTGCTTGTTCGTTAGGCCTATAACGTAGTTAAAGATACACATAATGAGTTTTGTTGTAGTCAATGATGATTATATATATATATATATATATATATACACACACACATATACATATATATATATAATGAATAAAGTAGGCCTATTAGTAGGCTATTTTTAGTTAATTAATAGAATTAATCGGAACCGTCTCTAAACACAGGGTCACCCGAATAGTTCACTAGTTCACCGCCACAGTGGTATTCCTTCCTTCGTGTGTCAATATCTCAGATTCAGCTGATCGTCTTCTGTTGGGAGTTTGAAGAAGGGGCGGGACGATCCAAACAATCTCAACCGCTGAGATGGAACGCGCTAGTTAATGGATCCCAGACGCGCACGCAAAGTTTGCGAGCGCCGAACCGACCCGTATTTTCATTTGACAATCTCAGAGGCACGAACACTGTCCGTATCGACAGGCTGTCCTGTGGGGAAAAAAAGCAGCCATGGACTTTAATCAAGCTCTAAGTAGATCACATGAAAGGGGCGAGTCGCTGGAGCTGTTAGAAACATTTCCATGAACATACAGAGTCGCTCAGGGACTTTATACGGATGATTGCTATGATCATTGAACTCACGGGAGCCCAAACAGCGCGTGCCAGCTGTCGGGAACTGACCTCACCGCAAGAATGATGATGAAGGGGTGGAAGTGAACGTTTCAGGTACAAAATGCGCATTTTCATAGGCATATGGCTGTATTGTGCCTGTTATATTATATACTTAAATGCTACGTATCGCGTGACGTGTTTTAATATCTTGAGACTTTATATTTACAGCTTATTGGATGAATGAGTAATCTAGTAAATCTTACAGATAATAGCAAGTTTCAGTAATAAACTTTTTTGTTGCATAGGCTGACAGCTAGGTATCATATAATTATTGCTAATGATATTTAAGGGGTGAATATCAGTTTTCAACAACATTCAACAGCTTTTCGTGCTTCTTGTTTTGACAAATATCTGAGAGTCCCTGGTCTGACATCATAACCTGCATGTCCATTTCTGCAATAAACATGGGTGGACAAACATGCTTACCTTTACCCATTATATCTGGTTAAAACTCGGCCAATAGCATTCATGCACTACCCAGATCTCATTGGTGGCAGAAAGTAATAATAAATATTGCTTAATAATTAAAAAAAGATTTGACTTTGGTTTAAATGGCACTTAATGGCACTGTTCAAGCTGTGTTTAATATTTTTCCTAATCCCATTTGTTCATCTTTCACCATATTATCTTCATGTAGCCTATTGGTCTTATCTGAACTCATAGTGGATGAAACCAAAGAGCTTCAGCTACTGCAAGTGCTGCTCTGTGAATGGAAGTGTTCTATTTATGAGGAAGTGCTGCCTAAATAGAGACTATAAATCTACTTATCTCTGAGTCACATAAGCTCCCTTGCAGCACTACACAAAGAGGGATACTCTGTCCTCACATGTCTTAAATTGCTTTCTGAAACTGGCTTGACACTGGCTCGAATTTATGAATGAACAAAAAGTGCTTTGGTCAACTTTTTGCACTGTAGATTCCCTCCATAAAATGTGTTACTACAATTCTGCATCCGGAGACTTCAGTAATATTTACAGAAGGGAATGGGGTTGTATATGCCATATTCTGCAGAATAATAATGCTATTCTTCACTTTTGACATTCTTTATGAATTGTTTTTGCACTGCGTTGAAAGACAGAATCCCAGTGCTGTTCCAGAGAACACTGTCAGGATATGGAGATGAGTGTATCCCCAAATTCCTTTGAGCCCCCAAAGGGAATAATAGATTTGAGCAGCCAATTGGAATGGGTTTTGTGGTAACTAAGCTCTATTTAAAGCAACGGGTCATGTTTGGGTTGTTTGACTGTTGTCTCTGTCCCAAACAAACAATTTTTGTTGTGGCTTCCGCAATGCTAACTGGTTTAGAAGTGGATGACCATCTGTCTCTGTGATAATCTGAGGGAATATGGTTCCCTGTTCCAGTAATTTGTATACGCTACTGTTCAAAAGTTTAGGGTCAGTGCAAAATTTTTTTTTAATAAATACTTTTATTCACCGTTGATGCATTAATTTGATCAAAAGTAACATTAAATATATTTAAAATGTTTCAAAAGATATATATATTTTGTATTAAGTCTGTTGAACTTTCAATTTGTCAAAGAATTAGGGATTCACTGTAATGAAAAGGATGCACTTGGCCGAAAACTGAAACAGAAAATAAATAATAAATTAATAATCAATGAATTAATTGAACTTATTTAATAATCAACACTCAAGTTGTACAAGAGTTGTACAAATATTTTAATTGCACATAAGGCATTTTTTTATTGTTTAATAGCAATTGTTTCTACTCTAGTTTGTTGGTGAAATATAAACATTTAAATGACAATAAACTGTAATAACTTGTTTTCATGACAGATTTATTCAAACATACATTAAGACATCAATAACAGGGTTAGTTCACCCAAAAATGAAAATTGTCATTAATTACTCACCCTCATGTCATTCTACACCCGCAAGACCGTTCATCTTCGGAACACAAAGATATTTTTGATGAAAATTGATGGCTCAATAAGGCCTCTATTGACCGCAATGTCACTGAACCTCTCAAGATCCAGAAAGCTACTAAAGACATATTTAAAACAGTTCATGTGACTACAGTGGTTCTACATTAATATTATAAAGCGATGAGAATACTTTTTGTGCGGCAAACAAAATCAGGGCCGCCTGCAGAATTCTATCTCAGGGTACGCACAAAATTGCTGTCCGCAAAAAGCGATTAAATCAGTTATTGCATTGGTGCTGTACAAATCGTCTGTCTCTTTTCTGTTCACGCACTTAGAAAATCTGATGCACTTGACTGCACTTTGATAGATGCTTCGTGATTTTTTTTTTTGATTTTTTTTTTTTTAGTTTTTTTACGTTATCTCTGAGCGGATTTGTCCCGAAATGTCCATATTGTTTTCAGAGAAACGTGATTAATGAAGCCTCACTTTCCTATCATGTGAATGCTTCACTTTGCGTCTGTCGGAATGTTTGAACCCAGACCACTACTCTACAGGTATATGGAAGTTCAAGTCCATTTTAAAAGTTTTAATATAACATTTTAAATATATAAGCCTGTACAGTATAAAAACAATAAAATAACAGCACAATTTACTTGCCTCAAACAACTTAGTAGGCATTATTAGTATTATTGTTTTTGTTGTTACATTTAATTTATTGCTACACTTTAATATGTGAATTATATTATAAGAAAACTGAACTCATTTAGTGTCCTCAGGGTTTTATTTGTGCTTAATAGATAAAACAACGGAGCAGGTTTATGGCTGCTGTAAATTTGACCTGCCACAAGATGGCACTGTTTTCGACACTCTTGGTGCTTTAAAACATTTCCTGAAACATTTAGAGAAAAGCTTCAAAGATTTAAGAGGCTTAATTTCTCCATCCCTACTCAATAGTTTTAGGCCTTTTGCAAATGTTTCAATCGAATTTAGCTGTTTTAGAGAGCGTTTAGTCATTTTGAGCCTGTTTTTAAACATTAACTATTTGAATGTAATTTTCATGTATGGAAAAAGCGACGAAACTAAACTAGCCAATCAGATTTCTTTTCACCCATATCCCCCACACCCACCCATGCACGCACATACACACTTTACAACACACAAACGCACACCTTTATTTATTATTATTCTTTCTTGCTCTCTTAATATGTCATGAGTGTATGCAGATAGATTTTAATAATCAATTTAAAAATTATGTAATAAAAAAAAATAAAAAACGGCATTACTTAGCGCCCTCTCATGGTACGCACAGTGCGTACAGCCGTACGGCTGCAGGCGCCACTGAACAAAATAACGACTTTTCAACAAAATCAGTGGTTCGGATCACGTATCAAATTGTCAAAATCTCGAGAAATATTGAAATTTCGAAACACTTATGATGTAACAAAGCCTTGTTTACTGAAATCACGTGACTTTGGCACTCCGAACCACTGATTGTTTTATTGGCGCACAAAAAGTATTCTTGTCGCTTTATAATATTAAGGTAGAACCACTGTTAAAGTAGAACATCTAGCTTCTGCCAGACTGCCTTCCGTATTCTACTTTCGAAGAAAGTTCAAAATGTTCAAAATGCTTCCACTATGTCCTATGCTTTCCCTATTCAACTTATAGAAAAAGCTTAACTGATGCAACGACAGTTCTGTTTTTTCCGCAAGTTGAATACGGAAGGCGGTCTGGCGGAAGCGAGATATTTTACTTCATAACTAAATATGGATATATTTTTTTACACAAATGCATTGCTTCGCTTCAGAAGGCCTTTATTAACCCCCCGGAGCCGTGTGGAATACACGTTTATGATGGATGGATGTGGATGGAGGCACTTTCTTCAGCTTCATACTCGTGACCCCTGTTCACTGCCATTATAAAGCTCAGATGCGCCAGGATATTTATTAACATTATTAACATTATGTTCATCAGAAAGAAGAAAGTCATATACACCTAGGATGGCTTGATTGTGAGTAAAGCTTGGGCTAATTTTTATTTGAAAGTGAACTAATCCTTTGAGCAGTAGAGTTGTCAAAAGTACCGACTTCGGTACCACGTCGGTACTGAAATTTTAAAAAATGTAACTCTTTGAGCGCTGTTGAGCGGATTCGTAAACACCTCTGATTTGCCACTGTGTTGACGCGCTCATCAGATATGTTTGTAATTGGCTTAAATGAATAACGCTTCAAAAATGTTGTAAATAGGCATCAATGACGCTCTTCACCGAGCGTTTATACAAATAAACACGGGAGCATTTGAAAGCAGGCGTTTGTTGCGGACCAGTCCCCTGATAGATGCCTGCTTTCAAAATGCTTTCAATTTCAAACACTTCCGTGTGCTTTCAAAAGCTCCCGTGCATTAATCGTTGTAGCCAATCACAGACATATCCGATGAGTGCATTAACAAAGCGTCACATTTTTAAAATTTCAGTATCAACTGGTACCGAAGTCGGTACTTTTGATAACTCTATTAAGCAGAAAAACTCTTTTTAACATTGATAATAATAAGCAATGTTTTTGAGCACCAAATCAGCATATTAGACTGAATTCTGAAGGGTCATGTGACTTTATGAATGGCTCTAATATTTTAAAATATTACTGTTTTTACTGTATTTTAATCAAATAAATGCAGCTTTGGTGAGCATAACAGACTTCATTTTAAAAACATTAATAAATCTTACCACAAACTTTTAAATATGTACATATCTGGGCTTTTCTGGGCTTTTGAAGATGTTTGACAAAAGACTGACCCTTTATAATTGTAGCTTGAGAGTTTTCTATAACAGATAGAAAACGTGGACCTTAATTTAAATCAAGATAATGGAAACTGTATATTTCAGAGCTACCAGTATGGTAAATTATTTTATAAACCGGTCAACCCACAAACTAAAACACACACTCACAAAAATGCTATGGATGGATGCAGAGCTGCACACATGAAAGAAATGAGAAGCTCTGTGTTGTCCTGACATCTGTCTCTCCATCTGAGAGCGTTCAAATGCAGAGCCGCTTGTGGTGGGCTCTATTTCCCCTCTGTAGGCTTGTTCATGGGGATATTGCTGACTGAGGTTATTACTTCAGCTCTCCACCACATTGTGGAATGTCTTTACTACAGTATTTGCTGCCGTATTGCCTCCAGTTGTAACCTGGGAAGTGAGTTAATACCCTTGTTTTAAATTGAATCAGGAATTGTATTTACATTGTATATACTATAAGGGTTAGTTCACCCAAAAATGAAATTTGTCATAAATTACTCACCCTCATGTCGTTCCAAACCCCTAAGACTTTCGTAAGCAGTTTAGTCCAAATTTTCTCGATCAGGTCTCTTCAGAAAATGCAGACTTAACCACTCAGTTCATATGGATTAGTTTTACAATCTCTTTTTGAAGTATCAAAGTGTTGCATTGCTGTATATGGAGGGACGAAAGCTCTCAGATTTCATCATAAAGATCTTCATTTGTGTTCCGAAGATGAACGAAAGTCTAACGGGTTTGGAACGACATTAGGTTGAGTAATTAATTACAGAATTTTCCTTTTTGCATGAACTAACCCTTTAATGTGGAAGCATAAAATATGATGTCAACAACAGGTGGATGCTCAAATCCGATTCCTTGGGAATCATTTCATAGGAGTTGTCACATGAGTATGGGTTTTTAGTTTGTGAATATATGCTCAAAAGCCTCTTTTTTTCATATTACAGAACTCATAACTGTTTCAAGTGCCTTAGGAAACGAAGTGTAAATGTCTGTGGTTGGACATTTGGACCTCTTGTTAAAAGCTAGAGGCATATCCTCATCCTTGCTTAGGTCATCTCATTAGCCCTTTTGGCTTATTAACAAATGCATGATGCATATTTTAGAGAACTTAGTTTAGATTATATAATTTGTCTCTCATATCCCTTCATTCTGTTGAGACTCACAAATGTTTCTGTTTCCTTGATTTTTCCTCACAAGTTGGTCTCATTTTGAGCTCTCTTTTTGCAATCCAAATCACTAGCTAATCAGCCTAGCGAGAGCATGATTTTCTTCATTTTCTGGCCAGCATTGGCTTTTGGATTCTTACTAAAGACCTTTTTTTCAGTAACCTGGATGAAACAAGAGGGAAGAACATTTCAAATAGTATTTAAAAGATTATTGTGAATGCAGCAAACTTTTGGGGTCATACTTAGTTTACAATGTTCATGAATTACAGTTTAATGTTTGTGGCATATTAACTGTTATAACAACGCATTTAAAATTCAGATTATGTAAAACTTAAATTGATGCTTTACTGTGGTCTTTCTTCAAGCAAACAATTTGAAGTTGCATTAACTTTTTATACAGAGTATTTGGACACTTAAACCACTTTAATGCCTGTGCAGGTTTTCTTTTTAGAAATGCATCTTCTAGGACACCTGTGTGAACTTGAGAAGTTCATACATCGACTAAAAAAATCTCCATTACACTAGTTGGGTAAAAGTCATTATATATTGGTTCAGAAAAGTTAGTTCTCATAAAAGATCAAGCTTAATTTTTTATGGTTTGAGGTTTTGTTATATAATGCATTCAGACATTTTTAAGACTGATTTGAGTGTCCAAATAATTCTAGGGCTACTAAATGACCTAATGTGATTTATTACATAAATCAAATGAACGTCTTCCTTGTGTCTTCACATACATTTAAGCTTGCAATATAAGATTTGTTGTTTGATAATCTAATTTTTTTAAAAATATATTATTAGCTTTATTGACGTCTGTTTCTTGCAGCAATTGCAGGGCATGAGCCTAATCTTAATCCTATTTTTCTAGGGCTTGTTAATGTGACTGTTCATTCACATGTTCCCCTTTTTTTTTTTTTTACACTTCCAGACTTAGTGTAAAATCTGGGTCCTGAAGCAAAACCAGTCAAGAACCACTGATGTAAATGCAGTTGGGCAGATACTTCTAAAATGAGAACTCGAGAAATGTCAGTGTCGTGGTCTTGAGTATGTGCTGCTGAGTCAGACCTTTATACATTTTAGATTGTTTCTAATTTGTTTACTTAAAGAATTTCTATTTCAAAAGTCTTTTGGAGGATTAAATACATCTCAAATACATAAAAAGTTGTTGTCTGTACCCTGACTCTTTAAATACATAAAAATAATAATATGAAATGGAGTGTTGAAACTTCTTTCAGCATCTGGATAGAAGCACTTGTATAATAATTCTAATAAGTCATTGCATAATAATCATTGATAACGGAAGTCCATAAACCAGAAATCAGTTTATATAAATTTGTTCCTACGCTCTTCTCTTTTTATGAGGTCACATATCTATTTGTTATATTGCCATATATGATCTTTTATTTTCATTACACATATCATGACAAACACAAGACTGTGGGTGTGAAATGGTAGAACGATTTTCTCCCTTCTCCTCTCCAGCGGACTGATGGAATTCATTCCACTTGGCAGGAACTCTAAGTGCATCTGCTTTAAGACTAAAAACATCATCCTGTCATAGAGCCATTGCTTTATAGTGCTTTTTCATTTTTTTTCTTAATTTTATTATCATGTGTCTTGTTGTTTTTGATTATTATGTGTGTATACTGGAAGAAAAAAAAATCCTTGTGTGTGCAAGCACACCTGGCAATAAGCTTTTTCTGATTCTGATTTTGATCAGGCTTCATTGTATTCCTCTTGTGCTCCTGTAATCCAATGTCATAATGTGACAAAATATCATACACCTAACCCTCAATGGTATTTCTGTGCAAGTCGTTATGGTTATGGCAAATAAGGTGGAAAAGTATCTAAATCCAACCCAAGAAATGGGATTTCCTTACTTGGCCTGTCACAGTATCAGTTTGTTCTTGTGAGTATGCAGGATCTGTTGCAGCATATGATATCCAGGTGCAAACTTTTATGCACGTCTGCAGTCGCTTGGCTCACAGCCATGGGAAAAGTCTTTTCAGGAGGTTTCAGCTGTGGATATAAATGAGCATCTACTCAACCTGACGTCTGCACCTACAATACAATCCATGCAGAGGCGCCACTTTGAGGTGTCTGCCAAATCCAAGATTGCAGAAAAGCAAACGTAGTGCTTTGGTGGGAAACATAGTTCAGAACTATTAAGTCAGCACTGTATGGGAAAGGTCTTGGGCGTCCTCCACTCCACGACAACAAATCACTCCACGTCGCTCAGAGAGATGCGGGCTTCAAGGCCGCTTCAGCCAATCTGTGTTGGTCACCGTTCTGCTTAAATTGTGTTTGGCTGGAATAGATGGACTTCCCTACTGCAGCTGTGGTTTAGTCTGAAAGGGGCAATGCAGGCCTGTTGCTGGGTTTCTTTGAGACCTATTAGCTTCTACAGCAGCTTAAATTCCTTGTCTTTGTGCCAGAGCTGAGGTCATGGCTTGTTTTTCTTCTTATTTGGTCTTTATCAGATGCCTATTTGCATAACAAGTCTTTAGAATGGCAGGTTTTTATCTCATTTTTCACTTCAGTTGTTTCTCTCGAGTGTAATAATGTGTCTGCTTCGGTGGGACGCTGATGTGGGCGATCGTCTGACAGCGCTCCATTAGTGCATGGCACACACCTGCTGAGATAGCATACCACGGCTACAGGGCTGAAGGAGGTTTTTTCAACCATTCATCTGCATCCATGTTCCTTTTTCCCTTCGTTACCTCCACTGATAACTTTTTCGTTCCCTGCATTTTGCTCTGTGGTTTACATCCATCACTCTGACTCAGAGATGCAGATGGTAGTTGGCTAAATGTTTGATCAGTGGCCTGAATGAAAGGAGTTTATGGCTTTTGATTGATATGAGGTTGATGAGTGCCATTACAGGGTCTTGTTATATCACTTTATTGTGTGGTAATGTAATGTTTATCTTGCCCTCCGCTCATGATCCTGCATGTGTGGGTTGGCAAAGCATGAGTTGAACAGTCTAGCAAAATTAAGTAATGACATGGACTGAACCAAGTCATGACATCACGTACATAAATCACATTTAGAACCACAGACTCGCTCACTGCAGACTTAAGAAACTCATTTTCCCTTTCCTTAAAGGGGAAGTTCACCCAACAATGAAAATTGTGTCATTATTTACCCTCCTGTTGTTCTAAACCCCTTTGACTTTCAGCCATGAAACACTAAGTGTGACATTTTGAAGAATATCTTGGCTGTTTTTTTTGTTTTGTTTTTCTATCTGATGAAAGTCAAGGTCAAAAATTAAGAAAAAAGTACCATTAGAGACTCATAAACATGGTCCGTATGTCTTCTGATGCCATACTATATAGCCAAAATTTAGGTTGTTATTTACTGAAAATGTCTTTCTGTAGTTCACCAATCATCAGGTTATATTTAAGTTTCTTCACACCTATTTTTCAGTCTGGTCCTTTGGAATGACATGAGGATGAGTAAATGGAGATGGGATTTTCACTTTTAGGTGAACTGCATTAAATTCAAATTTACCCTGACTATTTTTTTAAATGCATGTTATTGATCTCATTGTTATGATTTGTTACTGACAGCAAACAACTGTCCTCAAATATTTTCATCTTTTTCCCCTCTGTTGGCACAATGTACAGTTAGGTGTTGGGACATGCATGACATGCACGGTTGGGACATGTTATCTAAAAATAAATCATCATTAAAGGTTTTATGGGCTAAGATAATGGCGCACACAATACTTTTTTTTTTTTTATGCAGCCGAGCCAGACAATGTATCATCTATCTGCATCTTTTGGAATGCAGTGTAACTTTTCCAGTCTGCCATTGAGATTGGAGCTATCATCAAAATCTAGTAAAGCAGATTTGGATTTTACATGTGGCAGATTTGTGCCAAGATAGTTTCAGTTGAGTTATGTCAAGACATTTCTTATTCCGTTGATTTTCATGTGGGACGATTATTGTCTCGAGTCCCACAACATTACAAACTTTGTTCTTATCTAAAAGGAAAGCTCAAGGAAAACAGATCATGACAGAAAGAGGTCAGACACTTTTCATTATCAGCTAGATGACTGAAGGAAAGAAACGCCACAAAAAGGAACATTAGAGGCCGTAAGTCTGTTCTCTCCTATTGAACAAAAGCGAGACCACAGCTGCTGTCAAACCAACAAATTCCACAGATGTGCTTTCTTACCTTAAAACGTCTAAACCTTACAAGCAAGCACGCTGTCAGATACTGCGTAAATACTATGCCTCTGTCTTCTTCAGGGAATTCATCGACTTGCCGTTTCCTGAACATTCCTTGCTTTGTTGTATTTTTAACTTGACAGTCCTTTCAGTACTTTCAGCATGCTTTAGTTCCAGGAGATCTAATGTGAGTGAATTTGCATACCTCATTGATCCTGATCTCTATCATGTATGTTGTTTATTTGAAAACAGTTCTTGCTAATCTTAATGATGAATTCATATGGTATGTTTGCATGTCCAGGCCCTGTAATCATCTAAACAACAGACTCGGTTGACCTCGCTCTGTCATTAGCAGCTGGCCAGAGTGCAGAATGCATCATTTTGACAGATGATTTGAGCTGAAACTCAGAGGTTGATATATACATGACTGCCACTTTAAGTGAGGTATGTCATGAAACATACATTCTTTAAAGTAATGAATAACAGCATATACTGTTGCATATTATTTAACTGATAAAGATGTCAACAAGCAAACATTCAAAGATGAATAAAGACTGTCATTGAGATTCCTCTATGTCTAAGTATAAGGGTGTTGAGACTGAATATACTGCTGTTGATGACAGTCGGCAAAAAAACAAACAAAAAAACATTAGCATATATTTATGATATTCCATTCATGACACATTTAATCACTCTCTTTCACTCTTTGTGTCTAAAACACCTCCTCTCGCTTTCATTTCTTTCATTAGTATCTTCTCCATTGTCTGGCTTGCTGTTTAGGGGATGTAAGCAAATGCTTTGTTGGTGTGTTACATCAGCACAGTCAGTATGTCTAGTCAGGGGGACATTGTCATAGAAAGTCCACTCCCCCATGCCTTTGTACAGCTGGAAGCTAGGAAAACTGGGAAAACATATCAGTCAGCCACAGTTGATTAGACCTGTGTACAGCATTGGACGTAGTCTTACCGTAATATTGAAGGACATTGTTCATTTATTTGACTCTGGGACCCTGACATCAGTTAAACTCAAGGTGTGTGTGTGCTCATTTGACCTAATAATACATTTCTTAGGCCTAGATGGTTTTTCTGAAGTTTGTCTACATCTTTATTTGGCCAGTTTTAATGCATTAATGGGATAGTTCACCCAAAAATGTAATTCTGCCATGTCGTTCCAAATCTGTATGACTTTCTTCTGTGGAACACAAAAGTTTTTCATTTTATGGAAAAAAAAAACACTCTGAGACATTTCTTTAAATGTCTTCTTTTGTGTTCCACAGAAGATAGAAAGTCATACAGGTTTGGAAAGACATGAGGGAGAGTAAATGATGACAGAATTTTCATTTTTGGGTGAACTATCCCTTTAAGGATATCAGGATGAGATCAAGCATTTAAAAGCTTTATTTAAAATATATAAATACTTCATTCTTTGTACTTTGAGGTCACCTTTTATATGACATCATTAAAACTCTGCAAAACAAGAAGCACAAATGATGAACTATAATCATTTTAACTTGTTAATGTATAATGACATAAGGTCTCAACCAGCTGAGATGTTTAAACATGTTCAGTATACAGTTAAATGTCAATCCAAGCACTCTTTATGAGAATCACATGAGAGAAGAGCTAAAATGGAGGTCATATATGATAAACCCGTGAAAGTGTTTTCTGCAGCTAGCAGTTAAACTTCTAAGTTGCATCAGCTAATGTGGAGTGTCTCCGGACATGTCCCTGAGGTACCATATATCAGTATATCAGTTTCTTCTGTCATGAATCTGTCTTTGGACATGTCTAGACATGGTGTAAAACATGCTCTGTATCAGTGCCCTTCCTTATTTAAAAAACTCTCAGATAATCCCACAACCATTAATTATGACAGATTTAGAAGCTCCTTTGTTTGCTCTCTGAATTATACAGGTTAAAGGCATATTCACACAAAAAATAACATTCTTTCATTTACTCTCCCTCATGTTGTTCGTTTGACCTTTGTTGAAATGTGATATACCCTATCGTACGTTTTTGTTTTTGAAAGAATATGGTCAAAAATACAATAAAAACAGTAATGTTGTGAAATATTATTGCAGTTTAAAAGAACTTTTTTTACTGTCTTAATATATTTGAAAGTGTAATGTATTCCTGTTATGGAAAAAGCTAGATGAAAGCTGTATGATGCTGCGTCTGTTTTAGCAACCACTCTTAGCAACGTAAACATATGTTTGTTCTCTGTTGATTTTGTTCATTGAAGCTTACTGTATTATGTAGAAGAGTATTGCGAGAGAGATATCGAGTGACCGAGTGTATTACCTGCATTCAGATTTAGCATTCAAAGCATTTGTCATTTGCTTGTTTCGTGTTTAGAACAAGTTTCAATATAAAAGTCTTTGCGACTGAGTGACTTGCAAATAAAGACAATCTTTGCCGCCATCTAATGGCATAATAAATGTAACTTCTGTTGCTGTTCAGGGTCAGGGACTATTTTTTTCCAGCGGAAGAAAGGCTTTTAATGATTTTATTTCATGAAAGTTGCATTGATACATATTTTTTGGATTTAATATTTGTATTGTGTGGTAAACGTTTTATAAAAGCAATAAGCCCTGTGAAGCCTCGGTTTACAGTGAATTTATAATGGGGTTTTCAACAATGCCCCTTTGCTGTTATAAATTCACTGTAAACCATGGCTTCACGGGGCTTATTGCTTTATTTTAGCTTTGCAGCCCCGTTCTTCATTCACTTTCATTACATGTAAAAGAGTGAACAAGATATTAATTAAAAAATTCACCTTTGGTGTTCCACAAAAGAAAATAGGTAATTTGGGTGTGATCTGTAAACATGTACAGTATTTGACTAGTGTATTTAATGTGATAGTAAATGTTTGATTTGATGGACAGCTCTGTAATCCCTGGTAATGATGCTAGAAAATGTGTTTATTTAGCTAGCTATTTAGTGTTTATTTAGGTTCATTTACATTGTGATCATGTGTTTTAGCATTTTTCATCTTATTTCTCCACAGTTACTTGGCGGACCAGTGCTGGAATGGAGGCTGCATCTACCTGATCATGTTGCGAAGAATCAAACGTAAGGCTCCTCTCCCTCCATGCAATGGCAGCAGTGGGGGCAACTGTGTGGATGTCTCTAATGAGCACCAACGCAATGTCTCCAATGAGCCTGTTGGCAGCCCCACACAGAATGGGCAGAATGGAAAACGAACTCGCAAATTTGGCGTAATTTCTCGCTCATCATTCACTCGCGACAGCAAAGACAGTAAAGATTTTGAGCATGAGAATGGCTACAGCTCCATGGAGGCAGAGGTCACGTCCCCAGAGAGCAGCACCCCTCAGGACACACCGACCGATGATAGTCCATTCATTGGCTCCTCAGAGGTGATATCCAATCACTTGAAGTTGGGGAGCACGGCCACCCTACCCAGCCGATTACACTCACGCCTGTCTGAAACCTACAAAACTGAGTCAATAAGCAGTGAACCTTCCAGTCAGGTAAGAAATATTTAAAGAATTATTAAATATTATAGTAATATTAAAAGTATAAAATGTTATATTAAAAATATTAGATTAAAATATAAAATATATAACTTCAAAAGTTAAGTTACACAGATTATGACCATAAAATGTCAGCATAAAACAAACAGAAAAGAGGGCACGTTAAAATCTTTGGAAACGCCCTTTAAGTGCACAAATTCAAACGTTTGCCATTGACTTTGCTTTGAGGATGAATGAGTGGTTGGTTGATGCTCATCATGTAATTAGAAGTTTGGACCCCACAGTGCGGCTAACTGCACATGTTTCCGATTTGATTCTCCGTTGGGACCGCTAGTGTTCCTTGTGACCTTAAACTGAGTGGCTCACTCAAAATAACCATAAGGGTTCTTAGAAGTACTGCTTGGAGGGATCATCCCCAAAAGCTGTATGTGTCTGATTTTGAACAATCTCACAGGCTTTCAAAGACCGACAAGGTGCGGGTTCCATGAGATTCTGCAACAAGCAATTTTCGGAAAGCCACTTGAAAGGACAACAGACTGAATCCATATGCTTAATTGTATAACTGTCCTTAACTTCCATTTAAAATGAAAAAAAAAAAAAAAGTTTTCCCACACACAGATTTAGCAAATGCACCCTCTTTGAAGTGCTTGAGGCGAGTTATATTTTTTATTATAAAACTGTTAGTTCCTGTCCTTGATTCTGATTGGTCAATAGCTGTGTTTTATTCAAGATAAAACACGGCTATGACCGCTTCACCCAATGGTTCTGTGTATCATTCCACAACACCCTTAGCAACCACTCTAAGCAACGTAAACTGTATGTTCTCAATTGATATTGTTAATTGAAGCCTACTGTATTATGTAAAAGAGTACTGTGAGAAAGATCGAGTGAGCGAGTTTATTACCTGCATTCAGATTCAGCATTTTCCTTCAGGTTAGTCCTATGTTCATAATAAAAAATCTGTTTAAATGTTCAATGTATTATCTTGTCCTTTTAACAGTTAAGGGGTTTTCCCATGACTGACAGCGCTAGTCAAAGCATTTGTCAGTTGTGTCTTGTTCTGTGTTCACAACAATTCAGTCTTTTCAATATAGAAGTCTTCGCTACTGACTGACTCACCCATAAAGACAGTCTTTGCCTCCATCTACTGGCGTGAAAATGTAACTTCTGTTGCTGTTCACGGTCAGGGACTATTTTTTCTGGTGGAAGGAAGGCTTTTAGAAAAAGTTTACTTTATGAAAGTTGCATTGATACATATTTCTGGCTTTAATATTTGTATTGTGTGGTAACCGTTTTATAAAAGCAATAAGCAATAAGGTACTCAAGGCTAGTCTTGCTCCGCTTCGCGTCGTGCCTATAACAACGCCCTTCACTCGTGACTTATTCACGATACAGCACAGCCTCTCATACCTTATTGCTTACATAGGGATGCACAATATATTAGTAATATATTGGTTTTAGGCAGATTATTATAGTGTTTGTTTTTTTTGTTTTTTTTAATTATTTATTGGTATTGGTTGTTATTGGATATTTAGCTGTGAATTCTCGTTTCCGGTATTTTTATGTTCAGACTGTACCTTTTATTAATCTTTTAAAAATCATTTAAAAATTAAATCTTGATTTTAGTTCTTAATGTTTTTATTTTTAATTTATTTTGACAAAATGGTACAAGAATTTTATTAATGGCCATTTATCGGTATTTGCCAGAATTTAAATATCAGTCTATTCTTATTATTAATGTAAAAAATATCCACCTTATTCCCATGCCCATGAAGCTTTGCAAGGATTGTGGGTGTAGCTTCCGTTAACACAATAATACATTTTTTACAATGGTACAATGAGATGACATTATCCTACTCACCCTTCAACCATCAAACATTAAAAGGACATTTAAAAGTGTAAAAACATCAACAAGGTACTTTCAACAGACCATGAATAACCCCAAAAGTGTGATTCTTTCAACAGCAACAACGGACGGGTTTAATATCACTGTAGTAATATATATCTGTATTATGTAACATACGTTGCCTATATATTAATTAACTTCAGCATTGCGTGATACTATTGCAAAGTGATTTCCATCATTTTGACAGATAATAAATTGTATTTATAGATAAACCTAGAGAGAGACGTGAGGATTTGAGGAGAAAAATTAGAGACTTTTTATGCTTTCCAGTGAATTATTAATGGGATATATCGTGAATTGAGAGAACAGACCGCAAATGTGCAGTATATGTTATTGTTTTTCATACTATTACTGCAGAATGCAAAGGGAAAAAAGAAAATAATCATGAGGAAAAGAATTCAGCGACTGAATAAAGCTCTTGCCATAGATATTCTTGTTATAACAAAATACCAAGAATTACGTTATTCTCATGATGTCTGAAAATAAAACAAGAAGAAAAATGACAGCTCATTCAGTCAAACTGACGGATAAGCTTTATTTATAAGGCGACCATATGATTTTAAATGATTCGTTTCATTCTTTTTGAATGGAAGGTCCCCAAACCAGAAGTGCCACCCATAATTCAAAATGCAGCAGTCTCGTCAGGAATAAGGTGGATAATTTTATATGAATAAATCAACCAGACTACATGAGTCTACTTAAACAAAAGTTGATTTTTAGGGTCACTTTAGGCAGGAATAGCTTTTTAAGAGAAAATCTGCACATTTCTACCATTTTCAGTGGATTATCTAAATGGTTAGAATCATGTCACATTATGGCAGTTTTAAAGCAAATCAAAAATCATTTTGAAGTTGACAGTAACACATTTAGCCACTGAAATTAGTCACATTACCTTGGAGGAATGTAATATCTCAACCAGAATTATGTTTCACCTCACCAACCACAATATCAAAAAACAATTCATAGTGTTTTAATCTTTGTAGTTGTATACACACTGATGACTAATCAGTTATGACTGACTTCACAACCCAGTTGACAGGAAACATAATCTATGTGTAACATTTAATTACAGTTTATGGACTTGTTCCCTCTCAAATACACTTTTCCATAATGTGATAAAATAAATTTCCTAGACATACAGTGAGATTACCATGAGAGTAATTAGTAGCATTAATGTGTCTATTCAAGCGTGTTGTGTAGGAACATGTCAAAGGGAGGATGTGTAAGCTTATTTTGACAGTAAACAGGAAAAGCGTGAGAAAGTCAGAAGAGAGGCAGCAGACCATCTCAGTGAGATATCCCGTGTCGGTGATTCACTCCGCCGACAGGCTTTCCTTGAGAACATGTCCCACTCCCAGATAGATTTCAAAGGAAATGTGAACAAGTGGCAGCATGTTTGTAGTTCAGAGGTGTATGCTAACCCAACTGTCATGTGTTAAAGGTGAAGTGTGCATCTGCGCCACAAGAGGCACCAAGCAGAATTGCAAAAATAATGAGTTCTTCCAAGCAGGTTACTCGGGTTAATCAGACATACACACACTACTGTTCAAAAGTTTTGGGTCAGTAAGATTCTTTTTATGTTCTTAAAAGACGTCTCTTATGCTCACCAAGAATGCATTTATTTGATTAAAATAAACAGTAATATTGTGAAATATTATTACAATCTAAAATAACTGTTTTCTATTTTAATATATATTTATTCCTGTGATGGAAGAGCTGAATTTTCAGCATTACTCCAGTCTTCAGTGTCACATGATCCTTCAGAAATTATTATAATATGCTGATTTGCCACTTAAGCATTTTCTTATTATTATCAATGTTGAAAACAAACCCCCCTATTATTTCTGGTAATAGAATAATTATTTTAATATTTAAAAAAAAAAAAAAGAAAAAAAAAAGCTTTGAATTACATTGCATGCTAAAGGAATCATTTTCTTAATATTTATTTTAAAATTTTAAAAAAAGTTTTTGAAAATTCACAGGCTTCTGTGTTAGCGTTACTGTTAGAAAAGCTTTGATGCCAGGCACCATAGCTATAAATGGCTCATAAATGAATTCATGCATTTGAAGCCTGACTGGAAAAAAAAGGACTTTGAATGTCATGACATTATTGTATGTAATGGACTTTTAAACCATATTGTACATATATTAAGTACAGTTAGGAAGATGTCTGTTTTTCTGGTGAGAAACAGTATCAGGTTCATTTAACCTTGTAATAATGCTGTCACTTATTTTGATTTTCATTCAAAAGCAGAAAATAATTTTTTTTTTTTTTAGTTGTTTAGCCATCATAATAGGCAAAAAAACAAAAAAAAATCACAAAAAGTGATTGCAAGAACAGACGGGGCATGAGAACAAAGTTCACAGTCTATTATAAATATATTTTATAATATTTAAAACATTTAAAATGTCTGTTCTGTTATGTGATGAAATTACTATCTTCATTTTTGTCTGATAGAAGGACAAAAGCATTAATGGTATTATATAAGTGTAATAAAATATATTATCGGTAATATATAAGTGATTGTTGAACTGCAGCTCACACAGTGAGAGAAGAGGCTCTTGAAACTGTGAGAAACAGGTGCTCTTAAAGTTTCCCTTCTTCTGATTTATGGCCTTTCCAAAGGAGGAAGTAAGCCTGGGTTTTAAAAAAAAAAAAAAAAATCATGGAAAATGCATCAGTTCTTCCATTTACCTTTACAAAACCTTTTTTCTTATTTTAGAGAAATAGGCTATAAATTTACTGAAACAGTCTGTTCAAAGATTATTATTTTTTTTTGTTGTTTTTTTTTGTGGCATGAAACGCAGCATAAAATGGGTAACAGTTTGGGAACTGTAACGCAAGGTAAAACCACAAAACAACTGCTGCAGGAGTTTTGGTATTATAGTGTTATATAATAAAGCACATTCCTAATTGTTCCAGCATACGGATAAATATATCCCCCTCTTCTTATCTACAGCCCTGTGAGGGCAGCCGGATCTGGAAGATGCACATGGTGAAGGGTCAAGACGGATTGGGTATCCAGATCACGGGCGGGCGAGGGTCCAAACGCTCTCCTCACGGTATCATCGTGGCCCACGTGGAGGAGGGAGGAGCTGCACAGAGGTAAACGGCTTTCATTAGCAAAGGTTTTCAGTTGCTGCCGTGGCAACAGTAGGTGCCGTGGTGATACTGCTCAATCAACATCTCATACATATGCAAGTGTCAAAGAGTCTTGAGTGCTCTCCATGATACTCATTAATCTTCAAAGCCATTGTGACACCCTTATATGGCTGCACAGAAAATATCCAGTCACGCTGCAAATTGTACAATAATGACTAGTTCACAACGTATCAGAAGATTCAGTAGTTGTAATCGTAGTGCTCTGTATTACTAGCGCTTGGAAAGATTTCTGGTTTTGCTGTCCTGTTGACATTATGTCCACGTTATGTCTAATTTACCAATGAGTGAAAAATATTATTTTATTTTAAGTATTGCGTCATTTTTACATCACAATACTGTGATATTCACATGCCAAAGAATCATCACTTTTAGTTATATTATTTATATGAATGTTTTTTTACTAAAACAAAGTCCCAACTAATCCTAATCCTAAATACAGAATAAATGAAAATATTAGGGATGTGTCAACATTAAAACTCTGGCCAATACAATAAGCTCAAAATTAAGTTATTATAATTAATGGTGTTATTAAATTATTGGTGTTTTTAATGATTAATGTTGTAAACTTTAGATGATGACATATATGTAATCTAAATGTAAAAACAAGTAAAATGAGCATGCACAATAAAAATACTCAATATTTACAGACACTGTAAAATTAAAAATAAATATTGGTATCACATCAGTAATAATGATAATTTAACAGTATTGGCAAATATTAATTTTTAATTAAACTGATATCTGTGGTTTATTTTATTTTATTTTATTTATTTTTCCAATGCAGATTAAAGAGGGGGGAAATTATGATACTATCATATAATAACCCAGATATCGGTGAAATACCATATCGCTGGATCCCTGGTGATCAGAGGTGTCATGCCAAGATTTTTTTAGCCAAATGAATTTTAACGCAGCTTCCAAAAGACAAAAAAAAAAAAAAATTTTTACATTTTATAATTAACCCTTTGAAGCGTTAAAACATTCAGTGCGTGTCATGTTATCAGCTGCTAAATTCAAATCTGCATTCGCGCTTTGGCTGGAGCTGAGCCAGAGACGGACACGCTCAGTGCTCATCATATGTCACAACCGTTCAGTGTTTTCAACCATATATGTTATTTTTTTTATGCTTCTGACATTTAAGTACTACCAAAAAAAACAAAACATTTATAGTTTGTTTTCATCTTTTTGTGTATTTATTAGTTTTTAAGCTAAAATATGTCACACAGCCTAGGTGATTTGTGCAGAACCATCAAGTTTTCGTGTGCAGGTGATTGGGGGAATTCGTTCAAAATTTGACTAAATATACATTTTAGCCTTCTGTAAAATGGCTTTTACTGATTGACCAAACTCAGCGTACACTAGGTAGTTGAGGACGCTAGGTTTGAAGGACTTCATAGAATAGCTTCTAATTCACAAAATGCGTGCTTATAAGCTTTAGATTAGTTTGTTTCTGAAAGCTACAGAACACATGGAAGACTGAATCGATGCAGGAATTTTAGGCCTAATATTCTTTTTTTTTTTTTAGATTTATTTTTGCTGTTTTTTGCCTTTATTATTATAGGACAGTAAGCAGACAGGAAGCAAAGTGGGAGAGAGAAAAGGGGATAATAATTTATTCCTATAATAAAAGTAAAGTTTTATTATAAATAAGAATAGTTATTTTTATTTGGGGGTTGTTTTTTTCCACATAAAACTCAAAACAGTTCTGTTGCAACCCCTAAATGTGCTCTCCTCAAAAATACTAATTGCATGATGTCCCTGCTGGTGATTTCCACTTAGAGTGATTTGTGGTACCGGTATATTTAAGCAAATAGCTGTAATTTTGCAAAGTTTGACAGAGCCAGCATAGGATTCTAACATGATATATCTCTTCACTTTCTACAAACACACAATAACAATTGCGGGTTCTTTTTTTTTTTTTTTTTTTTGATACTGCAGAAATCTTTCCCTTCCCGTCTACATGTGCATTGGCCCTTAAACTGTGTGTTTTAAGCTGTAACATGTTGGAGAATTTGCTGACTTGCTTCCCTTTGTGATTCATTAATGCACACTTTGGCAAAGTTTAAAGAAAGCACAACAACCTGATGGTAATGAGCCAAAAGCTGAAATTAACCCTTGCCTCAAAGAATTTGAATTACTCCTTCTAGATGATGTGCTAAGTTAAATAGATGTGTTCAGGGAAAATGAGCCCTTGTGGCTTTGCCTTGGGACCCCAAAACATTAATTGATTACAAGATATACAAATTCATGAGATGTTGCAGATCTGTTGTAAAATACATAGGCAGCTCCCCCATAGTCAGAGCGGGCTATTTTTGGTATGACCAGCACTAGGGTTTATTGTTATAATTTAACAATCCTACATTTCCTCCCACACAGTTTTAATGGGGGCCATTTCTGAGAAACCTATAGACATGAATCATGCATATTGGCCAAACTGGCTGCTTTCCAAATCTTTCTTTTTTAGTGTGGTGCAAGAGGTGGTCAGATTCAGGCCATCAGTGCAGCATGATGTGGGTAGTTATGAAGTTTCCTGCTCTTATATAACGGCTAACACTGAGATAACCTCAGATTCCTTCATCTGTGACTGAAGCCCTGAGGATTTTGACCAGTGAGAGGCTTTCAGATTTTGAATCTTTCTCTCTTCACTGCACACTGTTCATCGTAATGAAGCCTCAGTTGAGTGGTCAGGCTGGAAGGATCCAAACTGTCTGAGGACATTTGGAAATGGAAGAATCTAGCAGAGACAGAGATGTCTTTGTAGCAGTGTTAATTTTGATTTAGTTTAAGTCATAATCTTTTGACTAAAATGCCATTTAGTTTTAGTCATATTTTAGTCATCTGAATTATTTAGTCTAGTTTGTCAGGTAGGTCTAACAGTAGTATTTAGGTAAGAAATATTACGGAATTGAATAAAGTAATCAAATGTAAAAAATAGTGCATATTATTCCAATATATATTCATATATATATATATTCATATATTCATATAATCCATATTATTCTACTAAAGTTACTCAGTCAAGAGCAGTGAGTGATTTTTTTTTTTTTTTTTTTTTCTCTTTTTCTTTTGTTGTTTGAATTGACATTAAGGACAGCAGCAGGTTTATTAGGCTACTGTACTGTCACTTTAAGAACTAATGCACGGCTTCAATGATACACATCCGATTTTCTCCCAACTATTTACTTTCACGTCAGACAACCGACTCTGTTTAAATGAATACTCGCCAAAACGGGCAGTTTGATATATTTTTGTGTGTTTCCTTTTAAGCGCGAAAAGAAACGAAAGGAAACTCAATTTAGCCCTCGTACACTGTCAGAGGCAGCTTTCTGTGTGCGCGCTTCGGATGTGTGTGCACAGAAAACCGTACATTAAAAACTGGTTTTTATTTAGTTATTGTCTTGTTTTTTTCAGTGAAAAAATTGTTGTTAATGAAAACAATGGCGATAATTATTCATCAACAAAATTAACACTGCTTTGTGGGATATCATCGTCATAACAATTTTTTTTTTCTTGATAAAAGCATGATGAAATTCTAGACAAATAGACAAATAGATAGTTAAAGGATTAGTTCACCCAAAAATAAAAATAATGTCATTTATTACTCACCCTCATGCCGTTCCACACGCGTAAGACCTTCGTTCATCTTCGGAACGCCAATTAAGATATTTTTGTTGAAATACGATGGCAATGACATTTCCTCTCTCAAGATCCATTAATGTACTAAAAACATATTTAAATCAGTTCATGTGAGTACAGGGGTTCAATATTAATATTGTAAACTTATATAGTGATGGCCGATTTCAAAACACTGCTTCGTTAAGCTTTGGAGCGTTATGAATCTTTTGTGTCGAATCGTGATTCGGATCGCGTGATTCATAACGCTCCGAAGCTTAATGAAGCAGTGTTTTGAAATCGGCCATCGCTATATAAGTCATTATTTTGTTTTTTTGGTGCACAAAAAATATTCTCGTCGCTTTATAATATTAATATTGAACCACTGTACTCACATGAACTGATTTAAATATGTTTTTATTACATTAATGGATCTTGAGAGAGGAAATGTCATTGCTGGCTGTTCCGAAGATGAACAAAGGTCTTACAGGTGTGGAACGGCATGAGGGTGAGTAATCAATGACATTATTTTCATTTTTGGGTGAACTAGCCCTTTAAATTGCATGTGGATGATCTAGAAATTATTTTAGACAGTTTTGAAGCTCCAAGAGTAAATCCCTGCTCTAGTCCCACGACACACAGGCATCAAGGATGTTAAGTTTAAAATATGTTCTGTATTCTTTTGGTTCAAATACATTTAGGTATTTACTTTCTTAATACACATTCCTGGACTTGTTGTGATTGATTTAGTATAGCTAGTTGACATTATTTGCATCAAGCTTCCTGTCATATAGAAACCACTTGTAGTGATCCAATCAGTTCCTGATTAACATTCATTAACATCCAATTAACATTTCACTGTAATAGCTGCAACGTGACATCACAAGTATATGCTGCTTGTTTTTCATGTAAGGGGATGACCTGGTCATGCTTTCTGTGGTTCTTTTTTGTATTTCAGAGATGGTCGTCTGAAGACAGGTGATGAGTTACTAATGATAAACGGTCACTCCCTGGTTGGTCTCTCACACCAAGAAGCTGTAGCCATCCTGCGCTCTACTGCTGGACTCGTGCAGCTGGTGGTGGCCAGCAGGGTGAGTTTGAGTTTGCAAACAAATTGGCTTCATACCCTATCAATAATTGTGTGTCAAGTGTCTTCACACACAAATCATGAGCTGTTCTTGATGTGTTCATCGTATAAAGTGTGTCAGCTGTTCAAGCACATAAAGATGTCACAGGCAGATGCTTGTAGCAGCTAAAAAATTGAAGAGTGAAGCGCTGATGGGCTCGCCGCTCGGCTTTCCGAGATAAAGTTAAAAATACTCGCAGGCTGCTCAACAGCACACAACATGTTCTCTCCAGCTGCTCTTCCTTCCTTTTCCAGGATGAATCCGAAGTGGACTTCCACAAGTACCCGTCCACCAGCTTGCCCGACCTAGTGAGCACGTGCTCTGGCCCGGATGCCTCTCCCTCCCCCGGGGAGGAGAAGGAGAATATGGAGCCGGACATGGAGGACGTGAAGGCCAGCAGCCTTTCACTGCCCACCCAGGACTTGGTACGTACGTTTGCCGCCTATCAGCCTGATTATCTTCCACTTTCATCTGGTGCTGCCTCAGCTGCCCTCAGATCGAGCTAGAACAGACTGTTTTTCTGTTTTTGTTAGAAGAGAGTGTTTATGATTAAAAGTTTGCTTTGGGGATAAATGTTCAGTGCTTTATCGTAGTCTGTTTGTTAGTGTGAGTATGTGTAGTTGTTTTCTGTTAAACTTTCACTGGTTGAGGTGTTTGATAAAAAGCAAATGCACTTCCATGGTTTGTCTGATAAGAACAAGACTTTCCTGATATTTTTCAGCAAAATCGAGATACCTGCAGCATGTTGTGATTAAAATACAGCTTTTCCTTTTAAGGACAGCACAGTTGCTTTATCTGTTTGCTTCTTTTGATCTGTGTGCCAGGGCCCCATTTATGTTCTTGAGGTTTTATCTGTTGTTTTGCCAGAAAAATATTAGTGCCACTGCTTACCAAGCAGCCATTGGATCAGCGTTTGTTTGTTTCATCACAGATAACAAATTATTCATTTGTTCTGCGCAAGCAGGCGTGCATCAGATCACTAATGCCACACAGCGTTAGTGTTTAATCATACAAAATGAGACATTGCGCTGGTTTGTTGATCAGTGATGACAACATAGCTAATGCCGGCCATTAGCTGTTTCAGTGATGCACTGACAGGACCACACAACTCAGTGTATTAGGGTTAAACTCTTTTGGAGAGCAGCGCCCATGATGCTCTGGTTGAGATGTTCTGTGGTGCAGAGTAAAGTGGGTCATTCACCACCGCCCCCCACTGCGTCTATACTGCATACACGTTCTTGCTTTCGGGATAAAAAAATGAAAAAGAGCAACCATCCCGCCTGCTGTCTAATTACATTAGCATTCCACGGCTCCTGCTGAACATAGCTGTGAATCTGGGGCAGTAAAGCTTGGATTTTTTTAACTGTAGAACAGAAAACTTTTGAAATATTTTGTTATTTTGTGATCTTCCAGTGCCTATCAATAATTTACTCATAGTGGTGATGTTTAAGCTTAAAAAAAGCAAACAAGACAGTAACAGATACAGTATATAGTTCCATTTAAGGCACTAAATGTACATGACTTGGTGGATGGATAAGTAAGTAGGTTGCTGGATGGATGGATGGATTTGTAGATGGATGGATAGATTGAACATTTAGTCTGTGCTTTTTTTCATTTTTAGTTTAGTGAATTTAACTTCTGCTTTAAAAATCATTGTTGTTGTAATGTTGTTACAATGTAAGAATGTAATGTGATTTTAACTCTCTTGCATATAATATATAGCATAGCCTACATGGTTACATTCACTATATATTTGTTTCATAGCCTTCCATGTTCAATGAACATTGTTTGTTGGACAACACTGGGCAGGATTTAAAATAACTTTTTTTTTAATTTTTTTAATCCAAATAGAAAAAAAGATGTTTTTTTTTGTTTTGTTTTTTTTTCCATATTGCCCATACTGAGAATCTTTGTGTCGCTACAGACAAAGACCATCTTAGCCTAGTTAAACCTCAATAGGATTCCCTTCGCCACTGCATAGATGAACACTTGTAAATAAAGGCTTATAGTACATAATGAGGTTTAAGGAGCCTGTAGCTTCCTCTCATCCGGTGTTCTCTAATCTCCAGTGAACTGTTCTCTTCCTTCAGTCTTCATTCTTCATTCTTTAATGAATGACAAAGTGGGAGATCTTAGAGAGTGATGGGAACTGAAGGAGAAATAAACAGTATAGTTTTTTGCTCTTGTTCTCATTTCTCATGAGTTATTGCCTTGGTACTTATCAGAAGAACTTCCTGTCATGTGCTATGTTTGTTTTTACTTTCTTTGCAGATGTTGTTTTTCATAGGTCCTATGATTTTGAAGCAACACTTTGTGGCTTTCTTTTAAGTTTGTTCTTTATAGGGATCACAAAGAAAAATTGTGATTTCCAGACCTGGAAAATTCTGATTGTGGAATTACAGAAACCACAACATCCGCACTAAAACAAACTTTTTGTTGTTTTTGCAGTCACTGCGCATAACTTTTTTGGCAAGTAAATGACAAATTAAACCTTTCTTTGGTTTAATAACAAAATGCCTCGTTTACTTTAGGTGACAAGTTGACAAATCGAATAGAATCCATAAATTGAATACACTGCTCATCTTTTGCAGGACAGCTGCATTCACTCATAGCTCTTGGTTGCAGTATGCAAGAACGATTCATCAATGATCAGCACGTTATTTTCCCCTCAGTATGGCCTGCATTCAAGTATTTCACCAGATAGAAATGGCTTTCTGTGGGTGCAGTCTTGATAAAAAAAATCCTTATTCAATAATAATGAATGCCTGAAAAAGGCAAAGCCATGGAAATTCATTGGTCTAAAAGTGTGAGAGCCCTATCGTTAAGTTATTAAGCATAAAAATGAAATGGGAAGTGTAATTAGGCCAATTAATTTTTCAGTTTGCCATATGTTTGCTTTCCCTTTTCAGTTTTCCCTTCCAAACCCAAACACCTGTCCAAACTCTTCTCACACTCCCTTTCAGCACCCTGCCAGAGCAGAAGAGAGCGATGAACGGTTGTTATTATGTGGGCGTCCAGTGCTGACAGTGTTGGGTGTGTCTCCAGATCTGTTCTGAAGTGTCAGGCTCAGTGGTTTTGATGAGACAAAGGGAGGGAGGGAAAATCATTTTCATCAAAATAGGGAAGGGAAGGATTTGGAAGAATAACGCAGCTGTGACTGTCACGTTGTGTCCTGTGAGGCACGGAGGTGTGGGGTTTGAGGAAGCCCACGGGCTCACCTGCAACAGTGTTGCCTAGCTTGTCCATGCAGGAGACAGATCTCATTTCTGACGGAGGGAAGGGCTTCTTGTCTGCATGTCTGAAAAGAGAGCAGTGGATCTTCCCCCTACATGTTGCTGTTTAAACTTGTTTCAGGAGCATTGTGATAACCCGAAGCTCATTCTTAAAGTTCAGACGGTTGGAAGGGGAAAACACTTTTTTGTTGTTGTTTCACAACAGCCAAGTAGGTGCAGTATTAAAGTGGTGCAATAACACACAAGGTTTTCTGACTTCAAAATGTGATTGACATCTATTACAAATATAAATACACAAAAAAATATTAAAAAACCCCCAAGTCAACGTTATATCAGTGTTAGGCAGAACTGGGCCAAATATCTGCAATCGTAGCTAACAAAGACTTCTTTAAACATGTAAAGTTGACTGTATAATTGTAGTTAATTAACATAATGACTTAATTGCATTTTATGTTTATAGTTATTAGTGATCATTTAAGCATGCAAAACCTTTTGAATTTGACCCAAAATGTTCTACTGTGAAGTGCTTTGACAAGTTAAGCTAACACACCTTCCTATTTAGCACATTTAGTGGTTACCATTTAAAACCAGAGATAGACGCAATCGTCTCACACTAATTAAAAAAGCATCAATTATTATTACATTTGCACATGTTGGGCTGCCAAAAACATCATTATGCACTACCATTCAAAAGTTTAGGGGTCTGTAAAATTTTGTTGTTTTTGAAAAATACTCATTAAGGATGTACTGTAAAAACGAATATTTTGAAATATTTTTACAATTTAAAAGACTTGTTTTCTATTTTAATATATTTTTAAATATAATTTATTCCTGTGATGGCAAAGCTGAATTCTTTTGTAGCATTATAAATGTCTTTGTGATAAAAGTAAAATATTTTGTAATAAAAGTATTAAAAATCTTAATGATCCCAAAATTTTGAATGGTAGTGTAGGAAAACTTGTTTCTTTTTATTTTTTTTATTAAACTTTGCAGAAACTACAACCAGAAATCAATAAATCTAATTTAATATGTATTGAAATTAGTTTTGCAAAGCTCTATTGCACATTCATTGGTTCATATTGGATCACTTGAGCAAGGGCACGTGGCATATTTCCATTCCACACCTCCAAGAGGTCTCCATGAATAACACTGGCTTTCATGTACACTTGAGATTTGATCTCCCTCTGTGAAAATAAGAAAGCATCCACCAGCATGAGTGTGCAACATTCCCTACAGTCCTGCATAGTAAAGGACAATCAAACATTTATGGCTTACAATTTTAAGAGGAAATGTCACAGGAAATGGAGGAATGTTTACTCCATTTGCTTTCTCCAATGTTTATCATTCAGAGCCAGTCTGATGTCTTTTTTTCTCTCTCTGTTCAAGGCATGTTCCTTAATTCCTTCTGCTTCCTGTCTTTCAGTTTACAGATCTTGACAGACTGGAGGAACGTGGCAGGATTGAGGGTCCCAAGGGATGTTGCCGAAGCCCCACACCAATGAAGTTCCGTAGCAGATCCCAAGGTCGAACATGTCCAGTTGTATCAAGTCTCAACACTGCTGAGCATGAAATTTTTATAATGAGATTAAAATGTGTTGGATTATGGCCAAGGGTGGATCCACCAATTCTAATTTCTTTATTATAGATTCTGGTACCAGATTAGGGTGTACTGAAATTGTTCACATAGACTTATTATGCTTAAATTATGCTTGTTAATCAGCATAGTCAGACATATGGAGATCAGTTTCTTCCGCTGTGAATATAAATGACTGAATATTAAGTGTGTTTATATTTCAAGTTAACGTCTTGATGTTGTTATGATCAGGTGGAGGGAGCCGCCTGGAGTCTGTTGGCGAAGATGATGAGCTTATCGTGGAAAATGGTGATACAGGAAGTGATGTGGCAGAAAAGCCAGCGCGAGGAGGACGCAAACATTCCCTCCCACAGCAGCTGGATACAGCTGGAGTCCGACAGGTCACTGCAGCATTCAGCTCATTCATTTTGATGTATTGCCTTATTCAAACTGTTATTCTTGGAATAGTCTATAGTACATGGTTCCAGTTCCATCTGCTGTGATGGCCCAAAACAAAAATTATGATGTGGCACAGCCACTTCAAATGCAAATACAACACAGTCTTTACATGTGGGTGGAAGGTTTCCCTTAGCTGTGCTAATTACAATGCTTGTCGAAAGTAAATTGAAAGATGTGTGAATAGTTTAGACCTTACCTCAGAGCTTCATTTTTTGTTATATTAGTAGTACTTAGTAGTCTCTGCCTTTACGCAAGTAAGGGACAATGTACATTTTCATTTTTTATTTCATTTTTACAAAATAAACCCTAATAGGATGATCAGATAATGTGTAAAATACACTGCTCAAAAAATTAAAGGAACACTTTGAAAACACATCAGATCTCAATGGGGAAAAATATCATGCTGGATATCTATACTGATATGGACTGGGTAATGTGTTGGGAATGAAAGGATGCCACAGCGTTTGATGGAAATTAAAATTATCAACCTACTGAACTGAATTCAAAGACACCCTGAAAATCAAAGTGAAAAAATGATGCAGCAGGCTAGTCCATTTTGCTGAAATTTCATAGCAGCAACTCAGAATGGTACTCAGTAGTTTGTATGGCCCCCAAGTGCTTGTATGCATGCCTGTCAACATCGGGGCATACTCCTAATGAGACGACGGATGGTGTCCTGGGGTATTTCCTCCCTGCCCCTGGACCAGGGCATCACTGAGCTCCTGGACAGTCTGAGGTGCAACCTGGTGACGTCAGATGGACCGAAACATAATGTCCCAGAGGTGTTCTATTGGATTTAGGTCAGGTGAGCATGGGGGCCATTCAATGGTATAAGTTCCTTCATCCTCTAGGAACTGCCTGTATACTCTCGCCACATGAGGCTGAGCATTGTCGTGCACCAGGAGGAACCCAGGACCAACTGCATCAGCGTACGGTCTAACAATGGGTCCAAGGATTTTATCCCGATATCTAATGGCAGTCAGGATGCCATTGTCTAGCCTGTAGAGGTCTGCGCGTCCCTCCATGGATATGCCTCCCCAGACCATCACTGACACCACCACCAAACCGGTCATGCTAAATGATGTTACAGGCAGCATAACATTTCTCCACGGCTTCTCCAGACCCTTTCACGTGTGTCACGTGCTCAGGGTGAACCTGCTCTCATCTGTGAAAAGCACAGGGCGCCAGTGGCGGACCTGCCAATTCCGGTGTTCAATGGCAAATGCCAATCGAGTTCCACGGTGCCGGGCAGTGAGCACAAGGCCCACTGGAGGATGTCAGGCCCTCAGGCCACCCTCATGAAGTCGTTTTCTGATTGTGTGGTCAGAGACATTCACACCAGTGGCCTGCTGGAGGTCATTTTGTAGGGCTCTGGCAGTGCTCATCCTGTTCCTCCTTGCACAAAGGAGCAAATGTCGGTCCTGCTGATGGGTTAAGGACCTTCTACGGCCCTGTCCAGCTCTCCTAGAGTAACTTCTTGTCTCCTGGAATCTCCTCCATGCTCTTGAGACTGTGCTGGGAGACACAGCAAACCTTCTGGCAATGGCACGTATTGATGTGCCATCCTGGAGGAGTTGGACTGCCTCTGCAACCTCTGCAGGGTCCAGGTATCGCCTCATGCTACCAGTAGTGACACTGACCCTAGCCAAATGCAAAACTAGTGAAACACAGTCCGAAAAGATGAGTAGGAAAAAAAAAAAAAAAATCAGTGGCCTCCACCTGTAAAACCATTCCTGTTTTGGGGGCCGTCTCATCTAGTGCACCTGTTGTTAATCAGTTTCAGCTGCTTTAGTGTTAATGAAATTAACAACCCCCTCTGCTACTTAACTGACCAGATCAATATCCCAGGAGTTTAACTGACTTGATGCTATTCTCTGATTAAAAAGTGTTCCTTTAATTTTTTTGAGCAGTGTATAATTAAAGATTGTAAGGGGGAAAACACAGTATAGAAAATCAGGTTCCAGGGACAATGGTCAAATATACAATTTAGCATCATTATTGGGGAAATTTTTATATATATAATATATATTATTCAGAAAATGCCTCTCTTGACCATTCTGAATAAAGTATTCCAGAGAGCCCTGCAATAAGCGTAAATATAGTATAGTATATTTAACATAATAGTCTCAGTTTGTTTTTTCTTTACAATAACATTAGCACAATAGCATTTACATTTACGTTCTCTTAGCTGTTGCTTTTATCCAAAGTGACTTACAAATGAGGAAAAACCTTTACAAAGGATTTCATAGGTACAAATTACTGACAGTAGCTGCATATTTTCTCACAGTTAAACACAATAAAAATAAAGCTTATTTTATCATCTCATTGTTTATTCATAACCTCTTTTATCATCCTCTTCAGGAATATCAAATCGTGAAGAAATCGGCTCGTTCCCTGAGCACTGTTCAAGTGGAATCTCCATGGCGACTGGCACAGCCATCCATAATCTCCAACATTGTCCTGATGAAAGGACAGGGCAAGGTGAGAGAGGCCCTGCACCAGGGACAATACATGCTGTCACCATGAGGGTTCACATATATAGCATTTTACATCTAAACTGCTTTGATCTTGTTGGTCTTTATTTATTTAGGGTTGATTCACTCTCTATTTTGAATTGTAATAAATGGGATATAGAGGTGGACAATAAAACCTCTGGCAGGGAACATTTCATATACCAGATACATCACCACCTGTACTATTGTAAATCCAGGCTCATAGAGATGTGTCTTTGAATGCGTCTAGGGTCTTGGCTTCAGTATTGTCGGTGGGCAGGATTCAGCCCGGGGGAGGATGGGTATATTCGTCAAGACCATTTTCCCCAATGGAGCAGCTGCAGCAGACGGGAGGCTGAAAGAAGGTAGACGGACACTCCTGATCATGAAACAGTAGCTCTAATGCACTTGAAACAATTGTCATCAAAGCACTTGGAACTTAACCACATGGCATGAGGATTTTCATTGTCTTTGGCTTTTATCTTGAGGTTTTTCGCTGGTGAACATTTCTTTCTCCACCTTTCAGGTGATGAGATATTGGAGGTGAATGGAGAGTCTCTCCAAGGCCTCACGCACCAGCAGGCCATTCAGACCTTTAAGGTAAACTGCTCAGTCATCCTCAGAAACACCTGCAGAAGTGCATGAATCCTCAGAGAAGAATTAGCTCTAGACTTTAATTTCAGGCCAATTTTTTAAAAATGATTTTTACCATCATTGGAAAAAGGAAATTCCTAGGAATTCTAAGTTGTTAATCCCATCCAACATTAAAGGGGACCTATTATGCCCCATTGTACAAGATGTAAGTCTCTGAGGTCCCCAGAGTGTGTATGTGAAGTTTTAGCTCAAAATACCCCACAGATAATATATTTAAAAAATTGCCACTTTTTGGGGGTGAGCAAAAACGTTTCAGTGTGTTCCCTTTAAATGCAAATGAGCTGCTGCACTCGGTCTAAGAGGGCGGAGCTTCAAGAGCTCATTCTCCAGTGCAAGGAGTCTGTCAGGACGTGCTATAATGTCGGAAACTGCGAATATATGATGCATGGAGACAGAACAAGTATAGTTTAGTTCAATTACGGTTATAACTTATATTGTCTTCTTCCACTATATTAGTACAAGCTTGTTGTACCGAACCCTGTCCGAATGATGGCCAAAACTTTACAGATGAGTTTTATGATGTTTATTGTACTTCACACAAAAGATAAAGCGTCCGTTTTCACTCTAGAAAATCTCTGTAAGAGCTTAATAAAAGTGTGCATTAAAATACTATCCATAAACTCTCTCTATCTCCCTTGCATTATCATCAAGATACACAGCGAAGTACACAGAAACACTCGTTACAACTAAAAGTAAACAAATATATAAAGACCTTATGCCTTTTCGGGTGGTGCTTAATAAACTGGTACACTTTATATCCGTAAATCAATTCCGATGAACTGTAATAAAGTGCTCTTACCTTCATTACTGCTGTATCCAGTATCACTCTGAAGACTGTAAGCTGGATCACGAACAGTTACTGATCTGTTGTTGAGTAACACATTTTTAGCACAATCTCTGTTTTGTATTTGTCCCTTTGTATTGACATTCTTCACAAAGCAGTCAGCTGTGAAATGATTTGCGCGCACATAAACGAATTTCGGTAGAGTTGAGGGAGCATTTTCTTCTAAAATAAAATGAATCCACCTCGTCTTCAGCAGCTCTGATTTGGGGAGTAAATGGAGAGAGCTATGTGAATTAATCCATCCAGCTACAGAACATCTAAAACACTTCGGAGACGTTCACGTCAGTGCAGCAATGGCGGACTGTACAACTCGCTCAGGGCAGTTCTATGTTAAAATAGCAGTGTCTGGCAACGTTTGTGGGCGGGGCCTGTGGGTAATGTGACGTCACACTGCCAGGGATCTGGAAACGGCTTGTTCTGAGACACTGCTTATGATTTATGGGGATTAAAAAAAAAAAGGAGTGGTTGGATTTTTATCATTATAGGGTGGTTGTGTACACACACTGCCAACACACATTTGCAAAAGTGAATTTTGCATAATAGGTCCCCTTTAATGGATGACATTTTCCTCCTTTTCAGCAATTGAAGAAGGGGGTAGTTACCCTAACGGTGAGGACCCGTCTGAGAAGCCCCAGTCTTACACCCTGTCCCACGCCAACCCTGCTCAGCAGATCCAGCTCTCCAAACTCAAATGCCAGTGGTGGGACTCCAGTCCCTACTAGCTTTGAAGATGGAGATTCTCGTAAGGGTCCTGGTCCCAAGGATCGCATTATCATGGAGGTTACATTGAACAAAGGTACAATCATGTCTTTTGCTAAAAATAAATGCTGTGAGTTGCAGAGATCTTTTAAAAGTTTAAAAAATTTGGGCTCAGTAAGATTTTTATTTATTTATTAAAAATCATAAGAATTTAATGGTTTTGTTCAGGAAAGATGCATTAAATCGTGATCAAACTTGACAGTGAAGACATTTATCATGTTACAAAAGATTTCTATTTCAAATACATTCTGTTCTTTTGAACTTATTCATCAAAGAATCCTGAAAAATTGTATCACGGTTTCCACAGAAATATTAGGCAGCACAACTGTTTTCAACATTGATAATAATAATAAATGTTTCTTAAGTAGCAAATCAGCATATTAAAATGATTTCTGAAGGATCATGTAACATGATACTGAAATTCAGCTTTGCCATCTAAGGAATAAATGGCATTTTAAAATATATGAAACTAGAAAAGTTTTTTTTTTTTTTTTTCTAAATACTGTAAAAATTGTAATATTTTTCATCAAATAAAAGCAGCCTTGGTTATATAAAAACTTGATTTTTATTTTACAAAACATTTTAAAAAATCTTACGGGCACCAAACTTTTAAATGGTAGTGTATATAACATTTTTGTAAATTTTGCATTTTTACATTTTAATGTTCTGAACAAAACAGTCTTGAGAAGAAAACATTATCTCCATATTAAATTTTCCTATTAGCTTCAAAGTTATTGCAACACTCCTTGCTATTTGAAATTGACATATAATATTTTTTTTTATTTTAAGGAAATGGAATTATTTTAACATTATTTTTATTAGCGTAGACACACACCTGTGCATCAGGATGAATGTGTGTTTAAGTCAAGGGCTCATAATGTGTCCAAAATAAACCGTCCTGCCAAAATGAGAATTTTGTTCTTATTCTTGGATCGTAATTCTAATAAATAGACCCTCCAAGCGGCTTTTTATTATTTGAATTTTGTTAACTTATTAAGTTCAGGGACACCACATATTTCTCTGACATGAATTATATTATTGGAGTGTGTAGGCAAATTATAAGTCTTTTAAAATAAAGACACCCGGCTTGATTTCCTTTTGGTTTAGTGGGTAATTTCACCTCAACAGGTTTTGGATCTATCCAAAGAACCGTTAACTTTCCCACCTGTTATGTCAGAATATCTGTAATACCTTTTAACCAGGATAAACACCAGAAATGAGACTCAGAAATCATGCATGAAGTGAACTAAAGAATTTGGCAATGTTGTTTTGTGTGTGTTTTAGAGCCAGGTGTGGGGCTGGGTATCGGTGCCTGCTGTCTAACACTGGAAAACAGTGCTCCCGGGATCTACATCCACAGCTTGGCGCCAGGATCCGTTGCCAAAATGGATGGCAGACTCAGGTAGTCTTTGGTTATATAGTGTTCAATTCCCACTCAAATCCACGTCTCATGTACAGTAGCTCAATGGTGAATTAAAATTCATTATTTCTTATTCAAGTCAGTTTGTCAATGTTTAACAGTGGTTAATCAGTGGAAAAATTGGCTCAAAGCAAATGTGCTTTTTTAGTTCAGGTACTTTTCTAAGAAAAAATAAATACATTTCTAAGAAAAAATAATAAAATGACTCCATGGCTAATGCAGTGAAATGTCCTAAACACTTCATGTGGTTAAGAGTGAATGGTGCTGGTTTGTCCGAGTTAGCAGACACTGGACCCCTTTGAGCAATCATCTTAAATTCCTCACTTACAGTTAATTAAGGAAGGGAGCGGCAGAAATGAGACCCCACTAGGGAAAACAATCGCATAGATCTTCATTTTCCCAACAGAGCCCACGATGTGTCTGTACACGTGTTTGCAGCAGATTCTTTTTTCTAATGTGTAAAACATCTAATAAACCTCATTTGGGCTTTGCTGTCTGCATGTTTGTTTGTGATTCGCTAGAGTTTGTGTGTGTGCGCGCGCTTGCTCCTGTTTAGATGAAACACCTCACAGACTGAAAAAGAATGTGCAAAAAGAGCCAGATACCCATGAATGGGGGTCTTTATGGAAGGAGATTGTGGTCCTGAATGTTGGATCTAGTTGTGAAAGTAGTTGCAGCTGTCTGAAGGGAAAGATAAGGCTGTAGTATACTTTCAGACATGTCTATTTTTACAACAAATGCAATTGGGTTGACACTTAAAATACCTTTGGACAGCATACGTCAATGGTAATTTCCGTTATCATATGGTGTATATTATACTCTATTGCTCAATGATCTAGGACCTAAATATATTTCGGATGTGCTTATTGAATATAAACCTAATAAATCTCTTAAATTATTAGGATTGAGTTGGCTAAAAATACCTAGGGTTCACTCCAAATATAGTGAGACAGTGTTAAGTTATTATGCCACCCACAGCTGGAACCAGCATCCAGAAAAATATCAGATGCTCCCCTGTGGTACATTCAAGTCCCGATTAAAAGCATATATGTTACATTTGCCAATTTAGGTTGGTAAGATTTCATTAAATGTTGTTGAAAGAAGCCTTTTATGCTCACCAAGGCTGCATTTATTTGATTAAAAAATACAGTAAAAACAGTAATATTGTGAAATATTACAATTTAAAATAAATGTTTTTTATTTTAATATATTTTAAAATATAATTTATTCTTATGATAGTAAAGCTGAATTTTCAGCATCAGTACTCCAGTCTTCCGTGTCACATGATCCTCCAGAAATCATTCTAATATGATTATTTGGAGCTTGAGAAACATTTCTTATCAATGTTGAAAACATTTGTGCTGCTTAATATTTTTGTGGAAACCCTTTTCCCTGTGAAAAATACTTTTTTGGGGAAAATTTTTTCAGTAGCCCCTCACTGCAGAACACGAGATCCATAGGGCGGAGACGGGTAAGTTTAGGGATATGTAAAGTAGGAGGAGTTGGATCTGGATCCAACCTCACCCCCTGGATCTCGTGTTCTGCAGTGTGGACCATTTTTATCAGATCCTTGATTATAATGGCTAATGTGTGTATTTGTGTATCAGTCGTGGAGACCAGCTTCTGGAGGTTGATTCTGTGAGTCTGAGACATGCGGCGTTGAGTGAAGCCTATGCTATCCTGAGTGAATGTGGACCCGGTCCGGTCAGCCTCATCATCAGCCGACATCCAAACCCCAAAGTAAGAGTCTAACTCAGACACATATGTGGAGCCCCATTATGGTATCTTATTTAGCCTCAATATAGAAATTACTGTATATACAAACCGTCATTAACACTTACTTTGTAAAACCACTGTAGTTAATAGTTTAGTTCAGCAGGTGACACAACTTTTTTATGGTCAATTCTCAATGGAAAAACGAAATGTAAATAAATATGTTACGTCTGTACAGATATTAATAATAAACGACCCCTAGTTTTTAGGAACCTGGTTTAATTTATGAATAAATACACCTCAAACATCAGTTTGGTGATGTGGTCACACTCCTTTAGTCACAAGGGCCTCTTCCTCTGCCAGACTGCTGCAAGTGGAAATCAAAAGCACCATACACCTGTTAGGCTGTAATTTGCTCCTAGTATGAATCATTGAAGCCCGACAAAAAGTAAACAACATTCCTCTCCCCCTTCTGCTAGTGCGACTTGGTTTTCATCCACCTAATGAATCAAGATGTTGAGAAATGTGCGCTGGGGTGGGGTCCAGCGGGAGGTTTTGGTGGTTAGAATTTGCTGACTGTTCACTCAACCTGATAAATGAGTGGAGAAGTGTTAGGACTAACTTAACATTTATTGTGTGTGACACGAGGTCAGAAGCATTTCTCACAAAGATCATTAATAACTTAAATCTGTATCTGACATATTTTATACATATTTTATGCATGTGTCTGCATGTAGCCTGTTTGTGTAGATGGGTTTTTATGACTGCATTGTTTTGTTATATCTTCCTGTAGACTGTAAAGGCACATGACTCCTATTCAGATGAGCTGTAAAACTGCTCCTTGGGTGGATTGGTTGTTAAAGACGACCAGATTTTTAAGCATGTTTTTGCCATACAGGTGCATCTGGCGTAAAGTGTCTGTTTTTTGCACTCATGATGTAATGGGTTTCTTTTATTATTTTACATTTAATCGGTTTTGTTGAATTGAGAAAGACTTGTATTGAAGACCACAATAAAAGTCAACTGAAATAGATCTGGTAAAACCTGATCTCATCTCAAATCAGTTAGGCCTTCTCTAGAAGAGTTCTATAAAGGCAAATACTTTAAGTGTGGTATCAAAACAACTAGGCTAAATGGTTTACATTATTTAAATGTAATCCTTATTCTTTAATGTGAAATGCCAGAAACAGTATCACACATTTCTTCATTTTCTTTTTCTTTTTCTTTTTTTTTTTTGTCATTGAATAGTTTAATTTGATACCTGAATTTATATTAATTTGTAATTTTATTATTATTCAAGAGTCTCTGTTGATTGTAAGGTAATGTTGGCATGGACATGACTAAGAATGGTTACATGAGGTTACATTTAGTACATATAGAGCAGAATTATTTAAGCTTATTCTGCTTAAATCACAGTGCCACCTGGTGGTCAGAAATGTTAAATATATTATACTTAATATTTAATCAAGACTTAAACTCAGGATATAGCTATATGTTTTTGCATGGTCCATGAGATTCAATGGCTGAGTATCTTATATCATCATCTCTCACCCTCAGGTGTCTGAACAGGAGATGGATGAAGTGATCACTCGCTCCACTCACAGAGATAGTCATTCTTCCCACACACTTGGTAAAGTGCCTTTGCCCTGGTCTGACTGCAGCCACTTTTGACCGTGCTTCTCAGGGCTTTAAAAGCCACATGGTTTAGTTTACAGCTAGTCAAATTCTGAAAAGCTCAAATTTGGCTTTGATTTATGATGTTTTGGACTTCATATTAAGTTTTCAAATATTTGTTTTGAAATTCTGATTCAGTTGTAGTCTCTGATTAATAATTGGAAAATATTGATTTGTACCACAGCAAGAAGCACAGCTCTTTTCCAAGTTGAATAAATATAACTGTCATTTTTCTTTGTGCTCTCTTTCACAGGCCTGCCATCCAAGAGTCCATCTCCCACTGTTAAAGTCAAGCAGGGTGAGGGTAATCCTGCTCTCAGCTGGACCATGAAGAGATTCCTAGAGCCAGCCAGCAGGGTAAACTAGGAGCTTTAGTCTACAGAGGACTCACCATGTCAGAGATAATAGACTTGAAATTGATCAAATCCATACAACTTTCTTTATTTACTTGAAAATGTCTTTGCATTATATAACAAAATACCGAACAAAAGTGGCTTTTTTTTTTTTAAAGTCCCTGTGAACCGGAAGTTGCAAACGTCTTTTCTCCAATGCTGTGATGTATTTCCAAGTGAAACGGAATATTGAATAGAGGGCAGGGTTTTGTTTTAACGCTCCTCCTCTCCATCTCTCGCTCATAGCAGACTAACGGTCGGAGGGGAGTGGTTTAAGCGTTTTCAACCCAAGCCATCAAACTGTCATTAGAGAAGGGGCACCGTTGCAGAGGGGAGGAGCATTTTCAGATTTTGATTAAATATTACGAAGCCAAACAATTTTTTTGTGTGGATTGACTTGCACGAATGAATTTTTTTTACCACAAAACTAGCAATTTGAGCTAACAAAATAAATAAAGTCAATTTTGATTTCATGTGTACTTTATGGAAATATAGTAAAACACACTTTTCAAGTGAAAAATTCCACAAAAACACATTTCCTACTGGATTTTGAATGATAAAACAAGACACTGACTTTTAAATCCATTAAAAATCACCTTGTGTTTTATGTCAAAGTCAAGTTACTTCTGAAAAAAGTATTTTGTGTCTAATGCAGTGACATTCATACATTTTTAAGTTTAATCTAAGCATCCAAATACTTTTTGGGTCCAATGATTACACACTACTGAATGTTGTTGATCTTCAGAAAGATTTAATTTTGTGTCTTCATCTGACCCTGGCAGCAAGGCTCATTGAGTTCAGAGGCAGAGCTCTCCCAGTATTTCTCAGCTCACGACGTACCCAGCCAATCTTCCCTCTCTGAGACCATGGCGATGGGATCCAGTGATGACGACATGCTGCACTGTAGCCGGAGCTGTAATACGTCCATGGAGGAATCAGCAGCACCTCAGTCACATGGTAACACCACTGAATCTAGTGTCATGCTGATTAAAAAGATCAATCACAGTTTGTCACTAAAACAGTGTGTTTTTCTGTCCTCTTATCATAACAGTTTTTCGGGATGGTTCCTGTAGAGGTTCAGATAGTAGTCCCACTACCCCAGAATGTTGTAAAGCTTCTGCTGGGGCTGGTCGCACAGTAGACACGGCCCAACAGCCCAGCGTGGGAAGCAGCCCAAGTTCTGTACGTAGCCCACTTCTCCGTCAGCGCCGGGTTATCTGCTATGAGGATGAGCCCAGTGACGACGAGACCGGTCTTGAAGAGGACAGTGGCCCCTTCCGTCGCCTTCTCCGTGGGGTCTCAGAGAGTGGCCACCATCACCACCAGGAGGAAGACTCTGGTATTGTAATAGCCACATCATCTCTTGAAGTCGATGATGAAAGCCAGGATAGCAGCGAGAGCCACAGACAGCTTGGCAGCGAGCCAGCCACTCCAATCTACGGCAGCTCGCTTGAATCTGAGGAAGGACCTAGCGGCCCTCCTGGTGCCGAATCTCCCTTCATGCCTATTCGCTGTATGGAGGCAGCCGGAGGGACAAACCTGGGCATCAAAAAAGAGCCCCATCGAGAAGGGCAGGAGGTTAAACGCTCACCCAAGCTGGAGCACAAAGCCGTGACTCGTGTCAAAAGCATGATGAGCATTGAGTGCCCCAGCCCTCCACAAAAGGCCAAGGGTGAAGAACCACCTTTACTTCCAGCAGCCCCTGCTCAGGTTACACAGAATGGCACACGGCCACCTTGCAGGATGCTGCACTGCAAGAAGGGTGAATCCAGTGAGCTAGCAGGGATCTGCACCATTGAGACGATAGTGCTCCAGCGTAGTGAGACAGAGTCTTTTGGTCTGGATCTGGAGATTAAGTCCGCTCCGCTGAAGGTGCTGATCACAGGGCTGAGACCAGGAGGTGTTGCGGAAAGGGTAGGTTGTAAATTGTGACATTTTGATTGATTGTCATGCTTTTTTACATTCAACTGATGCTGCTTCAAAGAAAGACACTTTTTTTTTTTTTTTTTTTTAAGTCAAATGTGAATATCATCATTCATATCAGCATTCACTTATTTTTCTTTCTTTATTTTTCAATATAACCATTCAATTCTTTACAATTCCTATCTCTACTGTTGAGATGATACTTGGTGACATTCAGGCAGGTGTCCAAATACACACGGCTGTATGTGCTTTGAGGCTTATATCTCCAGAATAAATCTGAGGAATGTATTTCACCCATTTCTTTTCTATCTATTCCTTCAGGAAGCCTCAGGGAAGATGAGTGTTGGTGATGAGATTGTAACAATTGGTGACACCCCTGTGTGTACATCCACCTATCAGGAGATCTGTGACCTCATGCACAACCTGCCAATCACATTGACCTTAGAGATTAAGAAGCCAGTCTCAGGTGAGTAGCCAGCGTATCTATTGCTTCCTGGAGTTAACTGATGATAAGTCGATAATAGCTTTGGTGATGGATTTTTCTGATGTATGTCTGGTCATTTAAATGTTCCAAAAGAAGGATGATCCCTTCAAAGGGATAGTTTACCCCAAAATGAAAATGTTGTCCCAAACCCGCATGATTTTCTTTATTTAGTGGAACACACAAGGAGAATTTCAGTTACAATGAATGGCGCCTAACATTTAAATCTGAAAAAGAACACAAAATAACCATAACAGCACCATAAAACTGGTCCAATATGATTTCTCTCACAAAGAAATAACTTCTAATAGTGCACAGGTTGTATAGACTGCTTTTATGGTGTGCATTTATGTTGTCTCTGTTCATTGTAATTGAATAGAAATCAAAAGTCTTCAAAAAATTTTCTTTTTTTTTTTGTTCTGTGGAAAAAAGAAAGTCATAGGGGGTTTGATCAGCATGAGGAATTTCATTTTTGAATAAACAGTTCTTTAAAACAATCTATTTTCCCTAATCTGATCAAACAACTTCTGTACACGACACTGGCACACTACTCGCACAGATCCCAATTTACATAACCAGTCTAAAAATCAACATATGAAATTGCTATGATCAAGAATAGTAGTCAGTTCTGTGTTATGTATAGTGTCATAATGCTCTAGATTGCTTGTTACAGTATTGTCCATATCCCCTCCTCCCTTGCTGCAGACTGTGGTGCTATAGCAGAATCAAAGCTGATTCCTAATTGTATAAACAGTATATCACAATTTAGCAGGATAAACACAAGAGATCATTAGGGCAGGTAGATTTGCCACTGCAATAAAGAGATCAGTCTGTCTTTTCCCATGCTGCCTTAAAGAGGTAGGAGTACTACAGGCTTCCCCTTTCTGGCAGTACCCTTCACCAGCTCAAAGGGAACTGCAGACTGCTGGCTATTTGTCAATGGTGACTATTGATTACTTTACTACCGTAGCCACTGTAGATGTGTAGAGTAACAGCGCTAATGCTTTCTAGAGGCTGCTAGTCAATTAGTACCTAGATTTGGTGTTATTGCTCTGACGGCCACATTAAAATTTAAAATGAAAGAAGTAACACATTCATAAAATGTAATTTTGGTAAAAACATTTCTACCATCTCATGCAGAGCAATAGCCTCAAGGAACAAGTGATATATAGTGTATTAATGTCATGTGTCTGTCATTGTCTGTCTATACCTGCCGTCATCTCATGGTTATATATGATTGATCGTATTCATCATATACAGTAGAGCAAATGCTCATATACATTGCAATGTAAACATGAGCATTTATCAGCTGTGTGTATGATATTTAGAATAATATGCACGTTGAATGTACCATAAGGTCCACGTTTTTCAGTTATGCCCAGTGAAATGCCTTTTGAATGCATGAAATATTTCAGAATATTTCAGTCTTTTTAATTGTGAATGGGATTTTCAGAGGTGTCTGCTTCAGGTAAAACTAAATAAAGTCTCAGAAAATATGCCTCCAGGATGCCAGTGTTGCATCATTGGAAACAATAAAACAAATCTCTGAAGACTGTCTTTGTGTCCCCACCAATCCCTGGGTATGCTCAGAGTGAGCATTTTTTTCTCTCAGAGAAATTTTCATACTAGAAGTCCACAGTTTCCCAGATTGATGGCTTTGAAAAGCACTAATGATCAACAGAATCAGAACCAGTTTTGTAACAATGAAATGTCAGACTATGGAATGAATTGCAAGGGTATTGCTATGGTTTTATTTTAATATAATTCTATACGCATATTTGAAGGAGACTGGAAAAGGATTAGTTGAATATTTTTCCAGTGGAATGTTGATTTATAAAACAGGCAATTTGTAGCTTGTCTTGCAGACCTCAGTGGTGCACTTGTGTAGTAGGACTTATCTTGATGTAGAGTCATATCCAGTGATTCTCTTTTACTGTTCTGCCAAGGTTTTTAACTACCTATTATTGATTTGAAGTTGAAATTGTCCTATGTAATGTACTGTGTTGATTAATTTACCTGTACATTTGTAGTAATTGAAAATGATTTTTTGTAATGTCTAACTATGTTGTATTTTTATCCACATTTGCAGCTGTAGATCGACTCTCTAGCCTGATTATGTCCTCTGGCTGTGAGGGCTTATCTAAATTGGAGGCACCTAGACCTCCTCCTGAAGAAAGGAATCATATGGACAAAACTTTAGTTGTGGCTCAAGAAAGCCCTTCATCAGAAACAAATGTAAAACAGGCATTAGCAATCCACAACAACATGCCTGTCACTAATATTGATGATGTAATAGCTGAACTGAACTCATCAGAAAGCAAAGAAAAAGACCAAAATGTCTTGGATTTCACAGACACAATTGCAAAAACAGAAGAGTGCAGTAAAGTAGACGACAGAGAGACTGCAGCGCCATCACAACCAAACCTTCTGGATTTCTCTGCACTGGATGTGGGGAACAATGCTTGCCATTTTCCTGTAGGAAAGACATTTTTAAATAGTTACTCAAGAAACTTTAGTAATCTGGAAGAGGATGTTGTCTCTCCAGAGAAAGGACATGGAGAGAAACCAAGTATGTACAGTCTGGTGGAGGATAGTGACTCTGAAAGCGACTCTGCAGACAGTGCTGTCAAAAGAGAGATCTCTCAAGGTCACTGTGAGGGTCCTCAGGACACTGACTCAGATGAGGAGGAGGTTGAGCTCTGTTTCAGCACTGTCAGTCAGCCTGCATTCAGCCAATCAGAGCGAAGTTCTCCGCAAGATAGAAATAGCATTGACAATAGCCATAGTGTTAACAAGACTTTTGCTAGTACAGATTGCCACATTCCTCCATCACTCTCAGCACAAGACAAGGATTCACAAGAGAACAATCATTCACCCCTTAAGTTACCAGAGACACTTTCCACTCAAGGTTTAGATGATTTTCTTTTAAATGGGGATAGTGGACATGCTCCCACACAACAGGAAGCAATGTGTGCATCTCAGAGAATACTATCAAACTGCAACACTGATGAAAAATGTGAAACCATTTCAAAGCCTGTTCAAATTCGCCAGACACCAACAGGTGTCACTTGTCCCCCTGTAACTCAAAGCAATCGCCACGTCACCCCGAGAAGTCAAGAGAGGACTGCTAAGTTGCTCTCAGATGCATCACTATTCACAGAGAAACTTAACACTGGACAAGTGCCACTGCGGTCAACTGTGTTAGACCCTAAGGCATCAAATTATACTAGTGGCAAAACTAGTGGGCAGGTCTCCTCTACGCTTGCTCCAAAAGACAAGGAGAGAGGGACAGTTCATCCCATACTTGACTTGAAATCATCCCTCCCCCAAAACCAGAGTAAATCCACCACTTACTGTGTCAGATCTTTGGGAACTAAATCCCCTAATGACACCCCTGTCTCGCCCCTGCTGAGAAGTAAACTCAAAGTTGATGATAAAAAGTCAAACACCTCTTCTAAACTCAAGGGTCTAAGTATTAAAAGTAAATCCAAAGACCAAGAACAGACTGTCTGTAGATCACCCAGGGCTGAAAGTCCAGTACAGAAGAAAGCTCTCAGCTCCCCAAGTCAATCTCCTAAACTCCACTCCAAAAGAATCACACCAACTGGTAGCCCTAAATCCACCAGACCTTCTGAGAAGATCAGGGTTTCTACTTGTAAAACTGACCAAATTCAGCCAATTGTGTCCAGTATTTTGAAGGCAAATCCCACCAAAGAAGAACTCAAGTCTTCCAAGAAGGAGCAAATCTTGGATCTAAAGGAGCAAGTCTCCAAATCGGAAGTCACTGTCAGCACTCAAAGAACTTTCATTGAGGTGCGACTTTCATCTTCTTCATCATCTACACCTGTGCTCACACGCAAGGAAGTCGTGAATGCAAGTCATTTAAGCTTGGCCTCAGTACCAATTGATCAAGTCGAGTGGGAGGAATCCAGTTCTGAACCCTCTCTTGGAAAGCACACCATCCCATTAGAATCAACTAATTCTTCATCTAGTTTTCCACAGCATAGTGGTGCTAATAATGAAACTGCTGAGGAAGTGTATTGCAATGGCCAGGAAGAAAGTCTCATTAGGAACTCAAATAATAAAGATGCTGCTTCTAATCTCAAAGCAAGCAAATCCAAACTGTACCAAAGGGGACTAGAACGCAGGAGCTACTCTACAGACACCAGTGGGTCTCTTGACCCAAACCCCTTCTCGGTTCGTCAAAGAATCCAGTCCTTTGAGAATCTGGCCAGCTTTGATCGATCTGCCGTAAGGTGTATAGACATTCAGTTTTATGCTATTAACTCCAAGCCACCTCTAAATCGGAGGTTGTCTGGGTATGCTGGATCTGTTAGCAGTCAGTCCAGTGACAGCCGTTCTTTGAGAAGGAGTTTCAGCTCATGTGTAGACAATTTGAGCTCAACTCCATCTCCACCATATCCACAGAATTTGTCTTCCAGTTCCACCAACTCTGAACCAACTCCTTCGACCCAAACCACAGAAGATGTAATGAAAGAGAAGGTAAGAAATAAGGCCTCTCAGAACCAGGCCACCGTAAACACGCCACCAGTACTGCGCTCCCGCAATGCCCGTGCCCATGGAGGCCTGTCACGCTCCAAATTGAGAGAGATAAGGGCACTGAGCATGCCTGAACTGGACAAGCTGTGTACTGAGGATTTTACCAGTGACCCTGGAAATGTGATCTTTAAGACAGAGCTGGAAATCCACCCTAGCAGGTCCATAGACCCAGCATCACACAGCCTACAGTGCACCATGATGACCAGAGTGAGCAGTGTTGACATTGGGGCTCTTGATTCAACCAGTAATGGGGAGCAACATGAAGGCCAGGTCACAGGGCTCGTATGTTGGTCTATAAGGTGTGTAAAGACCTGTTTATAATGTGCAGTGAAAAGAGTATGTGTAAAGTTGATAGTAGATGGATATTTTCAACAACCATTGGTTGATAACTTTTTAACACAGTCCTGGTTAGGACAAACATTTAGCTGATATCGGTTTGTCTCCTATGACAGCTTAAAAGACCTTGAATCTTCTCCTTTGGACCAAAGTAAAGTGCAAGATCTTCTGTGTTCCCTCAAAGCCAAAGTGGATGTGACAAGTCTCATACAGGAAACAAACAGTCTTTCAGAGGTAATTTATCAGGTCTTCAGGCTTCATTTCAGTTTAGAAAGCTAATATTTTAGGCATAAAGACCATCTGGCATTCTGAAGTTTCTTTTTAAGGGATGGGGAAGATATGCCTTCAGATGTAGCACAGGCAATTACAGAAATGCTTTTGTTTTGGCTTATTAATATTTATAAAGCTCACTATTGTTACTTAACTGTCACTTTTTTGTCACTTATTTTACTTTATTTTGTCAGTGTATTTTTAGTCATTGTTTTTATGGGCCCTCATAGCTTGATATATTTCTTTTAATTTCAAAAAGATTAACCAGTCTTTCATTAATCTTTTTATCTAGGTTAAAGATGACATTTACTTTGTGATCTTAACCAAAGAGCAGGGATCTGGACTGGGTTTCAGCATTGCTGGAGGAGTAGATCTTGAGCAGAGATCTATTACTGTAAGCTCTTTTACTCAAAGCAAAAATGGAAACCTAAAAATAAAAAAAATGGAAATTCAGTAGCCATTTTCAGTAGCATTTTTAATTACACATTGTCAGCCTTGTGGTATTTAAATGAACCAGTAGTATTATATAGTCAGCTAAGATTATTAAAGTTACCTTCTAAACTAAGTTGGACTGAAATGTTGCATTTCTTTTGTCACAGGTCCACCGGGTGTTCACTCGAGGGGTGGCAGGAGTGGAAGGTACCATTCACAGAGGAGATAGGGTTTTGTCAATAAATGGGACCAGCTTGAGTGGGATCACACACGGAGAGGCGCTGTCCTGCCTTCACCAGACCAGACTGCCGAGACAAGCATTAGTTATCATTCAGAAAGGCAAGAACACTGAGCCAGTATCAACTAGACAAGAACTTCCTCTTCAGACTGTAGTCTGTCCATCTCCTGGCCATAGAGTCAGCGTCAGGGAACATAAAACAAGTGAGTGTCTTGAGTCATTGTCACTTTCATGGCAAACATTAACTCGTTGTCAGTCATTAACTTGTTGGTTGTTGTTTGGTAAATTTTATAATTCAATAATCTCCAAAAAAATGACTTTTTCTGTTACTAATTGGCTGCTTGGTGTGTTGTAGGTGTGGAAGTGGGGCCAGACGGGGCTTTGAGTGTGGAGTTACAGAAGACTTCAGCTGGTCTAGGGTTCAGTCTAGATGGAGGCAAAGCATCTGCCCATGGAGATCGACCTCTCTACATAAAACGTATTTTCCGTGGTGAGTGCTCTATTCAAACATTTAAAGACGTCCACCAGGGGGAGACAGAGGGTGTAATCTATGCGTCTAGAGAAAGCTTAGTGCTAGCCCATCCCTGAGCACAATAAATGAAAAGTGAAAGGTGGAAAGTTCAGATTGTGTGTTCTGTCTCCACTCAGGAGGAGCTGCTGAACAGTCCCGGGTCATTGACGTCGGAGATGAACTTCTAGCCATCAACGGCAGGTCTTTGCAAGGCCTTATGCACTATGATGCCTGGAACATCATTAAAACGGTCTCTGAGGGTCCTGTTCAGTTAGTCATCAGGAAACCCAGGACTTCAGTATGACGTCTGATCTATCTGCACGTGTTGCACATTTGTGAGATGCCAAACTGTGGTGGACTCTAATTGTACATAGACTTTGCATTGCTTTTTTAAATATGTGTTTGTTACAGGATCTCTATGATGAAGAATTTGTTGCACATTGATTTTTATACAAACCAAGGCTTCTGCATATTTTGTGGTGGACTTATGTGGGCTTAAGGTATTTTAGTATGTCTTTGAACTTTGTGCTTTATGACTTTTTAAAGACTTTAAAGCCTAATTATTAGAATTATGAATTTTGTTAATAACTGCATCCCTTGTATAATATATTTTGATTCCAATACTGCGAAAATAGTTTTATACGTACAGCTATTATTATAATGGTGATAATGCAAACCACTAAAGAGTTTGTTCACTCTGCCTAATCTGATGATTAAGTCAACATATATATCACACTATGTGAATCCTAAAGTGAGCTTTTGTTTTGAACTGGTTTATGAATTATAATGGATTTGTGGAATTGAATTTTTTTTTATTTTTTTTTTATCTCTTTTATCGTAGTAATTTACAAGTATTTTTATTGTTCCTCTTGATGATTCCATTTTTGGGAGGGGGTGGGGGGTGCTATTGATTAATTATTTTATCTTAAAGGTGAAGTGTGTAATTTCCCAAACAGGTCTCCCAAACACTATTACCCCCATCTGCCAGGCCATTGTACAGAAAAACAGGAAGTCCAGTTTACACTCACTTCACCTTAAATACTTGAATTCAGTCTATTTTTAAAAATAATAATTCACAAATCTGGTTATTCAAAATACAATCATACAATTAAAATAGTCACCTTAGCACACTTTAATTTGACTGAAATAAAATCATGACATTTCAGGTCTTTCGGTTATGTTTGATCATATTCTTTCAGCTGTGAATATTTTCAAAAAAGTTGAATTCTCCTTGATAACATGTATTAGTGCTGTTATTATATTTTACTTGAATTGTCTGTGTAAATATTAAGGTTCCCACTGATATTATTGTAATATAATTTCACTGAGTGTTAAGCACAAGTGTATTAACTAAAGTGTATATGAAAAAAGCAATCATGAATTTTTCTGTTGTCAGACTTTCTGCCCTTGTGAATAAAGACATCAGATATTTTGTAATATGACTGAAGTAGTGTTTGGTGCTAAACACACTTTTTCATTGACATAACATTATAATAAGCTAAAACAGTCTATGCAAATAAAGGAGCGCCTAGAGATGCAGTCAGTATCTCATCGTCTTCAGGGACTGTTTTTGTCTGTTTGCAATTACCTCGAATCTGGTAAGAACTTACTATGTTTGACAAACGTTTTAGAAAGTGTGTGGATCCACGTCCCAGGTTTTTGGCACCCGGTGACACACACGATATGTGTGTTTTCTGTCTGGGAGAAGAGCATGCATGGACAGTGCTTGAGGGTGCTGTCTCTGCAAATTGTGAGCGTCTACCTATTAGGATGCTCCGCTCTCGTTTGGCCATTTTCTCGAGGGGAGAGGGGCTGGCATCTGTGCCTGGTGGTTCTGGTCCCACGTGTGCTTAGGCAGAGCGGTGGTTGAAATCATGGGGCTCGTTTGAGAGAGGTGTAAATCTCTCTTAACCCCCGGTGGCTGACGAGGGTGAGCTGCTTGATGATGATGTAATTTCTTTGACATCATCGGATCCAGCAGCGAGTGCTCTTCTGGCGTTAAGCCCAAGAGAGCAGGAGATGGTTGTTGAAGAGGAAGCAGGTGAGCCTGCTGAGACTTCAAAGCCTTCCTGCCCTGCGTATGCAGAGCTGCTTGAAGTTATGGAGCACGCTTTCGGCAGGCTGCAGCTGCCTTGGGAGCGCGTTAATAAAGGAGGCGCACGTGGACTGCTTGATGAGCGGTTCCTTTCTGACCATAACACAACAGCCCCCGTGAGCCTTCCATTCCTTCCTGATCTTCACGGTGAGATTGAGAAGGCACGGAAGAACCCATACTCGGCTCGTATTCATCTGCATCAGCGTGCCAATTTCGCTGATGTTGAGGGATTAAGCCAGCATGGGTATGTGTCGATGCCTCCTATTGATGAGACGTTTGCAAACTATCTCATCACAGGGCGGGCCCTGACACTGAAAGCTCCGGTCCTGCCTTCCAAGCCCCTTAAAGTAACCTCTCGCATATGCCCTCTCGCAGGGCATATGCGGCAGCGGGTCAGGCTGGTGCGGCCTTACACACCATGGCGGTGTTACAGGCCTACCAGGCTGATTTGCTGAAGGATCAGGGGCAGGGTCTGTCCCCTGAGGCTCTCTGGGCCACCAAGCAAACTGTTGCATCGGTGGGAAGATCGATGGCAGCAATGGTGGCCACGGAGAGACACCTGTAGTTAAACATGGCTGACATCGGGGAGAAAGAAAAGGGCTTTCTCCTAGTTGCGCCAGTTTCGCCCTCTGAACTTTTCGGTACCTCCGTCGAGGTGGTGGTGGGGAAGTTCAGAGAGGTGAAGGCACGCTCAGCAGCGTTTAAAACCTGCATACTGCTCAGATCTGATCCTGGGCCCAGACAGACAGGAGGTCCTGGCTTGTCCCGATTCGAGGATTGGAGACAGGGCCAGAGGTCCAGTGTTGCTTTTTGGGCACCTCCTCCTCCTCGGAGCAAGTCCCAGAGAAGACGGGACTCTAGGATCTCAGGGAGGTAATCAATTACAGACGCCAGCAGCGTCGCTAGTTGATTTCCTCTCTGTAAGGGTAGTTTTATCTACCCCCCCCCCCTCTCTTCTTCCACCTCCTGTATATCTCTGAGAATTTTTTGAAACACTCTCAGGTACTTCTTACAGTCAGGTTGAGGGTGGGCCCATGATGAATACATTTCTCTGATGGCTCGCCTTCTGGCTTGATAGTGAAGAAGGCTCTTTTAGGCTTAAAAGTACCATGAATTCCATCCCTTTCGTGATGAGAGTCTCTGGTCTTCCAGCCGCAGGAAGGTAAACTTGGTCTATATTTATGTTATAAAATTGTGACCGTAGTTTCCTGTATTGCTTTTCCTGGGTGTGTAAAAGTATTAGTTAGGGGTATTTTGGGCCCTGAAGTTCCCATTAGGTTGGTTTCTTTGTGTTGGCTCTATGGCCACCTTTTTCAGCCACCATTTGGTAGAGTAGCTTTCTTCTCTGGTTAGCTAGAGTTTGTTTAGAGATTGGCACTCTTTACTTCAGGATGGATCTAATGTTTGTCTGAAAATGACATTTTTTTGACTGGGTGTGTTTCGCTCCTCTGAGCTCTTGTTTTTGAGTTTAATTCAGAGTTGTCTCCTCTTTATTGAAAGATTAGAGTTTGAGTGTTAGCCCCAGGCAGATCTATGCTACCCCTGTCAGGTTGTGTAGTTTCCTAGTTTTGGCCTCCTCTTTTCAGAGTTGTCAGGCATAAGCCCATTACCCCTTTGGTGTAGGTGCAAAGATAGATAGCGGCTAAGGTATCAGACTATTGCTAAGTCTCCCTGGTGCCGTTGTCTCAGGTGGTAGGCCCCTTTTCACTATATGAATAAGGAATGCTAGTGTTGCTGTGGCCCCAATTTTTTTTAGAGATTTTCATTCTATACGTTATTATTGTTTTTCCCTGAACCCCTTGAACTTTTATTCAAGCTTGAGTAAACAGTGTTAGCCTTCTTTAGCTCATGTTCTCTAGGGTTCACCGCAGATGTGTCTGTCTTTAGGTGAAAAGTGCTCACCCTTGAAATTCAAACGTTTCAGGGTGGTATGAATGAAAAGTGAAGCATTCCCCTGTTTCTCAGGGTTGTTAATGTTCTAGTTCTATTTTTGCCCTGCACAATGTGAGCCCTTAACTCTATCGCCGCCACAGGTTAGCACCTGTTTCTGGAGTAGTAGGCTTTGTGCTAGCCTCCTTCAGAGCATAGTGACTAGGTTGTACTCCCCTTTATATTTAGGGTAAGAAAAACTGTGTATTTTGCCTGTTGGTATGCATAACTGGACACACCCACAATTTACGATTGTGTTGTTGGAGTAGTTGGCTTTCGCCTCCTTCAAGCACAATAGCTTGTTGTATTACAAGTTTTGTTGGTAGATGTTTAGTTTCTGCTCACTCAGGCATAAACCTGTGGCAGTGCCTAGTATACTGTGTTTATTTGAAGTAGTAGGCAGTTCTTTGGCCTCCTTCAGAGCATGGTCCCCTTTCTGTAAAGGTAGAAATTGTCTTACTAGTGCATTGCCTGTTGGAATGTGTCGATTTAAGATCAGGTTGAGTTAAGCTAGGGAACCTCACTTGATATTTTGGTTTCAGATTACGCTCCTTTAGAGCTTGGACACTGCCACCGACTGACGCCCGTGTCATTCTGGAGTAGTAGGCCCTGTTTTGGGCCTCCGTCAGAGCACGGGGCGTAGTTTGTACTCTTGCTGTAAGAGGTTTTTTTGGGGGGTACGTTGCCTATTGGAATGTGTTACATTTAATCAGGCTCTGGTTGAGCCAAATAGTTAACCTCTCTGATAGTTTGGTTCTAGTTATGGCTCCCTTAGAGCTGGGAAACTGCCACTAGCTGACGCCATGTGTCTTTCTGAGTTACAGGCCCCGTTTGGGCCTCCTTCTAGAGCATGATGGTGTAGATTTGTACTCCTCTTGCTTAAAGAGTAAAAGTTATTTTTCTGAGTACATTGCTGGGTGGTATGTTTGGTTTGTTTTGACACTGCCAATGGCTGGCGCCCGTGTTTTCTGGAATATTAGGTCCTGTTTGGACCTCTTTCAGAGCATGTCAGCATAGTTGTACTCCTCTTACTAGGAGGGTTTTTAGTGTTTCACTAAGTACATTGCCTGTTAGAATGTGTTGAATAGAATCGAGCTCAGGTTGAGCTGAATGTTTAACCTCACTGGATAGTTTGGTACTATTATCGCTCCCTTAGAGCTTGTAGACTGCCACTAACTGATGCCACGTGTCTTCTAAAGTCACAGGCTTCGTTTGGGCCTTCTTTTTGGAACATGGTGGTGTAAGTTTGTATTCCTCTTTCTTTAAGAGTAAAAGTTATTTTACTGAATACATTACAGGGTGGTATGTTGGTATTCCGCCACTGGCTGACGCCACATGTCTTTCTGAGTTGCAGGCCCCATTTGGGCCTCCTTTAAGAACATGATGGTATAATTAAAGGGGTTTTACTGAGTTCATTGCCTGGTGGAATGGTGGCTAAGGTTGAGTTAAATTTTTTAATCTCACCGGAGGGTTTGGTCATCATGTTTAGCTCCCTAGAGCTTGGAATACTGCCACAAGCTGACGCTACGTGTCTTTCTGGAAGTTGTAGGCTCGTTTCATCCGAACGAGTTCCATGTTTGTGGGATCTTGCTTATCAGCAAGTGAGCTGTTCTAGGTGTGTGTGACGTATTTCTACCTTCTTGTAGAATTTGTGTCATGTTGCAGGCCCTTTTTCTGGGCATCCATGATTTGTGCCTACAGTACGGTTAACTGTTAGGTTGAGCCTGTACTCCCCTCGTTGAGGGTTGTCCTGCATAGTACATAGTACTCCCTATTGAGGATCAGCCCCTAGGCTAGTAATGTACTCCCCTTTGTTGGGTTCATTTAGAGTGCACATATTGCAGTCACTCTTACTGGATATCTTCTCTGAAGAATGTGATTTGAGACTCTGTGATCAGACAGGTTGTTGGCCAAGACTATGTACTTTTAACTAACCAGGTCGGCCTCCCTGGTGGCATTCAGGGTTTACTTTGTTCCCCTGACAAGTGACTGGCTAGGGTTCCTTCGGGCCCCCTGGCCACATTCCCTCAGAGGTACCCAGAAGCCTTTGAGCGGCCTTGGTAGGCCTTCTGTGGAAGGCCTCTTTGAGGCTTATAGCTTGGGCTGTTGGCCATAGGGAGTGCTGTCACTGACAGCCTATGTTGACTCGTAGGGAGGTTGGCACTTCAGTTGAAGCTGCTAGTTCTGTAGTTTGTCTAGCCATTTTGGCATGCACTCCCCTCAAGCATGGCGGCGTGGGTATATCGTTGCCCAAATGCGTTTCAAACGCAGTGTTGAGTTCCCTTTCGAAAGGGAATGTCTCAGGTTATGTATGTAACCATGGTTCCCTAAAAACAGGGAAATGTCTTTACTCTCATTTGAGATCAATATAATATGTCCTTGCTGAATAACATTATTTTTTTAACTCTTACTAACAGCAAACTGACATTTACAAATGTGCTTTAAAATATTTTGTCTTGAACCTTTCTCTTGATTGCTGCCGCAATTTTGGACATAGTTAACAGCCTCTTAAAATGGATGAAAAGAGAATTTAATGGCGTGATGTCATTTTGGTAGAGGACAGTACTCGACATTCTTTTTATCAGCCTGAGAAAGCATTTATAGCTTAAAACAAAATGTTAGGCATATTTATGCTACTAAATCAGACTGATTGGAACATTAGCCACAATATTATTTTTCAGTTTCACTTAATTTCTACTTCTTAATGCAAGACCAGCACAGCAGCACACAAGGGACCCTGTGAAGGGGGGACTGTTTGAATCTCTTTCCAGCAGATGGTGGCCACAGTCTCCTGGGAACCATTGCTACCTCAGTCTACCTGCCAAGAGTTCAATAATCGCTGGAAGACATCAATCTCCTCATAATACACAACTGTTTTCTGTCAATGTCCTTCTATGATTTCACTATTGCAAAATTATCTAAACATGGAAACTGCTGCTGTTAATGAGTTTTAGCCAGTTTGCCAGCAGACAGAATATGCAGGGCTATCACAATACACAGCAGGTTGATGTAACCATTGAAACAATTGTCTGTAAACACATGAATATTGCAAATATTTATCCTCTATACTGCCAGGTGTCAACAATCTGATCAGTCTCTGATAGGAGAGATTTACATTTAACAATAGCTAGTTACATAGCCTATAGTGGCTTGTGGCTACACACTTTCTTAACATTTTGTCAGTTAAAGACATTATTCAGCTCTCCAAGAGAAGTAATATAGCCAATATGTTCAGTTTGTACTTGGTAATAATGTTAATTATGCCACTTTTGTCATTTAACAGTGTAAGGTAGCAAAACTATTGCAGATTTGCATAGCCTGAGGCTCCATGGGTTCAACTGTCAATTACAAATAACACTTGTTGAAATGTCACAAGTTTCAGTTCTCACCTATTTCCTGTTCTCAATTTAACAATCATGTGATCAAAAGCCACAAAAAAAAAAAAAAAAAAAGTGTAAAATTCCAGTCAGCAGAGGAAAGTGTGACATATCACGCCTAGGCTGCAAACTCCAATAGAAATATATACATTATTTTATTTGTGCATGACTTAAAATCTATGCATTTTGACAAGACAGCGGTGAAACCTTCGATAAATAACTTTTGGATGTGACGTATATCACATCAGACAAAGCGATGAAATGGCAGCTGTGTGGATGGGTATAAACTCTTTGACAGGACCCTTAGAATGGAAAAAGTGAGTAGGCTTATAAACATTGAGTGGGGTTCAAAAGACCACCAGACAAAATGCTATTTTTAATACAATCTTTTATTGTATTAAGGTTGTCACAAATTTGGTTATGAGGATAGTAATCCTTAAATCTTAAATCCTAAAGCTTTCTGTTTATTTCCAAGTCTAAATTAGGTTTTAAATCCTAGATTTTCAATGTGATCTTAGACTTCAATGCAGTCTTACTTGTTTTAGCATGCTCTAACTTCAAGTTTATTCAAGTGTGCTATTACTATACTTCTTTTAAACTGAAAATAAAAAAGTATACTTTTGGTCTACATTTTATGTACTTCTCAGAAATATACTTAAAATTACACTTAAGTTTCCTCGACTTATACTAACAGAAAAGTCTAAATATATTTGGCCTATACTTGTACTCTATCTTTTGATCAAGATATAGCCTACTTAATAGTATAATTAAGTAGCCTATTCTAAGTATACTTGGCTTGTAGTTGTGTTTACTCTTTTAATTGAGTTAAATACTTTTTTCACATAGTTTTTATAAACTTATATTGTTTGAAAATATTTATTTATAAAGAACATAGGCTATATTCCTAATTCTGATTATGTGAATTTTTGTGTAGTCCACTGGTGTACATAGGAATTTACTTCAAATCTACTTAAGTCTTTCCCCACCATTGACTGAATTTTCTGTAATTTATGAGACAGTGCTCCCCCGCCATAAGACTGATTACCCCTTGGCTAACTGGTAGTTGGTCAAATTAGTTCTTAAGACACAGTCTTAACATATGGTGTTTTATTAACAAAGTTCGGGAGGAGCAAGTTCAGATAATTAACCTAATTAGTACAGGTGGAGAGCATTCAGTTAATCAACTCAACCAATGTCAAGAGGTATAAATTCAGCAGACTTACCTCTGTTCATCTGAGAGTTTATCAGCATCCCTCCACCACCCCATCTCCTCACTTCTAGTTCTATCTACTTTTACCACACCGGGGGGAGTACTCTGGGTTCGGGCCAAAATTCCGAGCTCAGAGCCCCCTCCCCGGACAGCACACCAAATACGCATAACTTTACTCTATTTAATTATATGGATATGTGAACTCGTGAAAGTGGTTAGGGTTAGGGTTAGGTTAGGTTAGGTTAGGTTAGGGTAAGGGTTAGGGATGGTTAGGATTAGGGTTAGGGTTAGGGTTCTCCTGTTCCCTGCCCTTCACCTGCTTTCATATTCTCCTCTAGAGCCCCACCCTCCTTCCTGAGTTGGAGGGTTACAGGGCGCACGAGGATTTTTTTTTTTAGTCACTACAATGTTCCCTTTTTGCCTGTGTTCTTTTCTCCTTGATAGTTTCCTTGGTTGTTAGTCCATGCACCTGTTTCTGTTCAGTTGATTACCACTCCTTGTGTATTTAAGCCCTTAGTTCTCCCCAGTGTTTTGTCTTGCGTTAATGTTGCATGTTTGTGTCAGGTTATTAAAGAATATATATTGAATTCTCTGTCGTCATGTTACCAGCATATATTAACAGATATTAGTATTAGGGATGCACCGGCCCAATACCATGCTTGTGTACTTGTACTTGTACTCGTAAAAATACACAGACCAGAAGCGCTCTCTTTCGCACATGCTCTCTCACTTTCTTGTGCGCAAGCCCAGTTCTCTCAGACAGCGCGCGATCAATTCTCCTCGCGCCTGAATGGTCAAATGCACACATAGTTGTCAAAATGTCCATCATGTGGAGTATCTCACGTAGGTACAGTCGGTTATGGCTTAAGTGGACGTAAACACTTGGGTGAAAACAGGATATGTGTCACTATCCATGGATTCGGTCTTAAAAGGACCGTAGCTTATATTTGTCATTAATGTTATTAAAACAACAAAATATGTTAAATAAATGTATACATAGTAAATAAACCTACTGTATCTGAAAATGATATAGTATGATATAGTATTTATCTCTATAGTATTTGTTGTATTGTTTGTAAATTTCTTTTTATATAACAACAATTATATATAGGCTATTGGTAATTATGCCCTTTGAAGGTTATTGGACACTGAAATTTTTGTTCTTTAAGTTTGTGACAAGCACATAAAAATTATGAATTTTTTACATTAGTCTCACGGTGTTGTGCTTGGAAAACTGCAACATCCAAAAAAAGAGAGAGAGAGAGAGAGAGAGAGAGAGAGAGAAATTAATAAATGTATAGGCATCGGTATCGGCGAGTACTAGAAAAAAAGTATCGGTACTCGTACTTGGTCCTTAAAAAATGGTACTGGTGCAACCCTAATTAGTATACTTACTATATAAAGTATACTTAAAATATACTTGAACCTTACTTAATAAAATGAACTTAAAGTGTACTTATTTTTTTGTAAGGGATTTTAACACCACTGCAAAATGAATGCATATTAATGACCATTTATACTAACAAAATAAACTTCTAAAACTAACATGTTTCCCCACTGCTAAGCACGAAATAGTCCAGAGGGAAACAGCCCTTGAAATTTTCCATTTCACTGTCTCACGCTTTTAAGTAATCTGACATGTGAAGTTGACTTCACCCTTCCCCTTGGGAGTCCTGTGCCCCTACTCAATCTCCTTTGTTCCTTTTTCAAAGAAAGACTTTCTGTCATTCAGCAAATTAACTTTCCCTAAAATCTCTTGCTGTTTCTTGATGTGTGCCCTCTTTGGTCCTCAGATCATCAAACAGAGCCCGTTTTTATATTCAGATTTTAACCTCTTGGTTACAAGATATGTTGTGTGAATGTTTCGTTATATCAGTAACACTATAAAAGAAGGTTTCTAGGGCATTGGTTTTCAACTGGTTTTGCTTCATGACCAACTGACAGTGGTGACCCAAAAAAAAGTAAAATTGCACTGGATAGGCCCAACAATATGCAAAATTATTAACATGTCATAGATTAAATAGGAAAATGGACAATTTTGTAAAAGCATAAAGGGTGATTTACCTGCCTAAAACAGGCAATTGACCAAACACTATTAGTATAAGCCATATTACCAAGAGACAGATGCATTTGCACAAAATATCATCAGACCCAAAGCTGACTGTTGTTATTTGAACTTAGAAATTAACAGAAACATCAATATACCTTTCGCTAAAACAAAGCAATGAAGACTCCCTCTAAAAGGTCAAGCTGATTTATAGATGATCATGAACTTTAAATGTGAATCAAGACTTCTCGAGGTTGACATACAGACTTGTGCAGCAGGAAAAGTTTTCAATCAAAATGAGATGAGTCATTTACAGTTTCGGCTTACATTGTATACAGTATCACAAGCTCCATCAGGAATCGTCCTGATGATCAGTGTCTCTATCTCCTCACTGTGTGTCACAGATTGGTGCTTCCTGCAAGCTAAGCTAATGGATTACATCACTTGCAGTCATGGATATTTGGAATGCTGGTCTCATTCCAGAGTCAGTCTGCATGGAGGGAGGGAAGGGAAATGAGAACATCTCCGGCAAATAAACGAATCCCTAACACATTATACACACGCATACCCACTGGGTGAGGAGTGGCTCTTTGCCCACCTAACCGTGACATCATTGCACATATGGGATCTAAATGCTCATTTAACATATTGTTTTTGGATAAAGGGTGGCCATTTTTTCACCGATCCCTTCATCCTTAGACTTTTAATTTTACGAGACATCAAGTCCCAGATCGCTAATGTTGTTTTTGCTAGAAATATTGTAGAACTGAGCCACCTGAATAAAAAAGGTCCGTCACACACGCACACACATTTACTTAGCTATCTACAGTAAATGGGGACATTCCATAGACGTAATGGTTTTTATACTGTACAAACTGTATATTCTATCTCCTTACACTAACCCTACCCCTAAACCTACACATCACAGAAACCTTTCTGCATTTTTTTTTTTTTTTTTTTGTGGAAATTTGGTCAGGTTTTGGTCACTTCTGGGTACAAATTTGTCCAAATTTGTTTTTAAGCCATTTGGACGCACTTCCCGTGTCCTCGTAAACCATGTTTATGTAGAATTACCCATTTCATTATACACATTTGTTTCTTCATATATGCAAGCATACAAATACGTTGGGTTTTTGGGGACTTTCCATAGACATGATGATTTTGATACTGTACAAACTGTATATTCTATCTTCTAACCCTATCTCTAGTCACAACACTCACAGAAAACTTTCTGCATTTTTACATTAAAAAAAAAACAAACAAACATCATTTATACTCAGAGGATACTCATAACTGATCATAATTCCCATTACATACCAGGGCAATAAAGTTTCCTGGAAAAAAAAACAAAAAGGTTATTAAATAAAAAGATTCATTATTTCATATAAAAAGCCAATTTCCTGGGTGCTGTTGATAAGGGCAAATACATTAAATATGTGTCAAATATAAATTTATAAGGCAAAAAGTCTTTTGAAGCAGAAGTGACTCCCAAAACAGACCTGCAGCAAATATTCTGCTGAATGATTAAGTGCTGAAGACAAACTTGTGTCTCAAAATATCCATCCCAAAACCTTTGATGGTGATGGAGAAGAGGATTATTGGTAAATTGGATGTATCCAGCCTCTTAAACACTTTATCTAGCATGCAGACCTGATAATAAAGAGCATCAGAGTGCATATGCACTCTCACAGTCACCAGCTGTTTGACTCACTGTGAAATTAGGATTAATGAACTGATCATGAGTTCAGCAAGGAGTCAACTCAAATATGTGGGCCTCCCCACAAAAACAGGAAATACTGCTCTATTATCCACCTGCTTCATTTCTCCATTTTCTCTCTTTTTTTCAAATTCTTCCCTTATTTTCAGCCAGCTGGCAGTAGACACATATACTTATCTCGTATGTGTTTATTTTAACACAGTGCTTCCTGGAGGGCTCTATCAGTAGAATTCCCCTTCAAAATATGTTGCATTGAAATTCACCAGGGCTCTTTTATCACCCTCATAATAGTGAAATCATCAAAAGGAGCACTGAATGATGTGTTGATGGCGGTGCAGAGAAGAATCATTAACAAAGTTCTGCATTGCACATCGGTGGCACTGATTCCATCAACACTGCATTGAGATGAGTTGCCATTTAGGTGAAAGAGAAAATGATGAGTGTGTTTGTGTTTGTATTCATCAGAACATGCACAAAATCCTCAATCACACAGTGTATGTAGAAAGGGGAAATACATTTGAGGCTCAGTGCAGGAAGATGGATTTTCCTGCCACTGCAGTCATCGGCTGAGGCCTTGCCTGCTTCAGCACAGCTGGGCTAGTGGAGTCTCCTTGGAGCAGCTCCAGACTGGTGAGCCACTAGCCAAAGTCCGGATGGAGCTGTTAATCAAAGTGCCACTAACACAGACATCCATCTTCAGGCTGGACGAGCTGCTGTGGCCTAAACCGTGCCCCTCTACAGCTTTTCCTCTCTGGTGTGAACAGAATCTCATGAGTTTCATGAATGCAAATGCTTGACGCTAATTTAGAAAAACTAAAATAATAATAATTTATTGCTATTATTCATTATTGAAGATGGTTGTTTGTTATTATTTCTATTAGCTGTGATCAATGATAAATAAAAACAATAATATCTGCAAATCTACAGTTTCCCTTACAAAAAAAGTACTGTGGCACTATCAGATTACCATAATATCATATTCATGTAACATGTTATTTCTATTTAAGTGTACATGTACCAAAAACCCACCTAACATGCTATTACTGCAACACCATTTTGTTAGTGACACATTTTTCTGCATGAGAGAACTGTGTAGAAATTGTATAGTCTGGAATGAAACTGTTCAGTGTTCATAATGTCAATGTGAGAAGAACGATGGGTGTGAGCACAGTGACAGAAGGGTGATGAAGTGTGTTGTGATCTGTTCATATTGATTGCATGACCCATTCCACATAGTGGGTAAAATCTTTGTTGCTCTATAGTCTAAATGCAGTGTTTAAACAATGTGTTTGGGGTGATAGTGTATGCCAGATTCATTGTGGACAATGTGGAAACAGCTCGTCACATAATGAATGCTTGTTTGCTAATTCAACATGACTTTTATTTTGGAGTTATCTGCTATCAAATAAAGACATTCAGTTCAGCAAGGAGTCATTTCAAATGATTTACTGTGTTCATGCAGTGCGGTATAGAAACCGAGCACTTTTTTTTTTTTTCCTTTAAAAAAAAAAAAAAAAAAAATTCAGGGTCTGTATTTATGAAACATTCTTAAAAATCTTCTTAACTGCCATTTTCTTCTTATTTTTAATTTAAGAATAATAATCTTATTTCTAATATTGTATTCCTTAACTTTACCTAAAAACATTTCTTAAGAATGTTCTTATCTTTGTTTGTAAGCTTGTTCTAAAATTTAAAAAGAGTTTAATTTCCTGAATATTTTTGTTTTTATTATTCATAAATAAATAGGTATTTTTTATTTCTCACTTTAAAAAATGCCTTTTTTTTCAACCAAATATTGGGTTAATTTTAAGCCAGCCATATAGTAATTTTTAATCAATAGTTCAGTTAAATGAACTGCTTCACAAACAAGGGTCAATTCAAATTATGGATTTCCACAAAAGATTAACAGTATGGCACATGTTAGTCAATGAGCTGAATCAATTTCACAGCTACTACATAAATTTATCCACTAACCGTTCAGAAACATCCAGTTGCACTTCTTCCTGAGTCTCTCCATCAGTGTCTGACTCCGGTTTGAACAATGTAAGGCTGAACACCATTACTGACACATTTTGGCTGCCTGAGATTCTCCAGCTTTGTTGTTGTTGAGCAACCAAAATGCCAGCTGTTAAAGCTCCGCCCTCTTTTGAAAAGCGCACAGGGAGCGGCAGCTCATTTGTATTTAAAGGGACACACAAAAACTGCATGTTTTTGTTCACACCCAAATAGTGGCAAATTTGACAAGCTATAATAAATGATCTGTGGGGTATTTTGAGCTGAAACTTCAGACACATTCTGGGGACACCAGAGACTTATATTACATACATCTAATATTACATCTTTAACCGAACCACTGGGTTTGTCCATATTTAACCCAACTTGGGTTGTTATTAACCCAGCATTTTTTAGAGTGCTATAGCACCTTTCTAGAGCAAAGTGCTTTACATCCAAATATACGAGTAAAATCCTTCTCCAAATATACAACAGAAATCAAAATAAGAGCGACAGATAACCTTTTAAAGTTAGAATAACACACTCTAACTTGTCTTAACCCCCAGGTTAAGGTAAAATTAAATTAATCAAAAATTATTCAAATTAATTTATTGGGTTGATTCAAATATTAAGCATTACAACAACTAGCTACATACGATACATATTACTAATTGATAATGTAAACAATGGTCGCTCATGATTATGTGTGATTTTTTTTCCTGGACTGGAAATTCAGTATTTCCTGCTCTGAGCAGGGTTTCTCTCATCAGTGTGTGGAGCGTGTGAAATGCAAAACCCGGAGTGGACCGAGCTTCAGCCGATCGATTACAGAAGGCAGAAATATTTGTCGCTCCACTCATCTATTCAAGTGCGGATTTCAGTCTGTTGATAGGTGATACACAAGGTCTGATGCATAAATTACTTGATTTTACTAACTGTTTATTAAACTGTTGTATAAAAGAAACATCACACTTGCATTGTTGCCGTTGTTTTGAATAAGAACGACAGTTGCTCGTGTGATTGCTTAAAAACCAGCAATTAAAAATCAGTATCCTGATTAATTGTTTATTAGTAAATAAACGTTTTTTTATTCCATGGCTAAATACCATGTTTTTTTTTTTCTCAATCTGAAGCCTGAGTAGATCCAGAGTGCTGGACAGTAGCAGCAAAGTGGGCGCGTGGGGAGAAAAACACGTCCATGACATCATCCGCCTTGTTGTGATTCCCGATCCCACCGGGTTCATCTCGTGGATACAATCACAGGATTCCCACACTGATTCCCCCCGTGTGCAACTTCAGCTCTTCAGTAACGGTCTGGTGCTCACGCCCGCGTTGGTTTTACTTTAAGACTTGCGATATCTTTTAGCGCTCCTTGCCTTTGCTTTCGACATCGCCATTGTTGGGTTCGGCAGAGTTATGAGGACGACTGAGAGATGCTTCCGGTGTAAAAGTGATATCTTTATGAAAGCTGTCGCGAGGAAGAGCTCTCCGCTGTGCTCATGCGATCGAGGCTATTGTTAGACGAGATGAAACGGTGTCGGTTGGCGTGACACACCTGGGATTGTTACAGCAGACCTCCAAGCACGTATTTCTACTGTTCCCCACATTCATCGTGCCTGCAAGCGGAAAGGATTCGTTTGTTTCGCCGAATATTAGTTAGAGAAGCCATTCTAGTGTATGTTATTTCATGGGGATGTGTTCAAGGCAAGAGAGGATTCAAAAAGACGTCGACATCGTAATTCAAAGGTGTAAGGCAGAGAAAGACTGCCTGTTTTCTGGTGAGTTTCCATTGTCTCTTATTAAGAGTGCTGTCTTCCTTTAACAATTGCTATAGATTTACTCAGCACAATTGACAGGCTGATGGCTTTATTTCCTCCTTCACACAAAAGCCCGATATGTTCAAAAACACGTATGTGGTTAATGTGCCTCAGCGTCCGCAATTTAATCTTTCCTGGACATTATAAATTATGCAATAATCAACTGCAACCGAGGGCCTAGCAAAACGTGAGCTGCCATTATTATTACCACATATTCTGCTTTTATCATCATCATAATATAAACATTAACATGCCTCTCAGGTGTTGCTTTGTGATGTGAATGTGTTTTTTAATTAGCTAATAAATGTGTGATGGTCAACAATACTATTGTTGACCATCACACATTTGTTAGCTATCAATTTAATTCTCGTATATTCATTGTCAATGGACATTCCCTGTTGATGTTGCCATGGAGACTACACTTGTTGAAAGGGACTTTTTTTTGTGGTCCAGTGTGTTATATTGTCCACACACCTTAAGTTTGTGTCATCTTGGTTGTCTGTTTGTTTCAGACTTTAGATTCTCCGACTCCACCTTCACATTCACCTACTCCAAAGGACCTAAAAGGTAAATATAACATAGGCAGCTGTGCTATCAATGTAAACAACTGCTGTACACTCACACGCCTACTGGGTTCATGTTTTGAGTTGTTTATTTATTATAAGCATATTTATCAGTACTCTGTTTACAAAAATGTATATCCCGTCATCATTTTATCACCCCTATGTTGTTCAGATCCCAATTTTCTTGTTTCTGTGAAAAAACAAAAGGAGCTGTTAGGTGGAACAACTCATCCATTTACTTTCATTTTTAAAAAAAGAAGCTCTGAAAGTGAAAGGAGAGAAATCTGTCATCCTGTCTAACATCTCATTTGTGCTATACTGAGAAAGTTATAAAGGTTTAAACAACCTGAGGGTGAGCAAACGATGACAACTTTCTTTTTTGGGTTGGTTGGTGGGCGGGCGGGGGGGTTGAACGGAGCCTTTAATAGGTGTTTCGGTTGTGATGAGCTAGGCTTAAAAATGATGATTAAATGTTGTAGTCAGTTTAGCTGAGGTTCATGTATGTTCTCTTTTCACCTTACACCCCCTCAATAAGGACTAAACCTCATTTCCTTCGGCTCTGCTCGCTTTTATAGCGGTCAGCAGTGCTTGTGAAATCCTGTGCATTGATAAATATGTACCGCCTTTAGAAGCATGCAGTCTCTTAGCTGCACTAGATTGTATTTACATATAATTAATTACCCCGTACTCTGTCATTGACATATTAGACATTGACTAATCACTTTTACAGTGATGAATAGGCAGTTATTTTTAGCTGCTATTTCTCATATAAAAAGAATAAACTCATTATTGTATGCTAGAAAACAATGTGGAGCACAAAGAAACTGTCTTTTGGAGATGATCAAGTCATGTGCTTTTCTCGTTCTCGTTAACAATGCCTTTTTAAAAAGAAAACACTAAGAATCTGAATACCATATAGTCAGCGCTCCACTGATCGTGGTTTTATTTACATGTCACTCTCCAGGGCTCACACTTTTTAGTGTAATGATTTCGCTGAAAGCTGTAAAGGTTAGATAGATGGTCTTTGACGTCAAGTTTAAATATGGAGATATTTGATATGTAGCTTGCTGTCTTGTTTGGACAGCTATGTAGAGATGATTATATGTTGTGGAATGTCATATCATTTACTTAATAATGTTTAGTAAAGTCTTGACATAAGACACTACAAGAAAAGCGTGTTTTGAAAATGTCTGTTTTTATGAACAAAAGTTTCTTTCTTAAAGGCATAGTTCACACAAAAATGATACTTTTTCTCAAGTTGTTCCAAATCTGTATACATTTCTTTGTTCTGCTGAACACATAGGAAGATATTTTGAAGAATGTTTGTAGATCTGGGGCACCATTGACTTTCATAATAAGAAAACATAATACAATAGAAGTGAATAGAGCCCCAGATCTGTTTGGTTATTATTAACATTGTTCAAAATACCTTCCTTTGTGTTCAGCAAAAAAACAAAACAAAAACAAATACAGGTTTGGAACAATGTGAGGGTGAGTAAATGATGACAGAATTTTCATTCTATCACTTTAACTACTTGTAGTTAAGAATCTGCTAGCAGAAGTTCATGGTACTTTCAGTTAGGAGTGGTTTTGGGTTAGTCTGTGAAAGCTTGACGTCAAGTGGCCATGTCTCGTCTTACCCACTCTAGTGTCTAATGCACAATGCACAAACATGAGAAGAACACCATTGCTCTAATTCTTGAAAGGGCAGTCTTTCCAATCTATTGACCTGTTTACTACAAACCTTCAACTATGCCAACATATTGTTTAGACTTTTTCACCAGATTGAAATGAGAGATGGATAGTAGTTTTTCTTTGGCAAAATGGGGCTTGCAACCTCATTTCACAATGAAGTCAGATGAGATACCAGACTGAAATTTTAGCTTGAGGCCATTTAGATGGGTAATACCTCCAAAGCTACCAGACCTTGGAAGAAACGAGCACTGGTATAGTGCTTCCCTCCTTATAGTCATGCAAATTTTATGATAAGTATGCTAATTAAAAAAATGAGTTGTCCAGGAAAGCACTTTTGGCTCACTGAAGCATTACCAATACAGACAAGAAGGTCCTCGAAAGATTTACAAAAGCAGTGTGGTGGATCTCGTCTTCTCAGTAGTTGCCTTTAACCCTTTAGTTGGCGGCGTATCCTGGGGATACAAACATTTGAGAGGCTGTGGGGAGAGTTAGGGAAAGTTTAGGTTTCATTTCTTGGTTTCATGTTGAAAGGGTGTTTGTTGTGAATATTTAGATATATTGACTTTGTTTAAAAACATGACCCCCTGTAGTGGGAAATCTACTAACCTTCAGATAAAAGTTGATATATTTCACATATTTACACTATTTGTAGGGAACTTGCATGTTTAAAAAGTTGTTGTGGAGTGTTAGCTTATTACATTAATGTTGAAAATGTATGAATATAATTTTTTACATTTTTCATAATCTGTCTGTAAATGTTTGTATCCCCCAGGATACGTCGCCAGTTTGGGGGTATAAATCAGTTGAAAACAGAATGCTTGTTTGGCAGTGCGTATTACAACATTACAGCCAATTTTTTTTAAAAAACATTTATTCTCTCATAACAAACATTCTTTGTAAAATTCTGTTGAACAACAAGTCTAATGCCTATTTATGAATATCTTAGCCTAATTAATTTATCAATATGAAAAAAACTTTGCTGAAAAATCTGTTGTACACAATCTACTTCATGCCTTCTGTCCTCTGATTGATAGTTCATACATTTTTTCCAAGTAAAGTAAGATAAACATTTACTGGACTGAAGCAACTTGGGTTTACTTGATTATTCATGCAGCATTTTTTAATGTTAAAAATAAAAAAATAAATCTGTGTTTTTTTATTGAACATCATATTTATACATCTGGGTTTTAAAGCTCATATGGGCAATTCAATGATAATTGAAAGATGGAAAAATAAATGTTCCCCAAAAGCCTAACATAAGCTTAACATGAAAAAAAGTTTTAATTTTTTACATTAAAAATGGTGTATGAATATGACTAATCGAGTTGCTTCAGTCCAGTAAATGTTTATCTTACATTTACTTTATAAAAATCATTACAAATTTATAATCAAAAAAGACATTACTTGATAACAAAAAAAAGTATAAACTGGCAGAGTACAGAAGGCATGAAGTAGATTGTGTACAACAGATGTTTTTCAGTCATATTGATAATTTATAGGCCCTAGAATTTTGTGTATTAAATATGATACAGTATCCCCCCCCCCAAAAAGGTGCTACATATCCTGAGATACAAACATTACAATTGAAAAAAAAATATATTATTATTATTTATGTCCTAGTTAAATGGAAAAAACAAATAAATTAATTTTCTGATTTCTCTTTATGGTCTTGCCCTTTTTAGGGCTAGTATGAAATTTAACTGTGCTGAATTTATATGAGTTTGCATTATAAATGCATTCATAAATATTATTTATCACTTATTGTTTATCAGAATGTGTTACAAAGGATGTTTATTGTATGTTGTAAAATGTTTTAAAATAGTTTAAAATGTTGTAAAAGGCACTGCCAAACAAGAATTCAGTTTTCGATGAATTTATACCCCCAAAGTGGCAACGTATCCTGGGGGATACAAACATTAAAATCAAAATTAAAAGTCATATTTTGAAAAAAATAATTAAGTTGTATTATTTGTGTCCTAATAAGATGGAAAATAGCAATAAATTAATTTCCAGATGTCTCTTTGTGGTCTTGCCAACTAAGGGGGTTAAAAAAGGTCTTCAAGTTTCAGTTACTGTTGGTTGAAAGTGGTTGGCTTTATTATAGTTATTACTGATTTGTTTTTTTGTTTTACAACACCAAACACAATGTATTTGACAATTCCTAAAAATATTATTTATTTTTTACTACTTTTATTACGCATGTTCACCTGTTATTTATTTATTTATTTATTTGTGTACATGCAATACATTTGTAGCACTACATATAATAACTACTCATTTGGTTGTCTCAATTGTAATCCATTTAGGTGTCCTGAATTAAAAACAGGGAGTTCCTTGTCATTTTTTATGTTTGAACTGGTTTGCAAATGTCACTTTTGTTCTTAGAGGTGGTGCCTTGCATTACAAGCAGGAAATGAGCTGACAGGCTCTCTATGAAAAAATCATTGCACCTAGCCTTATAGAGGAAGAAGCACATTTCCTGTTTGTAGAGCTGCGACATGCACTCAACATCTTTCACTGATAGATCCACGTTTCATTGTAATGTAGACATGGCCTAATTTTTTGCACCTTTTATGTATTTTCTTCATGGAAAACAAGGTAGCTCTAATATCTAATATGCCAGATAACCCCGATACTTGATACAACAAACTATTCAAAGATGGATATTCGCACGGAGATCACTTTTGTTTGATGTTCCCAAACTACTAAGTAGGTATAAGATATTTCACGAAGTGAAAAGCACAGACAAGCCCATAATCCCAGAGATGCAGTAGTTTCTCATGAATAATCCATCATGGCTGAGATCAACACAAATTATGTTTGATTTTCATCATCTTGGTGTAACTGAATCTGCATAATTACCATGAGTGCTAAATTGTGACAAGCTCTAATTCAAACAAATGTTGTTGCATTAGATGCGGATGCTGGCCGACCACTGAAATAAACCTTGGGTCATTTGGTGTACTACATCAAAAAGATGTAAACTATTAATTCAGTGAGTAGATGAGGAAGTTCCTTATTATTTGATATCTGGCTAATCTTGTGTGAAAATATTATATCATAAAAACAGAAGTAGTTTGCCATGCTCACACCACGTTGGGTTTTTATAACGGTTTTGGGTTATACCTGTCTAAGTACAGACTTTACAGTTACAAACTAAGCTAGATACTTTGATATTTGTGTGGGTGTTTATGTATGTATTAAGGTCAACTATATATATAATATGTAGACTATATAAGAGGTAGGTGCTTATGTTGGGAGAATACTTAATAGTTGAATTAAATTGTATGCAACTGATGCAGAGAAGCTTACATACTGCTCTTCTATTAGCTGCCCAACTTTTGGCTCTCTTTTTGTAGTTGTGTATGGCTACTGGTGACACCTTTGAACTGTATGTCAGCAGTACAACTGTAGCATCATACTGAGTGCTGATTTCATCATGCATATGTCCAGTTGCACTTATCTTGTTGCAGTAATACTTGCATTTGACCTCTATGCAAACCACAAGGGAAAGTTTCTCTTAGTGTGACAGGCAGTTGAAAAATGACTATAGATGCACTGCTGAGACCTGCCCATAGGGTTTTGCTCTCCTATGTTGGGCCATTCACATGTAGAGGTTGTTTGCTTTCAAAGTCTATGCATTTCATATACACAGTAATGCTTTGTTTCTTTCATCTTTCTTTACCCCAAAATCAAGCCAACCAGGGCTGGAGATACCAGATGCTAGCTGTAATTACATTGTCATTTTGGATTCAGATAAATGGTGGTCTGTTCCCTGAAAATATGTACATTTGACATTAGAACTGGACACTTGTTGTTACCTTAAAGCACTATTTGGACCCTTAAAATGTACTTTCATTGGTGTAGCCCAAAGCACTTGGGTTGTTTCCAACCTAGGCTCATTGGAAAAACATGCCTCTACCTACAGTACAGTCCAAAACGTACCTATACATGCATACGATCTACTGCAGTTTCTAGCTGAAATAAACACCAGTGGCAATAAAACACCAACAACGTTTGTCCCTTTCTCAAAAATTAGGATTACATGGGCTTATCGATTGATAAAGACTTATTTTTGCACTCGCACAATATATGTTATGACCTCGAAACACTTACCATAGTGCATGATTTGTAAACGAATACATTTTTATGTTTGCTCCATATGTATGGTAAAATTTCATTTCCAAACTGCCACGATGCATACAACAATGAACTTAATAAGATATTGCCACAACTTGCCAGATTCATGTTCATCCATTTTGGATAAAACTGAACACCCTTTTAGCACAATTCACTGGCCATATGACTGTGAAACATGCAAGAATAAATGTAATATTTTACATAATGGTGCTTTTTTTTGAGCTTGGGTTGGTTGTTTCAGTCGTAAATATAAATAATTTTTTTTTCACTTAAAATAAAAAAAACAAACAATTAATTTAGATGTTACCACATTTTTTTGTTACTTAACAAAGCGTTTTTATATTTTTGCAGAAGTTTAGTTGTAGAAATGGAACGGAGTTGATTTTCAGTTGTAGACTGAGTTGATGCAGTAAAAATAAATTAGATGCATTTTTAAGATAGAAAAAGAACATTAGATATTGGGGCAAATATGCATTTTTGGTCCTGTGAATATTAAGAAGGCTTTGTGTGATCGAGCATAAGCATGAACCTCATACACCCGAAATGAACAAATGCCAATGACTATGCAAAAATGCATTTTGCAGATGTTTGGTGTGCTTGAGAAAAATGTGTTCATGTGACCAAAGGTAAAATGTGTATCACACAATCCAAGTTATTTTTAAACAATACCAGGTGTCATTGTGAATAAATGCTTCCTGTGAGTGGCACCATCCTGTGTGAGACCCCAGGAGGGGTTTCACTTCCACTGAATCAATCTCTCTTCTCTGTGTTGTCATCACATAATTACTTATGGGCTAGTACCGCTTTCTATTCCAGTAGTAGTCAGAGTCTACATACACACATTTTTCGTGAAGTTATTTGCCTTGGTTTTTAATGGTATGTATAAGGTCATTGACTCCATTAATTCCTTAATATATTTTCTCACATTGTGCAATGGAGCGAAAAAACATAAGCACATAAAGGTCACCTGTGTGATATTATATTTTCACTGTTAGCAAATCAGCCTATATCGAGGTAATTAATATGATTTTGGTAGTTTCAGGCTGATTACTAAAAGGCTTTTTAGCAAGCCACTTAATCTCCACGTTAATTCAAGGTACTTCACAGGAGACAGTGTCCTGTTGTCAACGCTGTTCGGTGCAACCTTATTTACTTGATTGCGTGAAATGGAGACCACACTTTCCTTAATTACCTCTTACTTAAGTGTTTAGATTAGCTGCATTCAGGACATGTGGGCAACACCCTTCTGGGACCTGATAGTCTCTTCTGTAAAGTGTTTGTAAAATCCCTTTTGTCACTTGGAATTTATATATTCCATCTGCTCATTTCTGTCAGGCACCTTTGTGCAACTGTGAGAGGATTTTTTGAGCCTTTTATTTTTTTTATTGCAGTTATGCTTCTATTTAAAGTTTCCGGTGTCAACACTAGATTGGGGTTCTGTCTTTACAGCATTACATTTCTGCACTGCACAAAAACATAAAATAATTTTTTTTATTTGTAGCTGACCATTTGTATTCATAAGCCTTTATGTGAACAGTTTAGAGTGTGAGCTATCAAGTAGACGTGGGGTATTAGAATTGGGTTTCTGTGAGTGATGGACAGGTGCAGTGGGATTCCAACATCTGAGACCTCTCAGAATCTAATGTAAATTTTAAATGTACCCAAATTTCGTAAAATTTTAAAGCTTGTGGAGTTCATGCAGTTTGAGTCCTGCTGTCATTAAAGCAAAAGGGAGACGAAATTACGGTCCATTGTCTGTTTGTCAAAAATGTAGTGGTGTAGTATAAAGCACAGCTTGTAAAGAAATCGCTTTCAAAGCAAGCAGCATTCTGTTGGTAAACGCAGCAAATCCTCATGACAAACTTAAAACCACTGCAAAACCTGTGTGGGGATATTTTTCAAAAATATATAAAAAAAATTCACTGTATTTCATGCTAATAATAATGTAATTGTAACAACAACAACAAAAAACATATTACATAAATATTAAAATAGAAAGTGCCAAAAAATTAGCATTTTCTCTCCAATGATGATAAAGTTGTATATAAAAAATGAAAAGTGTTTGGTTGGATTTTGTACTTTTATTTGTACTTTTATTAGTTATTTTCAGAGTTTTTGCTGTGGTAGTATTGCTGAGTCAGGTACAATAAATGAAATTATGACTTTATTGCACTGAAATCGAAATGGGTGCAAAAGAAAAAAAAAAACAAGAAAAAGAAACAAACATCTGGACTTTTCTGTTGTAAATGTTGCTCCAGTAGGTGTCTGTCACAATATGTGAACTTTCAATATTCAGACTGTATCTAAATATTCAAACTGTTTCTGCATGTTCATTCAGTCTGATGTGTCAACTACTATACGTACAGCATTAATGTTTCTGAGAATCAGTATAATGCATTGCAGTGTTACATACATCCTCTCTAATGTTAATATTTGTGTTTGTTTTTTTTTGCAGGGTGACCTACTCTGTTCATGTCTCTGATGATTATCCAGGTATTGCAAGTAATGGATTATTTAATAATTTGATAAATGATACCCCCAAACTCTCACCAGTCCTCCCATACCATTGAGATAGATATTGACTTTATATCTGTCACAATAAGGACCAATAATCATAACACTAACATAAAACACTATTACTACTGCTTACTTGGGATCCATAGGGATATTCAGATTTGCCTTGTAACTCTTGTTAGTGCTGTGTGCTCTAGACATGAATGATTCTTCAAATAAGACAGATTGTTGCAATTAATGCCTTAGAATTTCATTGAAGGTGGGACACAGGCCAAATCTAGGGACCAGAATATCATCGAGACTTGGGGGTTAACTCTATTTGGACCAGTGTGGAACCATCCAGAACACCCCAATAGCTTCCTAATAGAAATGTGCTAAAACCATTGAGAACACATCTACAACTGCATAACAACATCTTGCCAAGCACCCATGACACTAGCACTGTGGCAGTCCACTTTTCTGTTAAAATTTTAAATTGAGTTCAAAATGTCATTTACTCAGAATATAACTGGCCTCAAAGGAAAGATGACGTCGCCAGGTCTACTCTGTAAAGTGACTGATACCTCTGTGGCTGATACCTCTTGATAAAAATAAACCAGTACTAATAATATAGCTGAACTGCATCATTCTCAGCTTCAGTGTGATGAAGTGCTCTACCGCAGCTGCTTTATACTCCTAAGTCTTTTCCCATTGTCTCTTTTCCATTACATAATTATAATGGCACAATACATTAAAGTGACCAGTAGTGTTTATTTTCATTCCCTTATCAGCCATATAATGACACAACACAATGTTGAAGCTCGGTGAGTTTTGTAGGTATAGTGATTACACTGGATTTTTACTTTCAGGTAGAGTTGCCTAATGCAATCTGAGTGCAGTAAGATTTGCAAACAGAAGCTGAACATTTAATGCACACAATTTAATTTTGTTGTGAAGCTGTGGCATTGCTCTAAGCCTAAGATTGAGCTTTGATGTTCTGATTCAACACACAAGAGTTGTCCCATAAATCTAAGTCTAGAAGATGCAGACCTCCCTTTTTGAAGGACTTAGTCTAGCCTGAATTACAGCATAGTGGCAGACATTAAGCTTTGCATAAGAATGAGGAATTTGCTTGGCACAGTTTTAGGCAACATTGCCAAAGGATGTGTTAACCTGAAAACAGTGGATTGTCCAGAAACTGTAGAATTAGCACATATCTCAGTTCACTCTCATTTGGAGTGTTTCTATTAATTATGTATAAGTAGGCCTGGGCGATATAACGGTATCGATATTTATCGACGGTAATTGAGAGCGGTGCACAACCTAGCGCTTTTTGACTTTCTCAGTTTGTGTAAATGTATTTAGGGTTCCACATTAATTTCACACATGTCTGGCTTTGTTTCATTAATACAGTGTATACTTTTTTTTCTTTATTTACCCTGAACGAAGGGAAGTGAAATGTGACAAAATGCCCATAGGTGGGGTACATTGTAACATGTGATGGGGCACGTTGTAACATGACCATATGGCAGCTAAAAATGTTATCTGATTTAATTAAAGAAAAATATGACAAACTAAAAAAAAAAAATATATATATATATATATAAATATATATATATGCCAATAAAAGACAATTATGTTTTTCATATAATAGCTTTTTTTTTTTTTTTTTTTTTTTTTTTTTAGAAATTCAAATTTAAATAATTTTGTAGTTTGACAATAAACACTGCAAAACAGCTATACAGCATTGGTCAAAACAATACATTCAAAGAGATGAAGAAACATATTAAGACATTCAGAAAAACACAGAGCTGAACAAAAACACTCCTCTCCCTCCACTCACAGCTCTCACAGAACACGAGACAAATAAACGAGCCAGTACAAATGCTAAACATTTCTTGAACTAATATTTTCTGCATGTTCAGGTTCTTCCTCGCAGTCTTTATTCACCTTGTTTCCCATGGTTTCAGATTTGTCTCATTTTAAATAAACACAAAAAATATAGATTAAAAATGAGCTTAAGTAAGAAACTTACATTTGCTATTGTTAAATAAATGTTCTGTGATATCTTCCAAATATTTTTTTAATTTTGGCGCAATTTTTTTCTGTTTATTGTCGATATGGCAACTAGTAAATACGTTTCTTCATGCTAACGTGTGTGGAAGTATTTAAACCATGTGTTAAACTAACCCCGCCTTAGTTTGTGCCCCGCGCTCCCCTACGTCTTAATCGATAACGGTAGAAAAAAATGTTCGATATAACTCTCGATATAGTTTCACTTAAACGCGTTAAATGTAAAGAGATATGAAGTTCGGTTGCATGAGCAACTCTCAAGCTCGCTCCGTCCCAAACAGACGCGCTGCGAGTGACACGCAAACAAGTTGCTGCGGAGTTCAGTTGCGTAATCGTCACGTTAAATCAGAAACACAACACACACAAACACATGAAAACGAGTGCTGTACCTGCTGCCGACGAGGAGATTGTGAATAAAAAAGGACATATCAGCTCGTCTGTGGCAGTTTCATGGTTTCCTTACGCAGGGGCGTAGCCATCATTTAAGAAGTGAGGGGGACAGAAATGTTGGGTGTAATACCAGTTTTTATCTGACCTTTGTCTAAGTGATAGATGTTTTTTTCCCCCCTCATCTTTTTTTTTTTTTAAATTTGAAATCAATTTGCTTTTAATAATAAATCAAATACACTGCTGAACAATAACCAATATCTAATACTTTTCCCTATATTTTATGACAATTTTGATTGGTTTATGTAGTACAAACACTTGTGCATTAAGTCCTCATGGATTTTATAATTTATTTTTTTATTTTTTTTTAAATCACAGAATAAGACAAATACAGTACCTATCAAAAGTTTGGAAACATTACAATTTAAATTGTACAATTGAAATAGGCTTATGTCTCTTCTGCTCACCAAGGCTGGATTTATTTAATCAAAAAAATGCAGTAAAACAGTAATATTGTGAAATAGTATTACAATTTAAAAAGATGTTTTCAATGTGAATATATTTTAAAATGTAATTTATTCCTGTGATTGCAAATCTGAATTTTCAGCATCATTACTCCAGTCTTCAGTGTCACAAGATCCTTCATTCTAATATGCTGATTTGCTGCTCAAGAAACATTTATGATTATTATAAATGTTGAAAACAGTGGTGCTGCTTCATAATTTGTGGAAACCACATTTGTGGTAATAAAAAAAAAAAAGATATTAATACTTTATTAAGGATTCATTAAATTTATCAAAAGTGACAGTGACTAATAAATGCTGTTCATTGAACTTTCTATTCATCAAAGAACCCAGAAAAAATGAATGTATCATGGTTTCCACAAGCAAATCGTCATATCAGAATGATTTCTGAAGGATCATGTGACACTGAAGACTGGAGTAATGATGCTGAAAATTCAGCTTTGCATCACAGGAATAAATTACATTTAAAGTATATTCACACAGAAAACAGCTATTTTAATCTGCAATAACATTTCTCAATATTACTGTTTTTTGATTAAATAAATGCAGCCTTTGCAAGCATAAGAGACTTCTTTCAAAAACATTAAAAAGGTTGTCAGTTAGCACTGCATTATTCATATACTTTATTGTCAATAAATACCTTGAGATGGCTTGAAAAAAAACACACACAATCCATATCTTGTCGCAATCGTGTGTTTGTCTTACGTTTCTGCATTTTATTCAGCTGCTGCTAGAACCGTTTTGGACTTTCTGCGAGAGAGCGCCCTCCGGCTTCCAGTATGAAGGAAAACATATAATACACGAGAGTGAGCGCTCCATAATGTTTAGATCGCCTCATTTTAGTTAAGAATAAAACGACAGGTCATGCAGGGGGATGAATTAACGTTTTATTAAAAGTGGGGGGGACACGTACCCCCCGTTTTCGCGTATTCTACGGCCATGTCCTTACGTCCTACAGTGTTTCAACCGCACAGTATCTTTATTTCTGTGTTCCAAATATTCAAATTATCACAGAAATACTGAGATAAGTTTATAGTTCAGATAGAAACACTAATGTCCATGTTATTGATCAAAATTGAGCACATCAGTTTCTGAAAGGCGCTTTTATCGATTAGTTTCACCACCAGGTGGCGACAAGTGAGTGTTAAAAAATGTATTTGACTTTGAATCTTCATTCAACAGATTCTTTCAAATACACTGATTCATCCAGTAATGAAACACCAGTATTTATGAGTGAGTCATTGAATCATACATCCAAACAGATTTTTAAAAAAAAAGTATAATTCAAATAATTTTTTTTAAAAATAGACTGCAGCAATTATATTTTTGTCAGAATCTCTAGTAAATTACATGTTATTTTGTTTAGTTGTCATTCAGAATCGTGATCTTAGTTTGACAAAACAAAAAAAAGTTTTTCAATGTATCCAGAAATGTGCAGCTCTAAGTTTCTGTTACAAACTTACTAGTATTATTAAGCACACGAACGAGGAGATGGAGATAGTCTTTACTAGAAAATCCGATTGGAGAATACAGGAACATACACCAGGATAAACACGAAACAGTCAAACGTCCAAACGGCGGCGTTGATGGAGGGAGGAGCCATGGGAGAGAGTTGATGACGACCGCCATGGGGAGGACCTGAAGGAGCCTACCGGTGAGGATGGAGCCTACCGCGTAGTTGACGAGCTGAGGAGGTGGAGAGATGGTGACGATCCACGCGGCCGCGACGGAGCCGCAGTGACGACCTCCTGAGATTGAGGAGGGGATCCGGAGGTCTGAAGACGCACAGGAGCGACCGAGGGCGGAGACTGAGCCTGAGGTAGGGCGGAGCAAGCCGTAGTGGAAGGGGTGGAGGGCCAGAGAGCAGCGAATGGTCCGTAGGTCCGCACCGAAGGCGAAGCGATGTCTGACCCAGGTGGAGCCGACGTGCCGAGGGAGTCCGGCGTGGTCGAAGGGTCGATGGTCAACTCAGAGGTCGAGGGTGGGAGGAGCACAGGAGTCAGAGCAATGGAAGGAGGCAGCTCGAGACCATCTGAAGCTGGAGGCGGAGCTTCGGGCTCCTTGTGCCCAGGAAGATGCGGATCCCGACAGGCCCGAGATGGTGCCACGCTACTGAGAGGAGGTGGTATCGAGGGACTGGAGGGAGACGGAGATGACTGGGTGGCACAGATGGCTGTGGACTGGGAAACAGGCTGAAGTTCCATGCAAACATCTAAGATCAGTGGAGAGTCACAGGAATGTTGGTGAAATGGTGGGAGAGGAACGCTGGACGGGACCAGCTGGAATGAAGACAGTATAGGGGCAGGACAGGTTTCCTCTCCACACCTTAAATCCAGCAGTGTCTCAGCAAACTCACTCTCAGTAGCGGGGGGGTGGGCGGGGCTCATTTCCGGACCCTCGAGGTCCACCAACACTCCCTCGGCGATGGAAGACTCGGCCGGCTCACACACCTGGTCAGGTACACGCTGCTCGGGCTCCATGGCGATGTGACCCCCGATCGCTCTTGTGGGCAGCTCAATCGCGGTGGTCTCCATCGTACTACCTGCGGTGGGCTCAGGTCGAATATCTTCGCCGTCTGGGCGGTTCTGGCTGGACACTGGCTGGGGAGTGGGGCTGGCGGCAACCCTGAACAGTTAAAGGTGAGCCGCAGGATGCCAGCACCCACTCCACATAGGACTCGAAGCTCCCTCGAGAACCCTCCCCGGACAGCTGTGCACGAGTGGTGGAGTTGAGTCCAAAGTACAAGAACGTGCACAGGCAGTAGTCCGGGAAGGTGGTCTGATGTGCGAGATCCAAAAACAGTTCTAAATGTCTCTTGAGGGAGCTTTCTCCCTGCTCAAGGCACGTGAGTTTCACATCTGGGAACATAATGCAAGCAGGAGTGAGAAACGGAAAAAAAAGACTGAACACGAAAACCAAGAAGAAAATACTAAGTAAAAAACATCGCTTAAAGTTTTCGGTCGGGTATTGTGTTACAAACTTACTAGTATTATTAAGCACACGAACGAGGAGATGGAGATAATAGAGTCTTTACTAGAAAATCCGATTGGAGAATACAGGAACATACACCAGGATAAACACGAAACAGTCAAACGTCCAAACAATACCCGACAACATAATCCACAGAAACAGGAACTTAAATACACAATGAATGAACTCAAACGACGAACAGCTGAGAAGAATGTGATTAGTGTCCATGGTGACAGATTGTGGCGGGAAACTAGAACAAAGGAACATGTGACAGATGAAAACAACAAACAGAAAGTCCATGTGAATGTAACAGTTTCTTAAACGCTTATTTATTTAATCTTCATATAAAATATAAGAAAGATTTGTTTACATTTTATTTAAAATTATTTGTTGTTTGCCTTAATTAAAAATGCATTGGTTAAATTTAAACTTTTTTTTTTTTTACTGTCCTTTTTTTGGAAAAAGTTTATTTTCGATACTGAACAATATGAAACATTATATCGTGATAAATGTTTTAGCTGTATCGCCCAGCTCTATGTATAAGCTTTTTGTTACCAATCATTGGTGGGTTGATTACATTTGTTAGTTCTTCTTCAGGTCTGCATTCTTTGGTGTTTCAATAGCACATGCTTGTCTTTGTCATTTCAGATAACACGTATGTGTCTAACTCTGAAAACGATGATGAAGTGTTAGTCACCAGGGATCCGATACCAGTGATTTTCCATAGAATTGCAACAGGTAAGAGACATTATCATCTAATAGTGAATCATTAAAGAGCTGCAGCTAAAGAAAACCAATGAACCAGTTGAACAAACAGACATTTTTAAAGTCACACCAAAGTGGAAAAGAAACCAGCTCCTTCCAGAATCAGAGTGTACTTCACAGATTTTTTTTTTTTTTTTTTAATGTTTTTAAAAAAAAATGTTTTTAAAGAAGCTTTTTATGCTCACCCAGACTGAATTTATTTGATAAATATAGTAAAAGCAGCAATATTATGAAATATATTACAAATTTAAAATTTAATCTCCATTTTTAAAATATATATTTCTATTTTTAATAATTTAATGCTTCCTTGCTGAATAAAATTATTTATTTCAAAAAAAGAAAAGAAAAAACATTTAAAAAATTGTGTACACACACACAAAAAAATAAAAATAAAATAAAAACAACCATGGTAAGGCAGTGGTGCATTTTTGTTTAGGATAATCATCTAAAGATCGCGTTATTGCAGTCTTAACATAGTGTTATCCAATCCCTCTCTGTTTCTAGAGCTCTTTGATTACACTGCAGTAATCCTGGAAATAAATTATCCTGGAATTGTACTGCATGTCTTCTGCTCCTATTTTTAGGACCGACCAAGACATATGTGCCAAAACAAAGTGGCAAAACAGCAGCGATCTTCACTGATTTCCTCCAGCAGTTAGTTAGACGCTTAATAGAAGCTTATCATGCATCCACGCATTTAAGTCTTGACATCTTCCGACACAGTACATTACAACTAATTATTTATATATATATACATATAGCAGTATATTCTGCTGATCTTTACACACTTTGTCAGTTTTAAAATGTTTTTTGACCTCTGCATAAACAATCCATCTTTACTCAGAGGCGTAGAGAAATGCAAGTACCACTACAGTGGTCAAGACATCACAGTTGTCTTAAATAATATAATATAATGTCTTAATAATTCTAAAATTGCAGGTTTTTGTGGTTTGGAATTGTATTGGAATTAACAATAACAACTAGTCATGTAGTAAGACCTAGAGTAATTTAGTTGAAAACAGCTGTTTTGCTGTCACCATACATATCACACGATCTGCAGAAAACTGAAGGTTGCATATTCAGGACATGATCAGGCCTGTCACAGAAATTATGCCATTAATGGTCTTTTTTTCTATTTATTGTTCCATCTGACATTCTTCACAATATCATGTAATTCTCACACATCTGTGTATTCACTCTGTCTTTAGAAATACGCATAAATAATGATGCCACCAGCTGTCTGTCTATTAAATCGAAACTTCAAACCGACAAAAACTCGGTAAGACTGTATTCTTTTTAGCTTTATTGTAAAATGTTTTATTTTCAAATGTCAGGAACAACAATGAATCGCTTGCATTGTGACTAATGCCCTGTCATGCTTTTGAACTCTCTCCAGTGCCATTATGCTATAGAGGAGGATTCAGAGGGTGACAATGATTCTGAGGAGTTCTACTATGTTGGACAGGTAAGTTCGCTACATTTAATCAACATAAAATTACTATCTGTGGAATATGTGTGGTCTTATTCACTAACCACCCACAATCCAGCTTAACCAAGTGTTACATAAATTGAAATGGCAACTGAGACATGATTAGTTAAGTTAAATTGTTGTCATAATTTTCAGTTCAGACATGCCTTCTTTATTCTTTCTATACTACCGTTATTTTTTTGGGGGGGGGAAGAGATTAATACTTTTATTCAGCCAAGGGTGCATCAAATTATTCAAAAGTGACTGTAAGGATTTCTGTTTAAAATAAATGCTGTTGTTTTTAATCTTTTATTCATTAAAGAATCCTGTAAAAAATGTATCATAGTTTCCACAAAAATATTAAGTGGCACAACTGTTTTCAACATTGATAATATATAAAAAAATGCTTCTTGAGCACCAAATCATCATATTAGAATGATTTCTGAAGGATTATGTGACACTGAAGACTGGAGTGATGCCTTATTGGTGCAGAATGAAATTTAAAAGCACACAAGTGGAAATGTGACATTTAGGTAGAAGGTGTTAAAAGGATAATGGTGAAAGTTTCAGAGTTGGAGTTTGATAAACAACATCCTGTTCATCATGTGAACACCAACGTCACATGGTCACTGCAACTAAACTTCCTAAGGTCTTACAGCTATAAAGCCAGCTTCAAACCTGCAGCACCTGGGGCTTCAGACTTTTCATTTCATGGTAAATTTGCTTGCAGCTCATAAAAAAACTTTATAACTCTCTTTAACTTTTAATGATTAGTTCCTCACTCTTCTAAGAAGGTTTCCATCATGAGAATGAATGCTTGCACACACAGCTTGTGCTTAAATTAATCATCTGACCATCCACTGGAGCAAATCCATAAACCTGGAGTCAGTCAGTCAGTGAGTGAGTGAATGAGCGAGTGAGCTTTGTGCCTTGTGAAGACCATTCCAGAGGTGATGAAGATTTGTGCACTAATGCCTGTGTTGGGCTGTGAATGCTCCCTGGCTCTTTCTCACTGTAATGTGTCAATTTTGCAATCCTTTGCCATTCTGATGATCTCAAAGCCTTCGGGAGACTCTTCCATGCCACATGCTGGCAGATTCTCTCGGAACTTCAGAACAGCTGGTGAATTTTCTTCATCTCTGCTGTACAGAATTTCTAAAAAGACTGAACATTATTAATCATTTACATCCACCAAAACATGATCAGTGTACACAATAGGCCATATTTGTTTCATTTTTATGTAAAGACCCCTATATATAGTTTTTACTAGAAAATTAAGAAACAATTAGCCACCAATGCTGCTAAATGGAATTACAAAAATAATGACTGTTTTAGGTTTAATAATGGCAGGTTTTCCTACACAATACCTCAGTCTTCCATTGGTTGGACAAACAGATAGTCCTGCCATTCTCTCACCATTGGTTTGAGCCAGTGTTGCTGTGATGGTCGATGCTCAAACGAACAGATTAATACTTTGATAGTGCCACACTTTTGATAGTGTTTACACTTTTCTTGGAAATCAACCTACAAATTACTTATCTTATGAGTTATCTTTTATATAATAAATGAGAAAATAAAGTATTTGAACAAAATAAAACAATTAAAAAAATACTCTACTCTTAAGATATTCTGTAGTTAAAGGGTTAGTTCACCCAAAAATGAAAATGTCATTAATTACTCACCCTCATGCCGTTCCACACCCGTAAGACCTTCATTCATCTTCAGAACACAAATTAAGATATTTTTTATTAAATCCTATGGCTCAGTGAGGCCTTCATTGACAGCAAGTTAATTTACACTTTCAGTGCCCAGAAAGCTACTAAAAACATTTAAATCAGTTCATGTGACTACAGTGGTTCTACCTTAATATTATAAAACGACGAGAATACTTTTTGAGCGGCAAAAAAACCCCAAAATAACAACTTTTCAACAATATCTAGTGATGGGTGATTTCAAAACACTGCTTAGAATCTTTTATTTCGAATCAGCAGTTTGTATCGCGTGTCAAACTGCCAAACTATGTGCCAAACTTGTTGCTTTATAATATTAAGGTTGAACCACTGTAGTCACATGAACTGTTTTAAATATGTTTTTAGTACCTTTCTGGGCACTAAAAGTATAAATTAACTTGCTGGCTATAGAGGCCTCACTGAGCCATCGGATTTCATCAAAAATATCTTTATTTGTGTTCCAAAGATGAATGAAGGTCTTACGGGTGTGGAACGACATGAAGGGTGAGTAATTAATGACATTATTTTCATTTTTGGGTGAACTAACCCTTTAAGGACAGCTAATCTAAACCTGTCATTCATATATTGCCTGTTCAGTATCACCATTCCTGTTAATCCTGTTAAGTGTTTGCAGCATATCCACCAACTAGGTTTGAATCAATATTATGATTACCCTCCCTCTTGAGAAAAAGGGTCTCTGCATTCTTCTAAAACACAACATCTCTGCATTTTAATCAGTTCAGCGATGGTTTTATTTTTCTAATGCAATCAGAGATAAAATCAAATACCCTAAAGATGCTGATATGGAAAATTAACTTTCACAAGAAAGCCAGACAGTTGGTTTTGGACACAGTCTAAAGAGACTGGTCTTATAAAAGAGTAATCTAAAGTGTATGACATGTATTGATTGTTAAGAGAGTGCAGAGCCTCAGTCATCAACAGTGATTGATGTCTAGAAGCTTATTTGAAGTGTCTTGGATCTTATACTGATTAAAATCTCACTGCTTAACCAATAGAAATGCACCTCTGAAGTCTCAAGGTAGAAACTGACTAAATACTCTGGTGCTCGTGTCTGTAACCCTGGGTTCTGTGTATCGACCCTTTGACCTGTGTGTTTATGTGGGCAGGTAAATTATGATGGAGAGCTTCACAAACACCCCCAGCTGGAGGCTGATTTGGCAGCCGTGAGGGACTTATATGGCCATCATGCAGTATCTCTCAGGTAACTGACCATTCATTTTTCTTGATGTTGAAGTGAGAACTTGAAACTTTAGCGAATTAAACTTGAAAAAAAAACAACAACAAAAAAAAGTCAGTGAAAGTGCAAACATTTCATCAGCTCAGAAAAAATTATTGAAATTGTGACTTCTTTCCTGAACTCTCTCCACTACCAGTGAAGTGTTTTATGGGAAACAACACCTTGAGCAATCGTTCTTTAGTTTTCTGGCACAGTTAACCCACTCAAGGACGTCCTCTGCCAGAGCCAGGTCCCATAACCCTCAGGTGGCCATTTCTCCAATCTGTCATTTGGGGAAACGCTGTGATCAACTGAAGGACAGTCTGTGAGAGTCTGAGTGGATTCTGTTTGATTACAGGGCTGTAATGGTGTAATGATTGCTGTGGGGTTTAACCTGACAGAGAGGCATTCTTTTACCTAATCTGCTCTGCAATTAGCAAATTTATAGCAAGATATAACACATTTGAAACTGTGGACAACAGCAAAACATATACATGCTTGTGTTTGTGCTTAATAACTCAGATGAAAAAAAGAACTCATGACAGATTGTCAACAAGAACGTGATTCACCACGCAAAATCTGCCAATCTGAATGGTGTTTCATGCAACAGCTATTAAAAGCTTCGTCCTTGAAAGTTTATCTTGTCAAGCTGCTTTTGATAACAGCAGACCATCAAATGAAAGAACAGCATAAAAGACTCTATTCATAGCAGCGGAAGTGTGTTTTTTATTCTGTCTAGTGTGTGATCTTTGTCATGCATTTTCCCTGAGTCATAGACAGAAAACCATTTTGAGTATTTATTCAGTGTTTTGCTTGAAAAATGACCTGGGCCGGTTTTGCTGCAGTTTCCATGAGTGGGTTCACTGAGGCCCCCTTTAATAATTCCAGAACACGGCCCACCAAATGCTTTTGCCTATTTGTTGACGTAGAATTAGTTGGAAATGCAAAACTGCTTTTATGGTCATCGCACAACGCGTTTGGTAAACAGTATAACACTTGCTATATACATATAAAAGTTGCTCTGAATTTCTTTTACCCTAGTAAATGTGTAATTTTGTGTGTTTACATGTGTCTGAACATGAGTGTGTGTTTATATGCTGTGTGAAAGCTGTTTTCCCTTGACAGATCAAAGGGGATTATTATTTTCTCAAACCTCTTGCTTTTGAGAAACAGCGGCTGCATTTGGGAGTGAGGTGTAACCATGGTAACAGTTAGCCCAGAGCAATGCAACAAACTCATCACAGTGGTTTTATGAGAAATAAATGCTTTGAGTGAAGCACAGCAACAGAGCTGGAGCATCAAGCTGCGTCCCTTCAACATCAAGTGTACCTGCGTATTCATTTAGGAAAAATAAATGAATCTGGTTTTATATTTTATTCTGGGATCTTTCTTATTAAATATCTTTCTAACATTAAATAAAAATGTAATCGAAAGTGTTTATGCACATTTGCGGTCTTATCATGAATGATAACAACATCTTAAGAAAACAAAGTTATTTTTATTAAATTATAATTACTCTTCATCTAAGATGACTTTCCTTTTTCCACTTATGTCACCAAGGCCACACAAACTATTGGATGGTAAATTTGCATTCAGCCTCCTTTTTATCCACCAGTTCCTGATGGATAAAAACCAGTCATGTCTTACTTTGATTTCTTTGTCCCAAGCTATTTAAAATGGTGTGCAAATGACAGTTTGCATCAATTTTCAAGCAAAATGTTTTGTAAGCCGTCAGTATAAACAAAGAGAACTGCTTCATCATATCTAAATTTGTTGTGAATTCCCTTCAAATCCCTAAAAGCTTTGTGCTTGACTGTCAACAACATATTCTGCTGAGTAATATATTCTTGTCGTTTTCTAGTCTTAATGAATATGTACTATAAAAGCTGCTGTAAACAAAGATTAATCACACTAGCAGAATTTATTTTGTCCAAGATGAAGTCAGGAATTGAATTTTTTATTTTTTTCCTTTTCTACAAAATATAGGGAATATGGTGCAATTGATGATGTGGACATCGACCTACACATTGATGTAACTTTCCTAGATGTAAGTGTTATTGTTCAGTGTCTTATTAAAGAGGAATAAGCCATGACCATTGTTTTTTTTTTTACATATTTATTTTTTGTGTGTCTGTTATACTTTGTGAAACTGAAATGCAGCATTTGTTCATAGGAGGAGATTGCACTTGCCTGGGATGTGATCCGGAGTGAACCTGTTATTGTGCGGCTTCACTGCTCCCTCACACAATATCTGAATGGACCAGGTTAAAATCACACATACAGTGTTGTGTTTTTGTGTTTTATGAGGATGCTTCAATGCTTTTTATACTGTGTAGACTTTACATTCTATTTCTAAATCCTTACCCTACTTCTAAACCTATCTCTTACAGAAATATTCTGTTGGTACATTTTCAAAAAAAAAAAATGCTGGAGCGAACACACACGCACACTCATACACATCATCGTAATTAATGGGATGGCACATTCAGTTCTGTACTTATTAAAGAAGAAAATAGTTGTACTTTTTCCAATTTGTGTGAATAACATTGTATTTGCGCTTATATATAGAAAGATACATAGAGGTAGATTTTGGCAGAAGAGCTCAGACTTCGACATTTCAAAACTACACATGCTATCCAGTGTCTCAAATTATATAATCTAAGATTCACCCACAACATTAAATTTTATTTAAAAGCTAGACATTTGTAATGATGCTAAATGATATCCAAAACAATATAAGGAAAATAAACGGGCACTTGAGCTTTACAGAAGGGGCTGTGAGGGTAATGAAATGTTGAGAAACACTGAATTGAATTGACCCTAACAGTAAATGCAGTTAACAACTCTTTAAGAAGATCATGCAAATCATTGTGCTGTTAACAACATTAGACTTGTTTGGCCCACTTACCTTGTTAGATGGGGTTTCTGTTGTTTCTTCTGTATAAATACAATGTGAATTGTTCAGTGTCAGTGAGAGTGTGAGCTCTTTCTGTAGATTGTAGATTTGTTCAAAATTGCTTGCCTCAAGAACATGGCTACTTCAGTTCAGATTACAAGAGAAAGAGAGACAAGTTACTTGGACATGGCTGTAATGCCTGCTCTTGTTCTCCTGCCAAGATATTACTCATCATAAGTGGCTCATTTCAGAGTGACCTTCTGTTCCAGTGTTTCTAAAAACCTCTGAAACACTTTGATGGCTAAATCAAACGTCTGTAGCAAACGGTTAGATTATGTGGTGCTTTATTTTGCAATACTGTTCTGTTTTTTCTCATGGAAAATTTAATGTCCCGTTTCCAGTTCCCACTGTTGATGTGTTTCAAGTGTCTTCAAAAGACAGATTTGGACTTGGACATCAGTTAAAAAAGTAAGAAACTACTGGAAAATGTTTTCTAGTGTTATATCAGGTTTTCTAGGTCCGTTGAACTTCATAAGTGTGCTGTCTCTTGGCAGGATAATGCAAACCTTTGTCACACAGCAGTGGAAGTGTCAGAGCAAAGATAAACTCATCAGCCCACACAGCAAAAAGCAAACCGAGAAGAAGGTGAAGTCTCCCCTGCACATTTTTTCAACTCTACGCAGGTGAGAAAAAAAGTCACTCAGCTACACCAGTACTGGGCAATCCTGAGTTTAATATTCCATTTGAAGCCCTATAAAACCAAGGACTAAATGCCTGTTTGCCAAGAAAATTGTTTGGTTCTGGTGAATGTTAATATTTAATTAACCTCACACATTAAAGCGGTCATGTTTACAGCTCAAAAACTCTCTAGAACTTTGTTCTTACTTATTGCTTTGTACATGCCATTACTTTGCCATTGCAGAACAGTTTTTAAATATTGAATCATGAGCCTCAGAAGAAGTTTTTATTTTCCTTGCCAACATTAGACAGCCTTAACCTTACTCTTAAACTTGTTTGTGTGCTGTTTTGTTTGACAATGCTTCTACAGTAGTTAAATATTAGAAAAATAAGTCTTGCAAAAAGTCATTTTAATCCGAATATAAGGCTTGTTTTGAATAACCCTCAATAGATAAATGTTTTTTGCCCACTTTTGTACTGGAGAAAATTTGTTTGCTAATCAGCACTTTGGTGATTTAATTTATCCATAAATTTCACATAGACATGCGATATATCACGTTAATGAATATGCACAATATTGTTATCGTGGGCACTTCAAAATACCGTAAATAATAATTTATTACCAATTATTAACATTTTTATAATGCATTTAAGAATACTTTCCCCATCAACCATACAAAATGCACAACACCGCTGTATGCTGCGTCAAAGGGACACGCGCTCAGATGTAAACAAGCCCAGCGTGCACGAGAAGCACATGGCGGAACGAGTGAAGGAGACGCGCTGAATGAAAGTGCACGTTCACTCTCTGACAGCAGAGAAACAGGAAACCCCGCAAACAAAGCAACTGCGCTAGTGAAGTTTTAAAAATGCTTCTAACTGCCATTCATTTTTTTGTAATCTCGGTGTTGTTCATCACAGCACCAAATACTTAATACTTAAAGACTTAATAGGCTATTTATTTTCAAACTTAAACATTTTTTTATTTTAATCTGGAATACAATATGCCCTAATGATTAGAAATGTTCTGATTATTTGTTGTTGTTCAGTAAAAATTTGAGACATACAGCTTCATTAGTTAACATGTTAATTCATTATTACCAAACTGACAATGAAAATTACTTATAAAGCATTAATTATTCTTAGTTAGTGTTAATTTCTAAGTTACTGTTTAATAACATTACTAAAATCAAAAGAACTTATTCAATGGACCTGAGATAAAACTAACAATGATCAGTTGTATTTCTTAACTAACATTAACAAAAAATAATACTTTCTGTAACAAATGTAGCTATTGCTCAATCTTAGTTAATGCATTAAATAATGAGACCTTATTATAAAGTATTACCTGTTGTTCTTTATAGCCTAATTCTTTTGCACTTTAATCTGTTTGAAAATTTTACTTTTAATACAATACACAAAAAATGTTATTATTGCATCTTATTTCAATATCATGATAATACCGTATACTGTGATAAAAGCTTCAGCAATTAATCGCAACATGAAAATTTGATACCGTCACATGCCTAATTTCACATTTGGTGTGAACAGGCTGAATTTATGTGTTCAGGACCAGCATCTACTTTTATGCCAGCAAGTGTGTCATCTTCAAGGGTTAGTTCACCCAAACACGAAAATGATCCCATGATTTACTCACCCTCAAGCCATCCTAGGTGTATATGACTATCTTCTTTCAGACAAACACAATCAGAGATATATTTAAAAATATCCTGGCTCTTCAAATATTTATAATGGTAGTGAACGAAAAATAAATGCCTCCATCCATTATAAAAAAGAATCCATGGTGATTAGGGGGTTAATAAAGGCCTTCTGAAATGAAGCGATGGTTTTTTTTGAAAGAAAAATATCCATATTTAAAACTTTATAAAGTAAAATAACTAGCTTCTAGCAGACGGTCATACGCATTGATTTGCGGCAGAAGAGTGAACTCTGACCTGACGCATGCGCAATTACGAACGTGGAAGCGCAGAAGATAGAGCAAAACAAAACACTGGTCACGAATTAGAAGTCTAAAACGAGAAATTTTAAAGAGAAATGACTGAGGACTTCAATATAAGAGAAGAGGAGCTTGTTTGTTGCCCAGCCTTAGTAGTCTGAACTGCGAGAGGCGTCTAAGCTTATGATACACCTACATCCTGTCATACATCGCATCAGAAGTTACTCTTTTTGGCGCAAGTCAACTTGCGCAGTCTGCATACTGTCATTTTGCATAAGCCAAGTATTTTAGATTATTAAGTTTTAAATATGGATATTTTTCTTACAAAACCCCATCGCCTTGCTTCAGAAGGCCTTTATTTACCCCATGGAGCTGTATGTATTATATTTATGATGGATGGATTCATTTATTTTTGGTGTCAAACCAGGCCCCCCATTCACTACCATTGTAATTCTATAGAAAGCAAGGATATTTTTGAATATAGCTCCGATTGTGTTCGTCTGAAAAAAGATCATATACACCTGGGATGGCTTGAGGGTGAGTAAATCATGAGATAATTTTCATTTTTGGGTGAACTAACCCTTTTGACCATTATGTCTCAGACTCAAGCTGGTCTGATGAACTCAATGAATGGTTATCATTGAATTGGAGAGACTCCAAGGTGGCAAGCAGTTTTGAACTGGACTGTAATGTTGAGGAAACTGATTTTAAGACTATAGCAACAGGTTTGGCAATTTACCTCTTGAGTCATAAAGAGGATATCTTACCTGAATGCCTTACCTGTTTTTTTATGAATGGTAAAATTATACAGAAATGAAAAATCAAGATATGCAGAAAAACTGTAAAGCAATTTGTCAACAACGCTTAATGCTTTGTATCTCATTAACTCTGGCACGACCTACTGTAGTTCATTAGCACAAGAAATGCGCATTCCGACTACGAACTATGCAGACCTCAACACGAAAAATAAAATTGGTACGAATCAGCCAATAAAGCATTCTGAAATATGCAGGATTTGCACAAGCGTAATTGCACAACATCTTTTTGTGTTCCTTAATTCTCGTAGTTTGATTAATGTGTTGTGCTGTGCTTGTGCAAACTCAGATCCCCCAGCTACCCTCCTCCTGGCTGTGGAAAGAGCAAAAAGAAGCTCAAACCCGAGCAGGATGGCGTGTCAAAATCCCACCGTCTGTTACGGCGAACATGCTCCAGCACAGTGAAGCCAGAAATGGACGGCTGTGTCGGCAAGTCGCACAAGATTTTGGGTCACTCCCTTTCCAGTGACCCACGGATGGAGCAACATCAGCCCCTCAAGCAGCCCCACCGACTGCTGCCGAGGCCCTGCTCGACCGCTGTGAAACCAGAGGACTGCCCACCACTGCGGCCTCATAAACTGTCACCGCGGTCGAGCACGGCGGAGCCTCGCTGCGAACATGCTGCTGGCAGTAGCGATGGCGGTGCTTTAAAGCCCCACCGGCTCCTGGGCCGCTCCTGCTCGGGCAGTGTGCGGACTGAAGAGCTGGATGGCCTGAAGCACCACCACCGTCTGCTCAGCAGGTCCTACTCCAGCAGCACCAAGATTGACAAAAGCGACATCTTTAAAGAGCCTGTCACAGAGAGCAGACGCCTCTCCCTTACCTCAGGGCTAATCGGCATCCTGGCCCCATCACTATCTTCCACACCTCAGGTAAGGATGCTTGGGATTGTGTCTTATGAACATACTTCCTTGAGGTTACATAAGTTAGGAATTGCCTAATTTGTTTGGCTGTTTGATTTGGCTTTGGTCAGAGATACCTGATCGAGTGTTTTGGATATGAAAGAATTAACAGAATTTATTTACAGCAAAAATGAGAGTGAACACATTCACAGTGAATTGCAAGTAGAGATGGAGGAGAGATCTATAAACAAATTTTTTTTATACAATGTAATTTTTGGCTCAAGGCAGTGAAACCAACTTTGTGTATTTAGCTAACAAAATTTAGAGGGAGTTCAAACATTTTTTTGTGTTTCTGCTCGAGTAGCCAAACATCGGAGCTAAATCCATTCCAATCAGAGACCGAGGCTTCCTTGTTCAGGTAAAAAAAAAAAATATCTACACTTCGCCCTTTGCCTTATTTCATTAATCAAACAGTATTTTATAGTCTAACAGTCTTTTACTTGCAAATGTATGCAAAATCCTTTTTCCTGAAGCAACCTGATTTTGAGAGCATGTGATTGGTTGCAGTAGTTGACATTTTGTAGTCATTAGTATTCTTGTGAACAAAATTAAATGTGCAACATTGTTTACTTACTGTCAAGTCATTGCAAATGTTCCAAACATAATGAAAATATTTTTATTGTTGGATGAACTGTCCTGTTTGTATTAAGGTTTGAGTGGAATTCTTGTGGTAACCATTTATGCTGTCAACTGTTATAGAGGAGGCAAATGTTGCTACACGGTTGCTACATGTTGACTTGATGTGTAATTGCAGACTATGGAGTATGCAGAACAGCGTATCCCTGTACTGAATGAGTTCTGTGTGGTCTGCGATGAACCTCACGTGTTCCAAAATGGACCAATGCTCAGAGTGAGTCTCTGCTCTACTAGCAATCTTGGATTGGTTAATTAGGCTGCACGATTCTTGCTAAAATGTGAATCACGATTTTTCTCCATGGGAATTGAGATCACGATTCTCTCACACAATTCTCAGTTTTATCAACCAAACCATTTATTGCAACAAAAAAAAAGAAAGAAAGAAAAAAAGTTCTCTCTACACAGGACGTTCATTTATAATAAAGTGCTGGAGTAAAAGTAAAAAAAAAAAAAAGACCCCTTGAAGTGAATAAATTAAAATCTGAAAGCTGTTGAACATAAACAATGGAATGTTAACAATAATAAATAAAAATAATTAAGAAATAGCACCTGTGCTTTTTGGACACTCCAGCTGGCTAAGAACCGGCTGGTATTTTTGTGTGTGTCTCACTTGTCCTTCATGGCTAACTTTTACTGTATTTTGTGGTGACGTTGATGCAATGCCATGACACGCGATAAATGTATCTTTTCCATGTTAATCCGTTTTTGTCCTAACTAGCCACGACGGCGACACACGATGATTCTTTTTCAGAAACGGTTTCTATTTTTCTGCGATGTCGCGGCTGGAACAACAGCACAAAGTATGACAATGATAATCTCAGGCGCTGTTTATGTGCTTTATTTAATGTGAAAAGCGTCTAATATGCGTTTGAACATCAGTGTCTTTTTTTTTCCTGAAAGCAACCATGGACAATTCACCGCAGCTCTTCAAAATAAATTAAAGGAAACAAGAACGTTTAAACTGTCAACTCATTGTGAACAAACAAGTGTATTATATGACAAAAAATTTTTTGAATGTCTGAATCATTCGCTCATCTCTGACCTGATTGGTGAATTAATAGTGTTTTGTTTTACACTGTGTGAGTGTGACCAATACATTTGACTGACATAGCATCTTGGATTGTTGTAAAGTAAATAAGTGAACACATGAACACAGCGTGATCTGAATACAGGGAAATCACTATTATAGAAAGAAGATCGCATTTATGTATGAATTGAGATCATGATCTTTTTTTTGATTAATCGTGCAGGCCTATTGGTTAAAGGGTTAGTTCATCCAAAAATGAAAATAATGTCATTTATTACTCACTCTCATGTCGTTCCACACCAGTAAGACCTTTGTTCATCTTCGGAACACAAATTAAGATATTTTTGTTGAAATCCGATGACTCAGTGAGGCCTGCATAGCCAACAATGACATTTCCTCTCTCAAGACCCATTCATTCAACACGCTGATTCATAACGCTCCGAAGCTTCATGAAGCAGTGTTTTGAAATAGGCCATCACTATATAAGTTATTTTATTTTTTATTTTTTTTGGCGCACCAAAATATTCTCGTCGCTTTATAATATTAATATTGAACCACTGTACTCACATGAACTGATTTAAATATGTTTTTAGTACATTAATGAATCTTGAGAGAGTAAATGTCATTGCTGGTTATGCAGGCCTGACTGAGCCATCGGATTTCAACAAAAATATCTTAATTATTTTTGCGTTACGAAGATGAACGAATGTCTTACGGGTGTGGAACGGCATGAGGGTGAGTAATAAATTATATTATTTTCATTTTTGGGTGAACTAACCCTTTAATGCATCCTTGCTGAGTAAAACTTAATTCTTTCAAAAATATAAAAAATAAATAAGTAATAATTCTTACTGACCCCGAACTTGAAGAGTAGTGTATTTTAACATGGCCTGTGTTCTTTTCTATATTTCATATTAAACAACCTCTGTTTCTGTTTAAAATAGAAAAAGATTATTTTAGCTAGAAAATATTTAAAAATTGTCCTCATACCATATTATGCTTTCATGTGCCATATTATTCTGCTGATAAACTAAAAGTGAGCCAGTTTGTTACATGTGATATTATTAATCCAGGATTAATAATATCACTTCCTGTTCTAATGAGCTTGTTTATATGTGTCCTGCAGCCCACAGTGTGTGAGAGAGAGTTATGTGTATTCGCCTTCCAAACTCTAGGGGTCATGAATGAGGCTGCTGATGAGATTGCCACTGGTGCTCAGGTACACAAACAAACACAGAATTCATAGTCATACTGTACAGAAAATAACATGTTTTTACCCAAATGCCTTAACAATCTCTGTTGCTGACAACAGGTTGTAGACTTACTGGTCTCCATGTGCCGATCCGCATTGGAGTCTCCGAGGAAAGTTGTCATTTTTGAGCCATATCCCTCTGTGGTGGATCCTAATGACTCACAAGCACTTGCCTTCAACCCCAGGGTACTTAAAACACTAAGAGCATTTAGCTTTAGCTTAACCCATCTCTTTTGTGTAATGCTGCTACTCAGAAAGGAATATTATATTGAGTGTTTGGGTTCTTCTTCAGAAAAAGGACTATGACCGAGTGATGAGAGCACTTGACAGTATCACATCTATCAGAGAAATGACCCAGGTATCAACTAGCAATTTACATCAAGAGCATGTTTGTTCTAAGGTAAAAGTCTGTTAATCAATTAAAATTGAGCAATTTAATGGCATTAAAATATATAATATATTCCCCCGGTTTCACTGACCAGGCTTAAGTTAGTCCTAGACTAAAATGCATGTTTGAGCTGTTTCAACTGAATATCTTAAAATATTTTAAATATGTCAGTGCCATCGTTTTGTCTTAAGATGCACACCAGTAATGTTTTTTTTTCTAGTGAATGTTTATAAAAGCTACTTAAATTGAACTAAGTCCTAATCCTGGCTTAGTCTAAGCCCTGTCTGTGAAACCGGCCATATAATATTATGTAAACTATATTATAAATATTTAATGTATTTTTATAATAATTTAATATACAAATTTGATGACACTTTATTTTGCAGTGTCTTTGTTACACGTTACATGCAGTTGCTATAGTATTAACTATAAATTATGCATTATTACATGCAACTAACCCTAAAATAAGTACATGTAGTTGGTTAATATTACTAAAATGTATAATTACACTCTAACAAGCAAACCTTAAAATAAAGTGTAGTCATTCATTTATTTTACAGTTTAATATATTTTATAAATTTATACGTATTTAAAAGTGTGTGTGTGTGTATATATATATATATATATATATATATATATATATATATATATATATATATATATATATATATAATAATTTTTTTTTTTTTTTTTTTTTTTAAAACAAGTGTTCAGTGTAATATTTTATTAAACACATTACAGCCCTAGTGTTTTAAATCACAGTCCCTGTATCTTCCATAGCATTTGTCTTCAGAGAAATCAGCAAGTGCTTCGATTCCTGATGGAGGAGCATTTTAACATTTTGACTGTTTCCGTTTCTTCTGCACAGGCTCCATATCTGGAGATAAAGAGACAAATGGACAAGCACGACCCTTTGGCTCACCCACTACTTCAGTGGTATGACTGAATGACACTTCAATCATTATCTGCTCCGCTCCTGCATTTTAATGATGTGTAAATGTGACGGTCAGCTCTCATAATAGCTTTAATTACTTAGTCATGGAGAGTGTGTGCATCCATCTTTGTAGTACCTTGGGCAGTCAGTGTGATCATGTGACATACAATCACTCATATACAGTATTTAAATGCATCTATACAGTCCTGAAGTGAAGGGTTTCAAACCTAATGGGGTATATGGTTGATAAATCCATTTTTTTACAGGGTGATATCCAGTAACAGATCACACATAGTGAAGCTTCCTGTTACTAGAGTAAGTCTTGTATCTATCTTAAGCATTTGTTATGATTTCCCTAAATGTTTCTGCTTGCACATGCCACAAGAATGTGAACATTTCTGAGATCTAGATTAAGATGATCTCGGTTAGACGCATAATGATTAATCTTTCATAGAATTACTGGCATTACCTCCCTAAGAGAGAACCATGACTCCTTTCAGTTCAGAGAATTTTGAATTCACAGGCACTGTGAAGCTCTTCAAAGTTTTAAGCAGAGAAAATGATTAAGGCTTGGTGTCTCAAGTATATGCACTTATATCTTGTTTCTGTCACAACAGCAACTGAAGTTCATGCACACACCCCATCAGTTCCTCCTGCTCAGCAGTCCGCCAGCCAAAGAATCCAACTTTAGAGCTGCCAAAGGCCTCTTTGGGAGTACCTTTGCTTTTCAGTAAGTTCCATTTTAAACACCTAAGAAACTGCTCTTTTTTTTATCCTTGAGTCAAATTTGACCCACAGCATTACAAATTCATAAATTCATGATTAGGGTACAACAGGGCTTAAGAAAAATGTGTTTTATCCGGTCCCAAAGTATATAACTATATCTGTCTGGCTGAGGCTTGCCATTTTTGGCAAGCTCTGGGCAGTTTTGTGTGCAATGTGAATCAGGCAGTCTGTGGGTGTGCTGAACAAATGTTGTAGCCACAAGCCAGGTTTGCACTGTAAGACCTACTGTATCAGAAAAAAACACCAGTTCTCACTTTAAATGCTTCATGGCTTTGTGATTTTCCACTAATATTAAACACTACATTTGGAAGTGTATTCACTGTCGGAATAAGAGGACATCCGTTTCAGCTGTCTTAATTAGTTCAGTTGCGATTCAGCTGTGCTTTGAGTCATAGAATTGGTTTCAGATCTGTCTTTTGCACAAATCTAATTAAAACCGCAGCTGTACAGGTGTGAAGTTTCTTGATGACTGAACACTGGTTGTTTCCTTTTTCCAGTTTTAAAAAAAAACCAAACTGACTGGTTCTCTCTTTCTGTCGCTTTCAGCGGATCACACATAGAAAACTGGCACTCCATTTTGAGGAATGGTTTGGTTGTGGCATCAAACACAAGGCTTCAGGTACTCACTTCTAATTGTGATGCAGATACAGTACATTACGTTACAGTACATTTAAAGAGCCTCATCATAAAAAGGGTTGAGGGGAAGGTTAGTTAAACTACTATGTTTTTAATGTAATTAACCTGGAACAAAGTTTGGATGAAGCCAGTGGTTTTATAGTGAAAATAGGATGTAATAGTATAGTATTTATGCGTAATGCATTATGTAAACACCTTAAACATCTGAGCAGACTGATGCACACTGAATTTTTAACACCATATCTCTTAATATATGTGAGGAGGAACTTAATAGTTGTGAATTTTCTGAACACTCTATAAGAGGTTTATTAGATGATTCTCAGAAAATCAATCAGCTCCCATGTTCAGTAGTCAGGGTGCTGATCAGGGAGTCAGCCATTTTAAGGGCCGTCTAAATCGCAAAATCATACCAGTGCACTGAAATGTTTTGCTCTGCAAAAAGTCCTACAATGCACTGTGAAAACCAGGGATCACTAAGGGTGCATCTCAATCAGTTACCTAGCTTAGGGTACTGGTAATGACCGTAAGGACCCCTGGCTTACTACACATTGGGACACTGATAACTCTATTTCTGGCGACATGACGAAGTCCTCTTTGTATAACATCACTACTAGTATTTATGAACAACAGCAGAACTGAAATCTTAATGTTATTTAAAGTACATCATGATAAATATTTTGCTTGTTACATATACTACATGATGTACATGCAACATTTCAGCCATAAATAAATTATAAATGTTAGATTCATTAATTGTCTAGCGATGTATGTTTATGCTGAAACGTAATTAAATAATGGTTTGTATTTTAAAAAACATCTATTGTGTGTCATTGTGTAGTGAGTTGGCCCACATGATTAATGTTTTGCGCTTTAGAACTTCTGTTAAGGGAACATAGGAACATAGGATGCGTCTCAGTCAGGTCCCTAGTTCAGTAATCAGTACACTGATCAGGGAGTCGGCCATTTTAAGGGCTGTCTCAATTGCAAAATCATACCAGTGCACTGAAACGTTTGCTCCCTAAAAAGTCCCACAATGCACTGTGAACACCCGCTCATTACGTTCCCTTATGAACATAATCAAATGAACATAATCTAGTGAACATTTATAATTTGTTTACAGCTGAAATGTTGCACGTATATATGAAACAAGCAAAGTATTTATCATGATGTACTTTAAATGACATTAAGATATCATTTCTGCTGTTGTTCATAAATACTAATACTGATGTTATATAATGAGGACGTTGTCATGTTACCATAAATAGAGTCATCAGTGTCCCAATGTGTAGTGAGCCAGGGTCCTTAATGTCCTTACCAATTGCCCGAATTCATGTACATGATATACTGGTTCATGACCTAGGAAGCTAGGGAGCTGATTGAGATGCACCCTAAGTGTGTCAGATAAGAGAGACATACAAAATGTGCAGAGCAGTGAGTCCTCAGGACCAGGATTGAAAACACTGGTGTATGGAAACCAAACGAAATTACTGGGTAGCTCAGCAGACACATTTCACCTTTTGAGAACAAGTTAAACATGGTTTGCATACTAAATCATTGTTTTGTTTGCAGCTCCATGGCGCTATCTATGGGAGTGGAATCTATCTCAGTCCATTATCAAGCATATCCTTTGGCTACTCAGGTCTTAAAACCTTTAAAACTTCCAAAAACTTCTTCCAAGATAATTGATACTGATGTTTCATATACTTTACATAAATATATGCACAATAAAACAAAAAAGTATTATAAGAAATAAAATAAATAAAAAAAACTTACTTGACATTCTGTGGCTTTTTCCCATAGGGATGAATAAAAAACAGCAGAAAGTTGCTTCAAAAGATGAAACTGCTGCCAACAAGTCCAATATTCATTTGCAGGTATTGAATGTATTTAGTACTTTTTACTGTTTATATATATATATATATATATATATATATATATATATATATATATATATATATATATATATATATATATATATATATATATATATATATATATATATATATATATATATATATATACACATACACATACACATACACATACACACACACACACACACACACACACACACACACACAGAGTCATAACTTGAATGACGTTATCATCTACATTTTCTCTTGCTTTCAGTCACAGAAGAAAGGCCAGAACCCACAGTTTCTGCAGAGTCGCAACCTGAAATGCATAGCCTTATGTGAAGGTTCATGTTTGACCCTATTGCCTTTACATAGATTCACATCATCATCTGTAATCTTTAAAAAAAAATGTAAAAAAAAAAAAATCTCTCTTTTATATAACAGCTATTACATCTCCAGACCTGCACAAGCATGGTGACATCTGGGTAGTTCCAAATACAGATCATGTCTGCACACGTTTTTTCTTTGTGTAAGTACATTTAAATCTATCTCAGCATATATATCTGTGTTGATAAATGTGTATCTGTAAAAATGTTAGTGGAAGAACTGAACTGAAATTGAGCTGAAACTCTCCTTTTTCTCTGTTTTTTCTTTAAACCGCTTGTCAACTAGTTATGAGGACGGACAGGTAGGTGATACGAGTATAAACACACAGGACCCGGGTATTCATAGGGAGATCCTGCGAGTCATCGGCAATCAAACTGCTACTGGATGAAAGAGTTTGAACACAATACGCTGCCTTGACCTCTTTCCCAAAGCTGGACATTTGAGCTTAGGAGGCCAATACCATGTATTTTTTGGTAACCACATGAACACACAGACACACACACACCACAAAAAAAGATATTCGCAGTCTTCAAAATACACTATTTATACTGTTCCCCTGGGATACATGCATATTTACAGTTATTCAAACTATTACCATTTTGCTAAGTTTATAAATACAAGGTACATTTTGAAAGAGCATGGTATGTCTCTCAGTTCAACTGATGGACTACTTATTTTTTGTAAAGATACAAAAAATGAAAACACTTTGAAGAATATAGTATTTTAAAACTTTCCTGGAGAAAATACAATATTCCTGTGTGGATATGCTCCATCTGACCTTGTTTACTAAGAGTTGTACTTGTTAAAGTACATTAATTTGTGTATACAAAAGGTGTCTACTGTATATGCACTTTATTTTTCTTAATGTATGATAGTTTCAAACTTCCATATAATCTTAAATGCCTTTCAAAGACAGACATATTTATTGTTTGACAGTGCTGAACACAAGTGAGCAACTCCTGATGCTGACTGCATTTACAGCTGATGGAGAGCTTTGACCAGTGTAGTTAAAAAACGAAGTCCCTGTGCTACAGCTTATATGTCATGCTACTTAAAAGTAGCTGTCAGTTTACAATTTCTAAAGGCCTCAGTTTAGAATTTGCCCAGATTTACCGAACCTGCCACTTCATTAACTTTATCATTTTAAATATACAGTATTGCTGTAACATTTTCATTGGTAAGTGACTATACCAACTATATATATAAAAAATAAAAAAAAATTTAAACTTTATATATTAAGCAGCAGCAACTAAACATAAGATGCATGCTGCTTTCCTTACATTTTCAAATAATTTGTTTTTCTGGTATGGTTACAGAATTTTTTGATAAAGGACAAAATCGGCACCCAATTGTAAAATATCTTTTCAATATAAATCTTTTTTGTAAGGTAATTTTAAGGCAGAATAAATGTTTGCTGCTTGTTGTTTTTACATTGTAATGTATTAACAGAAGGTTCAAATGTGTGAGTGTTCTGTTCAATTTTTGCAATTCTTTATAGTGATGTTTAGACACCTGTGTGGTTGTTAACTTTACTTTCTAAACATTAATTTGTTCAGTCGTTAAAATCACTAAATCATTTTTGAGAATGATCACCCAATATAGATATTAGGAATCTGTGCATAAAGGTAACACATTTGGTTAAAATTTATTAAAATTGTTTTAAAAATTCTATTTGAGGAAATGCAACTTTTACATAAAGTCAAGATGTAGCACCACAACACTTTTCTCACTTATGGGCAGAATCATGGGTTTTATTAAAAACGGGCACATTAAATATGTAGTACTGATCATTTTGTGTGCAGAAAAGTATTTTGTATTTTTCCATGGGACTCTGAAATATTGGTAAATCTACATGATATTCACTTGCAATATATTCCATTTTATTCCATTGTAAATTTAATTGATCGAATGGCAACAGCTTAATATTACATTTAATCTAAAGTGAAAGTTTACATAATCAATCATTACGCATTGTCAAGTTTGTCATTACTAAAAAAGGGATGTAAATCAGATTTATTACAATGAATATTCCTTCAAATCCACAATCTGATCAGTTAATATCTCTTTGAAGGATTTAAATAGGGGTTAGTTCTTACATGCATGTACACATAACTGTATATCATAACCGTTTCAAAACTTAGTTTTATTTTTATTTTACTTTGTCTTCATTATGATGGACTGTGTTCGTATGTGATAGTTCTGTTTGTATAGTTTTGTACATTTTCCGCACAAATTGGTAAAAAAAAAGAAAAAAAAAGAGATCATGCTACTAGCATTTGGTGCCTTATAGATAAGGATTTAATGGCAAATTTGACAATACTGTCATATGAAAATACTGTATATATTGTAAATAATGCCACAGCAACATGGAGGCCAAATATTTTCTGTAGTACGTTTTTACTTTTTCCTTATTTTGCGAACAGATCAAGCTTTTTGGCTTTTTACAAGTTGGAAATAGTAGCTTATGTATCTGTTTATGTTCATTAAATTCAAATTTGCCTATAATTTACCATTTTTTTGTCTTTATTTCCTTCTAACTGATGTTTTCCTACTATCCGATGTAAACCCCTAAATACTGCAGAATACCAGTTCATACACAGAAGTGTGCAGCCTTACTAGTCCCACTCAACTTTGATCCACAGTCAGTTTCCAAATGCAAGAGCTGTTCATTTTTAATTACCATAAAATGCCTGAAAGAAGCGGTGCATGACCGTAATTTAGTATTACGTTGTGGAATAGAGGACTTAATTTTATTTCACATGTCTGTCCTCTGAAGCACAAATAAAAATTATTCCAGTGTTCCTATTGTTGTTTTTTCCCCATAAAATCGAATACGTTAATAATTTAGCCATATCTGCAAATTAGTGTTAGGACAGGTCAATCATTCACTCAGGACATTTGGCACAGGTAAGTCGGTTAGACTTTTTGATGGTCCCCTTTAGACACTCTTGACTATGTAATGTTGCATAAAGTGTTAGCAGATATTAAGCAGACAGTCTACTAATGTTCTACTAATACTCAAGGAGGAAGTGTGTCTGTATCGTCCTAATGCACAGTGAGGAGGAGAGTTTGAGTGGCCAAAGACTCTTCAAGGATCACAGCTGGAGAATTGCAGAGATTAGTTAAGTCTTGGGGTCAGAAAGCCTAAAAATATATCAGACAGCACCTACATAACCACAAGTTGTTCGGGAGGGTTTTAAAAAAAAAATTTCCTCGCTCATCCAAAAACTAACTCCAGCATATTAAGTTGTCAGACATGAACTTCAGACTTCTGGAACTTCACAAGGGCCCTGGTTCTGTGGTCAGATGAAACTAAAAAAAAAATAGATTTTTGGCAGCAAACCCACCAGAAGGGTTTGGTGCACACAGGGATAAAAAAAAAAAAAGTACTCCATGCCCACGGTTAAATATACTGCTGGATCTTTAATGTGGGCCTATTTTTCTGCTAGAGTTCCTGGACATCTTGTTAAGATACATGACATCATGGATTCTAGCAAATACCAACAGATAAAATCTAAACCTGACTGCTTCTGCTAGAAATCCTATAATGGGCCATGGTTGAATCCTCCATCAGGACAGTGAACCAAAACAAACCTCAAAATCAACACAAAAATGTGTGTCTGAGCACAAAATGAAGCTTCTGCCATGGCCATCCCAGTCCCCTGACCTGAACCCTATAATGAGTGGGATGAACTGAAGAGAAGAAGCACCAACATGGAGCTGGGAATCTGAAGGATCTGGAGAGATTCTGCATGAAGGAATGGTCTCTGATCTCTTGTCAGGTGTTCTCCAAACTCATCAGGTGTTATAGAAGAAGACTCCGAGCTGTTCTCTTGGGAAAAGGATGTTGCAATAATTGGATGCCAATAATTGCGGCATCCAAGAAAAACATTTATTTCATAATGAGATTTTTTTTAAAGCTCCCCTTGATCATATTTAACAAAGGTGTCAATAATTCTGGAGTTGACTGTATTATAAAAGTATAATTTGATAGTTTATTTGAAGTTAAGTTTTTGAATAATAATACAAGGACTGATCTGACAAACAGAACACAAAATATAAATGTAATCCATAAAAAACACTGTAGCTTACAACAAAGGTAAACAATTAAATGATCAAGATTAAATTCAGTTATTAATAAAATGCAGAATATTAATGAAGACTGGTTCTTTAACCTCTGATGACTGAAGGGATTGTTCATGTTTCTCAGAATAGTTCATATAATTTTAACAGCAACAAATGAAACAAAAATATGTTTCTATAATCAGTCTCTATTGAACCTTACCATACATGACACCTGATTTAATTACTGCATTTTTATACAGTTATAGAGAATCTAATAATAATATAAAAATATAGGAATGGTGATTACAGGCACAATCTGTAAGATATTTGGATTGAAATATCCAAAAACACTAGAACAATGTTATATATTTTGTTGACTTGTGTACATTATCCCAAATGTTTCCGACAATGTTTAAATCCAGAGAAATCCACAATTTTAACCACTGTAACAGCCCATGTCATTGTGTTGTCCTCGATCTTACTTTTGTAGAAACCATGGAAAGATGTTTAATATATGTTTCATTAGACAGGTGAGCAACTGCTTGTAACAGCTTTATTTGTAATGCGGCATTTTCTTTATCATTCAATATATTTTAAAATTAATTGCATGCCCTTATCAATTTAGCTTACTGCAATGTGCAACAAGTAGAGTAATAACATAACTTTCAACACATTCAAATGTATTTTTAGTATGATTGTTTTGACCAAGTAAAACAGTGCTGCATTACCCCACAGTCTTAATTAAAGGTCAAATAAAGTGACCTGTATGAGTAGTAATTCAGCGCTTGCAGTGGTTTCATTAGAATGAATTTGAAACAAAATAATGAGATTTTAAATTATCAAACCTAACTGTAACGAAGTTCAATATCAGGGAGGAAAGAGGCAGGAACCAGTGAATGTTAAACAACTTTAATCGTAAAATAAACATAAACAAAACAAAAGGAGCGCATCTGTCTCTCATTAACATTTGATCCACTGTCCTTGTTCTGCTCCCACGTCTCTCAGCATTAATGTTAAAAAACCTTTAATACATTTGCTCTTCCATGAACATGATTTCTACCCGAGTCCCGTCAGATTGCTTTCCATCGGCTACGGAAGTGAAGGTGACAATTCCCATGATTCCACACTCATTCACGGTGTCATCATCAAGATATGCCTTTTATTGTTTTGAATAATCAACCTCTAGCAGCGAAACTTGCTTACTGTGCCTTTAAAATCTAATTCTGTAGATATGATCCTTTATCGTATTGACATTAAATGTTTACAGTTAAAAGCAGAATGTGATTACTTCTGTTTCTCTTATGTACTAAAACATGGCAATTCAAACTGTGTGCATCCTAAACTGTGTTAAACGTATAGAGTGGCTGTAAAAAAAAAAAAGTGCTGTAATTGGCTGGTCATCTTGAGACTGCAGTACTTTTTGTATTATGACTTCTGGTTATAAAAATTATATAGTGTTTGTACTGACAACAAAGTCCATAGAATCAGCAAATTCCTTTTGCTTTCAGTTCATCTTGTACTCGTTTCAGGTAGTCTGGATCTGGGTAACCATAACTACAAAGGCAAAAAAGCATTGTTACAACACTATAATTTTAGATTATACTGTGCTGAAAATAAAAAGGGCTTGTCTGAGATTATATAACAACCAGAAAATGTTTACAACGCCCAAACTGTTTACTTACTGCGTTGGCCCTCCATCACGAGACGTCTTATGGTGAATGTCATTCCAGGTCACCACGTTGTTCTTTCCAGTGGTAGACGAACACCCAATAGTGAAAGTGAGTCGCTGCTCAAATGCCCTCTGCAAAAGCTTCAGTACATTGTTCCCCTCTGTTGAGTCAGGGAGGTAAGCTATGCGGGACGCACCCTGGTATGCCATGCCTGGGTTCGGGTGTTCATTCTGCAGAGTATGAGGTAACCAAAAGACTCAGAGGTGTAACTGATTGTTGTCATATTGAACAGCTCAAAGCAGAAGAATGTCTTACAATGCATTGCATTCATAAACTCACCCCCTGGTATCCACTTGGTATGTAGTAGCTAACTACGATTGTTCCATATTTTTCGTATCCAGGTAAAGAAGATCTGTCCCTTGAGACAGTCATGGTTCCTCCTTTTGGTTGCGTCCCTGTAAGATTGCCGTATATCTCTCCACACATCGGACAGGCTGGTTTCAACTGGAAAGCCCTATCTAAACAGTCTTTACAAAATTTGTGCTTGCATTTACTCAAGACTCTGCAATCGGGTGTCTTGATTGTCTCCAAACATATTGGACATGTCTCATCTTTGGCTTGGTCTATTGGTTTCTCTTCTTTCACAGGTTGATGGTAAGGTATGTCATCATCTTTTGTTTTTCTTGGGGTTTGGTGCTGTGAATACATTCCCATTGTGTGCTGAGCACTCCCATTCAAAAACGTCTCGAATCTTTCAAGGCTAATGAAGCTGCCAGTCAGTTCCATTTGATTTCGCCCTGTATTGATTAAGAGTTCTGGAAACTCTTCCCTGCAAAGTGCAGTCATTTTTTGATTGTAAACGTATGTCCTAGTTTGCAGCCCTGTTGCAGTCTTTTGATATAATGTTATAAACTGTTCTCGTGCAAATTGAGCGTTAATGTTCTTACCAGTTTTAGACGTAAAATTCACATGACTTTTGTACCGATTTATGGAAACTGCATTCCTATTTTCGATTGTGTGAAGTTCCTTAGATTTCTTTTCTAGGATGTAACGCATCACAACGTCATCAACCTTGACTGGTTGAACTACTAGAGAGTCACTTTGAGCTTGTCCCAGACCTGCTGCAGCATGCTCCTTTAGACTCATTTCCTCTCGTCTTAGATCACTACTTCCATCATATGTTGTTCGCGTAATTATACACTTCTCATAAATTTCGTCAATATCTTGGAAAGACCCGGTGGCAACTGTATATACACCATCACGTTTAAGTCTCACTGTCTTGCCGTGAAGTAAGCTTGAAACTGAAGTTGGCGGTATAGTGGCTGGAATCTTAAGTCTCACTTCAGTAAATATCTGCAATAAATTAGAAAGTAACAATCATAGCTGACGTATTAACAGGGCATCTGCAGAGATTTTGAATCAATTTAACACCTTCAATTTGATCAAACCGATGTCACGCTTATGTCTAAAGACTATTAAACAGACGTTAAGGAAAAAGCAGGCTTTAAGAAACTCACAGTAGCTAACGTTACACCTATATACGCAGTACAGTCAGATCAAAGTAATAATTAAAGTTTTTAATTCTCTGAACTGATATTAAATCCATAAACGATAAAGACAAATACAGTTATATAGGTTTCAGCATGACTGTTAACAAACTTACCTTTGGCGGGTTCGTCATCTCTTATCTGTGCCGATAGCGTCTTTCAGTTGTCAGGCAAATCAAAACAGTATCCACTGTACACAAAACGAGCCAAGTAGCCTAGCCTACATATCGTAACCGTGTTTCAGGAAAAAGTATTTATTCTTGTCAAAAGAGAAGCACAATATAAATCGTTCTTTTGGTCCAATATCACACTGGCACTCAGAACAATGTTTTCACTTTTTGAACGTAAACACTGCGATTTAGTTTCAGTTTTGAAGCAGGCACTCATGCGCAGTAAGATGTTCCGGGTTGCCAGATCCCAGAAGAATTTCCAGACTAAAGCCAACTCAAAAAACTACTGATCTATAATTACTAAATTAATTCTCTCTGTGTTATAGATTAAAGGATCACAAAATAAACGTTTTGATTTTATTTATTCTGTTTAAAATTTTTATGTATGATTTTAGCTAGATTTGTGTAGTAGCCTATGCGCATGTTTAATTATTTAATCTGTATTTTATTCCTATTCATTTAGCCTACCTTTTTTTTAATTCTTTTTTTTTTTATTATTCTGTCTTTGATTTTAATTTTCATCATTTTTGTATTAAATTGTTTAAAATGTGAGCTTGGTCTTGAATTAAAGGTGGATTAAAACAATGCTGTGAGGGATGATAGGCCTAGTCTTTAGAATGACACGCACTGCATAAAGTCCTAGAGCATGTCATTTCACAACTTGTTTTATAGAGTTTTTGTCAACTGGAAGTTTTTTTTTTTTTTTTCTGAAAGATGTTTTGTCAGACTGTAATTCTGTCCCTCATTCCACTCAGAAATTAAATATGGTGCTACTCTGTAGGTCTATAGGCCTAACCATGAATATGTATTCATGAATAACATTATCACAGTGTGATAAAATATGCTGACATATAGCCATAAAATGCTAGGCCTATATCTTTAGGCTAGTTTTTGCCTTAAAACAAGTATTGGCCTTTCAGTTCCCCAATTCTTTGAACACAGTGTAGTTTGTACACATCTCCATACAATAAATGAAAAACTGATCTCAGCTAAGACCATTATTAGGCTAATAGTCTGCATACACTTTTCATTCACTAAGGTTACCAGGTATTAATTCCAAGGATTGATGCACTTTAGTAAAAGGATCTATTTTCATTTTTATTTGTCTACAGAAGCTTTTTGGTTACCACAGTATATTATAAAAGTAGCCCAAAATCTGCAACCTGAGACTGCATTTTTAAAATAGCCCAAACATGGAGGAAAAGCACAACCCTGGCAACACCAAATGTGTTAAAAATATATGGAACACCAAAGGGTGCATTTTTTTTTTTTTTTTTGCATGCATTTTTCAAAATTTTATTATATATATAATTTATTTATTTTTTTCACTCGGGGAGGTGGTCTGGGTGAAGTGAAGGGGGACAGTGACTGGACCGGGCCCCTATGGATGGGCGGATCGATCCTTATACATAAAAATATAAATCTTAGGGTGTTTTTTTTTTTTTTTTTAACTCAACCCAAAAATGTAAAATCTGTCAACGTTTATTTACCCTCATGTTGATCCAAAAAATATGGTCTTCCACAGAAGAAAGAAACGCTTACAGGCTTAGAACAACATAAGAGTGGTTGAATAAGAGTGAGTAAATTCATTTTTGGGTGGACTATCCCTTAAAATGCATTAAAACCACAGTCACCACAAAAGTAATATGGTTACCACCACAGTAACCATATTTTAACCATGATTTACTATGGTCTCATAATGAAAATAAAATGTGGTATCTCTCATTCCTCATTCCTCTTGGTGCCAATGCTGTGTGTAAATTGGGAATAAATTACAAATCAACTACACATGCTGCCAGACCTTTAGAACGAGACGTTTTTTTTTTTTTTGTTTTTTTACAAATTAAAAGAAAACAAATCTGTATATCAGGGTATGCAATTTATTTATTTTTACTTGAATACATAATGCACAAGCTACAGAGAAAGAAATTTAATAAAATGCTACAAATGAGTCATTTAGAAATCATAAAGCCCAAATAATCCATCCTGATTGTAATAATACCAAAAGTAACCTGCAACCAGTTACAGTGAAAATGCATTCCTCATTCAGTAGATATTCACTAATTAGAGTAGAAAAACATTTACACCACAAGAGGGAGTTAGAGGTGCATTCAGTTACAACTCAATATGATTTTACTCTTTTTCCCAGTCAAATTTTATTTTGCAAAGTTTGCTGCTTCAGTATTTGAAAGGTTATTTTTTTCTCTATGGGATTAAGATCCAGAGAGTTGCCTGGTCACGGATCCAAAATGTCACTGATCTCCAAGCCACTTCATTATCAGTCTTTCTTACCTGATATGATGCTCATGATGGAAAACGCACAGATCATCAACAAATTGCTCCTGGATAGTTGGGAGCCATTTTGATACCATACTTTATTCATGGCAGTGTTTCTGGCATTATGAGAGAGCCCACTCCCTTGAATGAGAAGCAACCCCACACATGGATGGTCTCAGGATGCTTCACTTTTGGCACAGCACAGGACTCATGTTAGCGTTTATCTTTTCTTTTCTCACTGTATGTGCACATGCACTAACACCTACCTGCTGCAAATATTGAGCAAGCTCTGCACTGGTGAAGACATGATTCTGTAGCCGACTCAGGATGAGACAGTCGTGGTGCTTACTGGACACTCTGGGACGTCCTGAAGCCTTCTGTCACTTCAGGTTGAGCAAACCAGATAAATGTGCACTTTACTCTCTATCCACAAACAAATACTTAGTGCTATTGTAAAAACACTGAAAGATTTAGCATGATGCCGATATATTGGAAAAAGGACAGCATCTAAACCTTTTAACAGCACTACCAACACACATTTAGCAGAAACCCACATTGTCAGAAACCCTTCCCCCTTCCAAGATATCATTAGGGACCCATGTCTCCAGCGAAACATCATCAGAGAGGCCCACCAGCATCAGTGCATCACTGGAGACCACCTGCCTGCACAAGAGCACCAGCAGACCCACCAAAGACTGCTGTACCTAAATAATCAGTCCCTTTAAATAGATACAAAGACTAAATTAAACTGTTTTTAGGCTAATGTTAGAATGTGATAAACTCCAGTTTTGAATTCATTAAGGTTTTAGTCACTTCTTTTCCAATTCAGCTGGAAAATTTACATTTTGTCGCGGGCTAGCCGATATACCGTCCAGAGAATAGACTTGTGAAGTTCACACTAGTAGATGTACAATTTCAGACGTCCACCAGACGATGTTCTACATAATTACACTAGATGGCAGTAGAGTAGTTTAAAATAACTTAACAAACAAAGCATCCTCTGTTTGCTTGATCGCTAGATGGCAGAAGAGGTCGCGCTTGTGACAAATCAATAACACCCAATCTGCTTTTTAGTAATAAGGTTGCAGTTAGACTTTCATTTCGACAACACACATCAAGCAAATTCATGCCAAAATCGATTGTTGCAACACCTTCTCTTAATGTTTTGCTTCTCTGACCAGGGGGAAATATAGCACTTACAGCATGACACAGGCTGCTCACACGCAGACACAACTGTCACCCAAAACCCACATTTCTTCTGCACTGTGTCATTTGCTCTTTGAGTTCATTTACATTAAACTTAAGGCTGTAAATGGGCGGGAAAAAAAAAAAAAAATATATACATATATATATATATATATATATATATATATATATATATATATATATATATATTTCTATGCGCTACATGTTTTTGTTTTTTGTAGGCGGTTGGTGGCATTGCACGTCTGGCTAACATGAAATTCTTAAAGGGGACCCTAATTGGAGTGAGACTTCACCATTGAGATGCTCCTGTCGGATATCACACAATCGGCCACCTGCACATGACACAAATTATGTGTCCGTACAAGACGACTTGTCAACGACTGTTTGGGACATTTGTGAAAACAGGAGGACAGCAGCCAAACGAGGCTCCCGTTCATCACAGTATGTATGCCTGCCTCTAGAGAAACTAGAGATTTTGCGTCTGAGTTGAGGGTATCTTCATCTCTTCATCTTGCATTAATCTTCGAGATTTTATTCGTTTATACGTTTTATAATTTTTCCAAGTTTTAGTTAAAAAGCGCTTCTAGTTATTTTTTTTTTAATCCCAGTTAATTTCATGATAGCCTACGCACGAAACTGTTTAAATCAAACGACATAAAGCGACTTAATATTTTGTACTTAATTCGACTTAATTATGCTATTTAATTTGTTTAGATAGGTCTATTTATTTATTTTTTGACTATGCTGTGAAAAAATGATATAGCCTAATGTTGTTTATTTTCCCCGCACTCTGTAACAGTGATATAACAGGGCACGCTTCTCATTTTTTTTTTTAAAGACATAATCATAATAGGAGTTTTTTTTCCTTCTTTATTGTAAATGTATTAAAATATCCAGAAAAATATTTCGTTTGTAATCACTTTGAACATATCAAAGTAGCCTAAATACAAAACAAATGCGGCTTTATTGAGCGCGCATAATATTTTTTGTGGAATATGTTAAATAATAATATATAGGGCTAAATAATAATATATTTTATAAGTTATAAGTTAAAGGATACTTAATATTAAGGTTGATATAATTAGAATGAATAGCTATTAAAATGAATAGCAAATAAAACGTGAATAGCCTATTATAGTGTTTTAAGATTTGAGTAAATTTCAGGGTTTTATAATCTTGGATAGGCTACTACTAAAAACTTTTGTTAGGCCTATTTAAATTCTATAAAATAATAGCCTAAACTTGATTAAGCAACAGCAACAATAATAGTAGGCTGATAATTTTTATTTATGAATATTATTTATTAGCCTATAATTTATGTCTCGAGCAGGTTCTAAGCTGAACGGTAGAATATATATAGTGCGAAATATTCTCATAAGAAAAGAAACATGTTCTTTTCTATTTGAACCATTATTTACATTCGCCTTGACACCATGGCAGATTTATGTTTCTCTCATATCGATTTGCGCAAAATGCTGGAAATCACTGCGTTGCTAAAAGCAAGACGCTGTGTCTGCAAACGCATGCATCACAGCGAAAAATATCAAGCACTGCCCCGGTCCAAGCACATCCAGACTGGCAGAACAAGTATCACTGCCAGTCCTCAGATAGCACGGATCCCAAAAAGGCCACCAGTGTGGATTTAATGGCAGTGAAAGTATTATGTGGAATCGGATTGAGGGAGATCTAGACATCTGTCAAAAGCAGCCAATAGAATGTACATTAGTAATATTGAACCAAGAAAGACGTCGGCAGATCGGGGAGGATTAAGTACAATTCATAATCTGATCACGAAAACTCGGCTGCTTGAAAGCATCCAGGCCGCCACAGTGCATATGACAACAGAGGCACAGATCAAGATGCCCTTCTGCGTGAGATTCACAACCCAGACTAAGTGTTATCATGGACATTAGCTTACCTCTTACCTCCATTTTCTGCACATAAATTACATCAAATAAATGTTACTTTTCATAAAATGTTTTAAAAAAATTAAACTTTGAGGGGATGTGATGTTTGTTTTTACTTTTAGTACTAATAGGGCTACCTTTACAAAACATTTTCTATTATTTGTTTGATTTACTTTTTGCTCTATAATATTAAATAGAAGACAGAGAAACTTTTTTTTTTAATTTTTTTTTTTTTTTTTTTTTACATAATGCTTAACAACATCTTTCTATACAAAGTCCATGATGACCTCCTGATGCCATAGACCTCACACCAGACTAAATATTGGTGTCAGACAATGGACACTATAAGCAGGATAGACAACAGACAGCAAAGAGGGACAGCTAATCTGATCTAAATATGACAGGGGCAGTGGGGTGATGGGACGGGGGTTGGGTGGGGGGTGTAGGGGAGCTTAATTATGTTGTTGTTTTGCCTCGCTGTTTTTTTTTTTTTTTTTTTTTTGCTCAAAAACCCTTTATATGAAAAAGAGGTCCATGAGAATAATTGAGATAATTATACATATTTATGTGTTTTGGGTTTTCTTTCTGAAGTCCCTATAAACACGCTCTGTTATTAAAGATGCTATTGTTACTCCTACGCTGACCAAAAATACATTAATTGTCATGTTTTGGACAGTGCTATTAGCTAGGACTTGTTTAGCATGACTGGCTTATTATTGTGCATCTTATTAATTATCATAAACACTTAACAATTCAGTAACTTAAAGAAAACTGATTTTGAAGCATGTCAGATTCTTGATAGTGTTGTGATGATTGGCTAAAAGAAATGTATGAAACACATGCTTGCTAACATAATTTGTTTTCCTTTTTCCTTAAGAGACAGTAATACACTTTACATATATTAGATTTTTTTAAAATCACACACTAATTTGCATTACAGGAAAAAAACATTACTGTCGTTACAAATATAACGTGCCAATTGGTTGTCCAAATGTTCCACGTTTATATTCAGATCATAGCTGTGAGGAATTTAGATTATGCTGTACATTTTTAAGCAGATGAAGACTCAAAATGTTGTGTGCGCTTTAAGAGCATACAAATGAGGCAAACATCTAAGGATCATCTGAATCCTATATATTAAACTGAGCTGGATACTTTAAAGAAAAGATCCAAAGCCTATTAAATCCAAGAGAAGTAGCCTTGAGTTTAGGCAAATCCATCTATATGATTGTTACCTTGGGAATGGTCTGAAACATTGTTCCGTGACAGGAGACATACCACGAAGGAACCATTTTCACTGTCAACCTGTAATGTGACTGTCAGGCTTAGCATTGCTATCTCTATCTTAGAGTGTCTATATAATTTGATTCCCAAAGATGAAATACGGTAGATTTCCATGATTTACATACTTAAAACACTTTGTATAAGAATCTTACATTTTCAGCCCTCTCGTCAAATTACAATGTCAATAGTGACAGTCCCTTAAAGCTGATATGATGAATAGAACAGATACATGTGCCTGGGAAAGAGCGAGAAGGATGGCAGTGTTTAAAATGTGAATCGCCTGAGAATGACCCACATGAAGTCACCTCTCAGAGCGCTGGGTCTTCAGAGGAACTTACATGCGATAGAGCTTCCACCTACAGCCATCAAAACATCTCACACAATTGGCCTTAACAAAATATGAAAGCTAGTGAGGTCAACACTGAATGATGTCACAGCTTTACCCAAAATAGATTCCTTTTAATAAGTAAATGGAAATGGAATGAGACACAACACAGTGAAGTATATTGTAATAAGAAGGATATATGTACAAATTTAGAGTTTTTGAAAACCAACATTTTTTTACCTCTGTAAATAAAAAGATCTGCTACATGATACACAAAAAATAAATATGGCTCGATGACCAGTAGCCATTTCTTCTAAGGAAGTTTGAGATATTGGTTAAGCAAGTCAAAAAAAAAGGCTAATCCTTCTCCTCTGGATAATTAGTTGACTTGATTATTATTCATACAGATTATTAGATTGTATTTGAGGCTGAGAATAAATAAATAACAGTAGACTTTATAATTGATTGTTTAGTTGACTCATGGCCAGGGTCAGGATGTTTATACTTTTATGAAAGCTCTATGTTAATTCCAGTATAATTAGGCAATCATTATGGCTCTCTAATTATGCAACAGACGCAGTTTCAGTTTATTTTTTTAAAACAATTAACTATTATTAATGTATACAGTATGTATTAACACATAAATAAACATAACAAATCTGCAGTTCAAAACTCGCATTAAATCAAAATGATCTAATGCATCAAGTTCAGCAAAGTTGTGCATTTTCTTTTAAATTTTGTTAAAACGAGCTCATTCAAAACTCAAGATATCAGACTAACTTTTCTAACACTAAAAGGTTATAGTCCTCGGGTGTCCGGTGAGCTTTAAACTTATATGCATTTGCATTTGTGGAGAGTGTTTCTCTCGTTTGATTCAAAATCAGCCCATCAGACAAAGTAGAAAATTCAAAGTGAAAATGGCTGATGGAGTTGGAAATGGTGTTTGGTTAATGCAGAAGCGCTATTACTGCTGGGGTAATTATGTATATGTGCACAGAACTGTTGAATCTGAAATGTCAAATGGAAAACTGGATGATAGTGCTGGGCTTTTACTGATATGTTCTTAATATCTTACACTTCTACTCTCAACTGTCTTTAATATCTATATCATCACATCAATAAAAGACAATAGTGAATGAAATCAATCAATGTTTCTGTGATAATTTTCGCTGTGATAATTTACAACTGATATTATTACATTATATATTATATCACTTTATACTGTGTATTTATAATTTAATGAAATGCTTTAACATTTTGCATTGCTCTTTTAGAAATAAAGACAAATGTGTTTGAGAAATGCCACCCTGTGGCAAAAGTAATTTATTTACTAAATAACATATGTATGCTTTATATGTCTTATGTATCTATAACAAACAACAGTATTAAGGTTATATTAGACTAATGGATGGCAATACATTAAGTCAGGCGTGTATGTTGCTGTATAGTCTCAAAGCCATGTCGACGAGCAGATGAAGGCAACAGCTGGATGTGAGACATAACAACTGGCTGTAAGAGGAGGGGTGGGAATGAACATTGTCTTGATCCTCTCTTATGGCTTGTGAGGTTTTAGAGGTGGTCTATAACAGGACATCCTTCTTGATTTAGAAATATTTACTTTTTAATACATTTTACTGCATTTGTATCCCAATATGCAACATCCTTATGAAGAAATACAGGAGTGCTTGTGGCCTCACAGGTGTGATAGCTTTGTGTGAGAAAAAGTCCAAAAAATCATTTTAAAAACTTGCAAGAGAGCATGAGTTGCCTGGATTGCTTTTAGGTTATTTTTTTATAGTTTTCCAAAGATAGCTTAAAAATGACCAGGATATAGGGTTGGAACAATCCAATCTCACGACCAATTCGTACATATTTTACGAGGTGGCTAATTTGTACAAATTCGTATGACCTCATCTGTACAAATTAGTAAGTTTTATGCTAAATCGTACGCATTTTACGAGTTGCTAAATTCGTATGAATTTGTACAAATGACCTACCCCTAACCCAGCCCCTAAATCTACCAGTCACTGGGGTTTAGACAAATCGTATGAATTCGTACAAGTGAGGTCGTACAAATTCGTACAAATTAGCCACCTTGTAAAATATGTATGAATTGGTCGTGAGATATCGTTGGGTTGGAATTAAGGTGAGGATAATGACAGAATGTTCATTTTTGGGCGAACTATCCCTTTAAAAGACAATGAAATCCTGAGAGATTAGTCAAGGTTTTATCTATGTCCAGTAACTTGGTTCCTGGCTGATGTTTTTTATCAGAGCACAGCCTGATAAAAAACAGACATCCTCCTGTTGGGAAAAAAGGACTCGCTCCTCACCCTTGGCTTCTAATGCCATGTTAGAAAAACTTAAAGCAATTGCTTTAAGGTGCTGAAATGACATGCTGACAAATGTTATGTTTAGACTAATAGTTAAGGCACTCTGTAAGGGGAGCTGTGCATGTCCCTCTGAGTATGCTGGAGACAAATTTACAAATGGACTTTCCCCTGATGACAGCTTTTAAGTAAAGCTACATCAGAAAGACTGCAGATAGTCTCCATAGTAACTTCCACAAATTAAACACCTGAAAAGAGTGAAAGATTACTGGGGCCTCTTCCTCCTTCTGCTTTTAAAGTGGACAAAATTCATGATAACCTGCACAGGAAGTCTTGTCTTGGGAAACTTTTGACATTCTCTCTGCAGTGGTTTATATAATGGCTTGGTAGCACTTTATTTTACAGTCCTGTTCTCCATGTACATACTGTGTATTTATTATAATAATTGCAATAACTGGGTAATAACTAGGTACTAACCCTGAACCTAACCCTAAACCTAACCCTAACCATGTAGTTACCTTATATTACCCAGTACTTCCTTAGGTAAGTACACTGTACGTACATGTAAGTGCACGTACTGTAAAATAAAGTGCAACCAATGGCTTTTATGAGAACATGTGGATGCCAGTGTGTTAAGGACTTTGACTGCATAGAGAACAACATGAATAATATTTTCGCCAAGGACATCACAACTCATTGTATATTGGTCTGCCCCAAAGTACGTTATCCTATCTACAGCAGCCAGGCTGTTAACAGGGTTAGGAAAGAGGGATCACATTTCCCCAGTTTTGGCTTATGGCTCCTGGTGAAATTCATGGTTGATTTGTTTTAAATGCATTATTTGGTCTCACACCCCAATATATCAGTGACCTTTTACACCCTTACTGTCCAACCAGAGTGCTCAGGTCTTCTGACCAACTGCTTTTAAAGGTTCCTTTTTGCCGTTATAGATCTAAGGTTGAACGTGTTTTTTCTGTGGTAGGTCCTAATTATGGAATAGTCTTTCTTTCCATGTGAGGTCATCTTCATCGCTAGCCATTTTACATTTTCTGTGGCTTTTGAACAAATCACGGAATAAGTTTTCAAGCTGAAAAAAACATGATGTTGTATTTATTTATTTTTTGTATGTATTTGTATTTTTGATTTATTGTATTATGTTTTATATTTAATACATCATTATTATTTTTTTCTTGCTTGATCTGTAAAGCACTTTGGATCAACTTCTGTTGTTTTTAAATGTGCTATAGAAATAAAGGTTGACTTGTTTTGACTAATACGGAACTATGGATACTGACATAAAAACAGCTTTTTGTGTTTTTTTTCTTTTTCTTTTGGGATGACCTTAAAAATATTGGTAACACTTTAAGACTTTTTTTAAGGGTCTTTTAACTACTTGCTTATTAGCTTGCATATTACTGTTTAATTAGTACTTATTAAACACATATTAATGCCTTATTATACATGACCTTAATCCTACCCAATACCTAAACTTAAGTAAATTGGGAGTTTATTAAGGGAAATGTTGTAGTTAATAGTGAATATGTGTTCCCCATACAAAGTGTTAAATATTAAACAATCTTAGATCTTATTGTGAACTGCAGATACTTAAACACCCCAACACCAACTTTGTTGCAGATTTAAAAATTCTTGAAAGTAATTCTTGAAGCATGCTTGCTGCTCACATATGATGAGGAAGAGAATTTTAAAGCATTTTCTGTAAGAAACTGCAAATCTTTGCTTCTCCACCAAAATATTATTGTTGTTAATGTCCTTTCTGCTACTGAATTATTACAAATTACAAAGTATTAGTATTAGCCTTTCACCAACAAACAGCTGTATATGATTCCTTTCACAGGCAGCTTATAATCTATTATTACTGTAAGAGGAATGTCTTCTGCCTATGATGCAAGATACATTACATCAGGGAAGCTGTATGTATGTAAAATGAAATACTTTCTAACAATGGCTGGTATTAAAAAACAATACTGAGCAAATTCATGCATGACCTTGACAAAAAAAAACAAAAAAAAAAAAACAAAACAAACAAACAAACAAAAAAAATCCCCAAAACAACAACAACAAAAAACCTTAGTCCTGTCAAAAAGGAAATGCTTTAAGAGGTTCAGCCGAAGAGTTACTGCAGCTGATGTTGTTGTTTCTTTCATAAGTGGCTTCCTGCCATGCAGAGACCCTTACTTGTTTGTCAGGTCTCATCAGCACAAACTCAGAGATTCAGACTCTGACTAACCTGTTTCTGACTCTGACCACTAATACCATAAATACCTAAAAATGTTAGAGTGTTTTTATGCTTATGTCTACACCAGCTTTGTTGTCTTAGCAAATAGTGTAATGACCATTCATATGATACAAACGATACAAACAAAAAATACAGGAAATATGTACACAAAATGTTAAAAAAAATAGAACAAAAGCATCAGTATTTAGTGTGACCTCCTGGACTTCTTCCAGTTTCTCAAAGAAGAAAATCTAAGAAACTTGAGAATACTGCATTCAAATGTCCTGTATTTTCTGGTTATATTCTAATAAAGAGACTGAGAAATAATTATAAATGGTCATTATACCATTGCTAAAACAACATCTAATAGTGGCCTAGGACTTTTGCACAGTACTGTATATATGAATCGATGAGGTCGTATTGATTGTAAATCAATTTTATAAAATCCTGCATGGTGACAAACTGTACCTTTTAAGGTTATATTTTATTCAAAGATGAAATAAACTTACCAAAGCATATAACAGAGTAACCTCATGAAAGATCATGGTTTTTAATTTATAATATCTGAATTCATAATTAACAGCAAAGTAGGCGAATGACATCATGCTTTCAAAGCAACTCAAACTAAAACTGTATAGATGCAGCAAACACTCATGCCAATCAAAAATTCTAAATCCATTAGCAACCTTGTGGCCCACTGCATAATGAAAACACACGCTCACTTTTGCCAGAGTCAGATAAAAACACCACTTCAAGTCTCTCGGGACAAGAAGAGCCATTTCATGTCTGCATGAAAAGCAGTGTTGTGGACATTTGAAATTATTCTTTAATTAAGAGATATTATGTGTGCCACACATTGAGATATTTCCATAAGCACCATTGTGGATGGGTGTAAACCAAACTGTGCTTGAGTGAGTGCATTGCAATTACTGTGAAGGTTAGGTGTAGCACAGGGGGGTCAGCATCATGGCTGGCTTTCTTTTCAAACCAGCACTTTAGGTGAACTGTTACCATGATCTGAATTGCATTTAAAAGGAAGGCCTTAAATCACAATGCACCATTGGTACAGTGTAGTTCTTCCGTTGGCAATTGTTGTTCTACTATGCGTGAAATGTATTAGAATAGCATTACGTTGATGCCTCGACAATTAGAAGTGCTTCACAGAGACATGAATCTTCTTGCAACACAATCAATTTGTTTCATGCAGGAAGAAAGTGAACGCGCTCAGAGTCCCTCAAGGTGCTAACTGAACACGAGTCTTTTCCAGGGCAGCACCTGGAGACTCCGTTTGTGACACGCTGTTGCCCATGGCTGCCTTCCAGCAGTGCTTCTTTAGGGATCCGAGCATGTAGAACAGGGGTTGGAACAACCGCCTCGGAATCTTTAGCCACGCGCCGCCTGAAACTTTAATGGTGACACGAGGAACGAGTTGTCCAGATGTGAACAGGGAATACCTCTGTGATACGGACAATAATCCCTCCTCCTGTGAGTGTTGTACAAAACACTCTAGAGCGTTCGAGTATGTGTGCATGCGTTAGCAGGACATAGGGAGCGATGACTGCTTGAGTTAATTTCTCTTACTTTTTTTTGTATTGTTTTGCCAAATGACAAGTTTCATACCATCTGCTTCCTTTCCCCTGTTAATAAGTTTTCCCAGCCAGCTGAGTGCCCACTCAATTATTTAGTACGGCGGGGCCGCTGTCAGATCCATGTCCATCTCACCGAGATACAGCCAAGAACTGCTCGCAAGAACTTTATCACGCTGATAGATTAGTAGCCGAAAGATATGATGTCAAACACAAGCACAATAATCAACATACTGGACTTCACCAACCAAATGGTTTACAAATTAAAACCTGTGCTGGTAAATTATTATTTTTTTTTCAATGTGATCTATGAAATTTATGTCAATTCTGAAGAAATGTAGTACACATTAAAGTATTGTCTTGTAATTTAGTGGTCAGTATAGTTCAAATATACAAGTAACAACAAAAATAAAACATATCTCTCTTCGATCTAATTCTGTTTGAAATACTTTGAGTAACCAATGATGTTATGAATTTTCAACAGCCATTTGAAAATTATTCCAGTCTTTAGTGTCAAATGATCCTCCAGAAATCAGTCTAATATGCTGATTTGTTATTTTGTTGAAAACTGTTGTGTTGCTTAATATTCTTGTGGAAATCGTGATTTGTTTTCTTTTCTTTGATGAATAGAAAGTTCAAAAGAACAACATTTATTTTAAATAGAAATCTCTTTACTGTCACTTTTGATCAATTTAATGCGTGTATATAAATTTGATATCAAACCATTTGAATGTGCACTATAAAAATATTAAACTATGAATACAACAATTATTATTCATATAATTATTATCAATTAACTTTTATTCGTAAGTTAGAAAGCATTATTTAATGCTCTGTACATGCTCAGTTTATATATATATATATATATGAAATATCAAACTATTTGAATGTGTATTATCCCTTTTTAAATGTGTATTGGTAAAGTGTTGTCAATTTTAAATGATCTCGTTGTTCACTCAAATTTCTTTTTTAAACCTTTATGGATTTCACTGTCATATGATCTACAGTTGATTAATTGGATCTTATAAAATTCATATCATCACCAAAGGTGTTATGGTACTTTTGCCATCTTATCAGTATTCCCAAAGTAAATATCGAACATGTCAATCTATGCAAAGACAAAGGCTTAAATTAAACACTTTTTAAGCACAACGTCATTAATCGTAACGTTATATGTGAATCCCTGTGTACTTCACAGTTCTTATTACACTGGCATGTAAAACCTTTGAACCTTTATGGATGTCACTGTCATATGATCTGCAATTGATGAATTGCATCAATATAAAATTCATATCATCACCAAAGGTGTTATGGTTGCTTTTGACATCTCATCAGTATTCCCAAATAAATATTCATAGAAGATGTTCTTAATGTGAAAGTGGATTTAGAGTGATATGATGTTTTTCACTGAACACTGCTCCACTCTAAAGTCCTCTGCCAGGATCATCGCTTGCGCTGCCAAGCCCTTTATTGTATTGGCTCTTGCCGTTGTGAATTGTGATCTGAAAATGGTGCTGTAAAAAGCCAGGACCTTTGATGTGTTGTGCTAATTTGATTACCATATTACACTCTTCTGTTTGCATGCACTTTGCCATGTGTACCTCATAAAAGCAAACACTAAACTGCCTTTACATGACAGAGAAACAACACAGCATTATACACAATGGCTACTAGTAGTATTGAATGAGGATGGAAGGCAAAAGAAATACAAAGGATGATGAGAATGATTTATTGTTGTTTATGCATGTGTTGTATGTTGCAAGGCTAGTTCAAACTGCCCTAACAAACACAAACTCACACCAGTCGTTAGGTTGTGTTGAATCAGTGTTAAAGGGATAGTTCACCCAAAAATGAAAATTTGATGTTTATCTGCTTACCCCCGGGCATCCAAGATGTAGGTGACTTTGTTTCTTCAGTAGAACACAAATTATGATTTTTAACTCCAACCGTTGCAGTCTGTCAGTCGTATAATGCATGTCAATGGTAACAAAATCTATGAGTAAAAAAAACATGCACAGACAAAACCAAATTAAACCCTGCGGCTCGTGACGACACATTGATGTCCCAAGACACGAAACCATCGGTTTGTGCGAGAAACCGAACGGTATTTATATAATTTTTTACCTCTAATACACCACTAGGTCCAAGTGCCTTGAGCGCGCGCATGGCATCCGGTGCGTGAGGTGTGTACTGTAATTTGTCTGTGCATGTTTTTTTTTACTCTCATAGATTTTGTTACCATTGACATGCATTATATGACTGACAGACTGCAAATTTTTTTATCTTTACACTTCCCTTGTTTTTTTTTAAATAAATTGAAACAATTTAGTAAATGTCAAGTTTCAAGCATTACATTTTAAAAGTAAACAAATAGTTTGTAGTAATTTTCAGTTCTTCAGGCCTGTTCACACCAAGAATGATAACTATAATGATAACAGTAAAGATATAGTTTTAAAAATATAAAAGAATAGTAGAGCGCACACCACAGCTATAACGATAACGGAACAGAGAATCGATACTGTTGCAATCACTTTATTTTTTTCAGCTGATGAATGATGAAAACAATGACAGCCAATCTGAATTCACCAGACTTTTGTCCGTTCACACCAAGAATGATAACTATAACGATAACTATATTAGCGTCCAGATCATAACGCTCTATTTATTCTAAGCATGCGCTGAATTTTGTCATCTGTTACTTTAAATGCACCAGCTCTTTAAAGTCTGGTGGATTCAGCTGGAACAAAATCATTCTGAAACCTATTTCCAACAAAATTGCTTCTCTGTGCTGTTCTAGTTATAGTTTAAGTGTGGGCTCTGCTATACTTTATTTAAATAGATTATTAGAAGAATTATATCGTTATAGTTATCATCCTTGGTGTGAACGCCTAAAGGCCGTTACACATTATTGTACAATAATTCTGTTGATTCAAAGCATATGCTGCCACTTTAAATGCTCAAGATCTTTAAAGCAGAATGGATTCTGATTGGCTGTCAATGTTTGTTTGTTTTTTATCAGCTGGAAAAATCACTCTGAAAGTGATTCCAACGATATTGTTTCTCGGTGCTGTTATCATTATATATAGCCTATAGTTGTTATATAGTTGGACTCTGCTATTTCTTTATTCTTTATCATTATAGCCCTTGGTGTGAATGGGCCTTTAAAGAGCTTGAACATTTAAAGTGGCAGACGCGCACTTAAAATAAACAGAACGTTATCAACCGCTGGTATGGACACTAATATATATATATATCATTATAGTTATCGTTCTTGTTGTGAACAGGCCTTTTCTTTCAGATTTTGAACATATAGCTTTCACAGGATGTTGTGTGATTACGACACTATCGGTGTGTCATTAAATCACCCTAGTTGAGCTCATGAGGGAGAAAATCCTCTTCTGCCCTCTCCAAGTTTGAGTTGGTTTCAAAGTTTGCAAATGTTACATGTGTTTATCAAAACTTGAGATATTACAACTCTTTCTTTTTCAAAACCTCTATCCAGAGACAAAGCACCATATGTGCTGCATTTATAACTCCCTAAAATGGTGAGTGAAGATCACAGCATGGATGTTTCCTTATCAATTTTTAATCATGCTGCCCCAGCAATTCTGTCAACAGTGATTCACAATAAACTACAACCCCTGACACATTCCCTCTTTATGACAGCTATGATCCTTTCCCATATAGAGTTTCTTTGACCTTGAAGTAAATATTGAACATGTCAGTCTATGCAAAGACAAAAGGCTTAAATTAATAAATTTGTTTAATTGAATTTAATTGATTTTTTAAATTTAATTAAATATCCATCCAAGCTTTAACACATACAATATACACTGAAAAAAATGTTGCATGTGAAAAAATATGGTGAATTAATACTCAAAATAACTGACAGTGTATGTTGCCATTTAAAAACCCCAGCTCATAAAAGAATAAACACTGCCAATAGAACATTAGATAACAATTAAAATGACAACACTTCTTAAGCACAACGTCATTAATCGTAACATTATATGTGAATCCCTGTGTCCTTCACAGTTCTCATTACAATGGCAACGGTCAACACTGGCATGTAAAACATTTATCCAGTCAGACTCTAGTGGAGAGAAAATTCTTTATTCAAATCTCCCAGGATTCCACATTCTGGCTCATATTGTAACAGGATGTGACACATAGTCTGCTTTAATCAGTGTTTGAACTGGCAAGATGGCCACGGCTGGGAATAGGGAACCTCCACCATCGCTTACTGAATGCCAGTGGAAGGATAACTGTAATAAAAGGAAACCAAAATAATAATGCAAAACAAACAAACAAACAAACACACACACACACACACACATATTATATATATATATATATATATATATATATATATATATATATGTGTGTGTTTGTGTGTGAAAATGGGGGGGGGGGGGGGGGGGGGGTTAAATTAGCTGGATGAAGAGAGAGAGAGAGAGAGAGGGAGAGAGGAATGGAGAAAGAGAGGCAAAATGAAACAGACAGACAAAAACAGACAGAGGGAGAGGGAGTCAGTCTCTTGTGACCTACATGAAAGCAACGGGAGCGTAGCTGGCTAAATGCACTCTCATATTAATATTTTAAAATGCCGTAATGTGACGGTGAAACCCTCAGAGGACAGATACATCAATTTACAGGGGCCTCGGCTTCAGGAAAGAGAAACAGGGATAATTTGCCATTAGGAGAAATTGTTCATTATGGGCAGCTTCTTAGGAACACATAAACCAAGTCCACTCTCTCACTTGAGCTGCAAATCCACACTTTTGTGTGAATTGAGACATTGCCCCAGAGCTTTAATGCTCCTGGGTCATTAGTACAAAAAGGTTTGTTGTGCTGTTAAATCTGCTGCATGTTGCGGTGATCAATCAACATGAAAGGGGCTTCCCACTAAGACCGGATCACTGTAAATAAATCAATTAGACCATGAGAGTCAAGCTTTTATCAGAATTGTTGTCGCACACACATCTGAGGGGCTTACAGATTCAGACAAGCAGTGTTCAGGTAAACATTCCTGTTCAGATGCTACTCAACACATACAAGCATAATGCTGGGTTCATTGCTCAATATTTCAACCATCAAAATGACACCTCCAGCATGCAGGAATAAAATGTGTTTGCATTCACTCGCCTATTAAGATCTTTATATAGTATTCTAGAATATGTAGAATATGCAATATATAATAGTTCATGTGTATTAGTACTGTACAGTAGCAGGTAGTAATACAGCGTCAGAGTTTTGGACACTCAAGTAGCTCAAGCACACTTTTTTTAGGCAAAACTTTTCACGGTTTCTTGGGTTTCAATTACTTTTTCAAATACTTTTCCAAATTAAGTTTTTAAACAGTTCTATGATTATCAAACATTAGTGGGTCATGTCTATAGCTAATGTGATAAACAACATTCCACTTGAGGGGATTTGATTTTATACATCCCCGAAAAATCACCTTGACACCAGTTGAAAAAACAAAAATAATAAAAACAAAAGGAAAGTGAAGTTAGTTCTGAGAAAAGCTCTAGCCTCATTTGTTTGCAGATGCCATTTGCTTTGCTATCTTAAATATTCACAAGATTTAAATTAAATAAGTGTCCCATTACTTTTTCAGGTCACTGTATATAGAAAAAAATAAGTTGAAATACGCATTTTTAAATTAACATTCCAATCTGTATTAAATTAACATTCAAAGCTAAACTAATAACTGTATTTCTTAAAACTTTCATTTGACTTCAGCACATTTGTAAATGCTTTTCTCTTGCTCAGATGTGTCTTACTCCAGCTAATATTGTATGACTTCCCACAGCTAATAAGTTGCTCTTCGTGATTCTTTTTCAAGTATTTATCCTCTTCTTCTGTTCTCATTTAACTGATTTGCATGTCATTGAGTTTATACACAATGGCCTAATGAGAGATTAATGAGTCACTCAGTAATTATCATCAATTTCATAATTACATGTAGTAGTGTGGCGTAATGGTCTGCCCAGTACGAGGAGGGATGAATGTCTATTCTGAATGTTTGTTGACACCACTGAAAAAAATCACAAAACAAACATTTCAGTCTTTCCACTGTCAGCAATGAGAGCAGGATGCTGGAGTCACAGTTGCTTTAGTTACAAAAATGGGTCCAAATAGCTGAGATGACTCATTAATTGACTGATGGACACTTGACTAACAAAGGAAAGAGAGAGGTATCTTCAGATAACTGGGTGAAAATAATATAAAAAATAATATTAATAAGCAAGAAAAATGCATATATTAAATACATTTATTTCAATTTAAAAATTATTAAAACATTAAGTGGAATATAACATTTTTAGACTACAACAGTTATGAACAGTGAACAACATTAGCAATAATTAAATAATACAGACTCCACAATCATGACAAATAAGAAATCGCAACAAACAAGGACACCAATGAAGCCCTTGAAACCTGCCGAACTGACTGGCAGCCTCGCCAGTGACCTCACGCTTTCCTCGAAACACAATTATGTAGCCAAAGGTAAACAACCACACTGATGACCTATGCTTCCTTTTTTTCTTTGGCTCAGTCACCAGATGGTTCCATTGAGGGAAAGAAATCACTTGCATGACTTGGCTGTCTGCTTGTTCTATTTGCTTACTACTCAGAGACAGGGTCGCAATGAAGTCTCTAATGGTTATAAAACACCTGCTCAGCCAATCAAACAAACAAAACGCAGGGGGGGATTGAAAGCAAAATACCTATGTGATCAGGTTAAAAGGGCTGCTGGCCATGAGGGCTGCAGATGAGACAGGAAGCACAGGCAGATGTTCCACGTATAGAGGTAAGAGTATTTGACCTTACCGCCACAAAGAGGTATACAATCAGATCTACAAGATAATAGATAATTGGATATTTGTAATAATAATGGGTATAATAAAAACCACTGTTGAGCAAAGAGGTTTGTCGGATGATGTGGCGTAGAATTTCAGCAGTGTGCAGAGATTAGGAAACATTAGGAGTCCAGACACAATGGGTTATTTATAGAGCCCCACGCTCATGAAAAACATACAGTTGGGCAAAGTGACTGTGAAACATTTATACAATATGGCAAATTTGGACTTACTTTTCATGTTTGTCTATTTTTCTTTTTTTTGTCATATCAGACCATAATGAACATTTAAATTGATACAAAAATTAAATTGCAAATAACCCTCACAACCTGAGTTTCTTTTTTTTGTACATCTTTTCACCTGCTCAAGCCAATTCAAAATAAATACAATGAATTCAATAACTCATGAAAGTAGCAAAAAGAAATGAATTGAATGAAATGAAAAGAAATGTAATTTTTAATTTTGTCGTTGTTGAAATTTAGACCTTTCATGCAGTACATTCTTATTAAATTCAAATTTAAATAACTTTTATGCGATTTTTCATCTTGCTCCTCATAACAGACAATGCTGTAGCTCTCAGCAATGTTAATGCGGTTATTCTGTTTTCCTGTAATTTAAAACATTAAGACTGTATAAAATTCATTTTTCAGCTGATCATTTTAATAATTTAATAATTTTGTAAAACTGATAATTTTGTAAAACTCATTGTCACTGTCAAGGTCAAAATTGATGAAATGTTACAATAAAGCTGAAAGCTAAGTTTTTTTTTATTTTATTTTTTGACTACAGCAAACACGGCAAGAGTGTTCAATTTCAACCTTCTGTTTCTGAGCCTGAAATAAAACAGGAAACTGTAAGCCAGCCATCTCCTGTGATTAAAACTCTGTGAGATGGCTATGAATACATTAACAGTGAGACATTTGCATGCAAGAGATGTTTTTCTTTTTTGAAACTGCCATTCCTCTTCTCTTCAACATCTCAATCACGTCCCAGTTCCCACCCCTTTGTATTAGCAGACAGAAAGTGATGGACATCCTTTCACTGCCTGCGTGACCTCTGGTAATCCTGTTTCACAGACCGACTCCCCGCTGAAGAAAACACAATGGCGGGTGCTGTACCTCCTCCCAGTCGATATTCTGACAGACTTGATCAAGCAAATTAGTATGCTTTGGTAAGGGCATGACCAAAGACCTTTTCAACACCCCTGTGAATCAATACAAAGACCAATGGATGGCGTGTGTGGTTTTCTTTTTCTTCTTCCCTTTTTTCTCGCTTGCACCTTGCGTTTGTAAGACTCCCACCTTGCTTTCACCTTCCTGAAGCCCTGGCATGAAGTTCAAATTGAAACTGTGGGGGAAAAACAGTTGCAAGTTATAAAAAAAAAAAAAAAAAGGTCTTCTGTGTCTGAGATGTTAAGGGAGTGAGAGGTTTGTTAATGGATACACATGGCAGAACCAAACTGAGGGATCAGGCAATGTGAGACTGACCATTCAGGATTATTTTTTCCCCCCTAATCACTGGACATTACACATAATTTGTGTATGTGTGTATTTGTAACTGTCATTCAAATGTAAAGAAGACATTTTTGATTTGTTTTAGAACTGTAGAATTGCGCCAAATAAACAGAAATGAAAGCATGGCTCTTTTATTCATTTACTTATTTTTATTAGAACACCAAGTTCCACTAACACAATCCGTTACCAGCAAAGATAACAAGCCCACATAAAACCAGATATCAGTGGCACTCAGTCCAATAGAGATGACTGGCACATCCAAAACAAAGCTCAGTGAAAATGCTGAACAGGTTCACCCGAAACAAGCACACATCCAATGCATTTACATTTTTTATGGACAGAATAACCCTCCAAAATCATAGCTGTCCATTTCCAGCGTTAATTGTGTGTGTGCTTATCCCTTTTTCTCCACTCCCATCTATTGTGCCATGGTCATGCCAAGCTGATCCCCTCCCAAGTCTAGGTAGCATTAATTACATCACGCAAATGTAACTGACACAACCTTTTCAACATTACTACACAGCTATAATTGTATATTTTTTAAGTGTGTTGCATGCATAATTTTACTCTGTGAAGTAAATAGCACTCTATCAATTATGCCACAGCTGTTGCAGCAGGGAAAACGTTTCAAGACTAATTAACCCACATTTTCAAAATGCCCCCATCACATCAACAACAGCAAAGTTTCAACTGCAGATCTTAAGAATGTTTTATTTTATTTTTATCTTTTACTTATGTGTGTGTGTGTGTGTGTGTGGATAGAACATGTATAGAAAAGGGAAAATAAATAACAAATGAACACTGATAGCTTGTTTCAGAAGCACAATAACATGGGAGGACACACTTGTTTTATGACATGTCGCACCTCCCATTCTGTCATCTACTATTTCAAAGCAGGGAAAAAAATCTTCCAATATTCAATAATCAGGGCAAGGCCATTGGGGATGTCTGCTGGTGTCTGGTCTAGCATATGTCAGACACCACAGGACCAGTCACAGATTCACTAGCCTCTGCTGACACTAAATGGAGTCTGAGGGTGGGCGAGTCTTGACTGCGCTGTTCCAGATGACACCACACTCTGCAATCTAAGTTAATCAGTCTGGTTGAATACACTTAGAACCCTTTCAGTTCCAGAAGCTATGATGCATAATACAAAAAGAATTTTCACTTGACATTTCAGCAGCAAGGCTGTGAATTGCTCAGTTCCTTCATGTATTATACGATAAGGTTAATCCTTGAAAAGTATTACACCTTTAAGAGTATTTGGTTGAGTGATAGCAATAATAAATATACATGTGTATTTTTTCTTTTGATTGGCTTTTAATTCCTGCAATCCCTTGTTTCCAACATGAGATTACCTCCTTCTACCTCTGGCGCTGCAAAATATTTAGAAAAATAACAACAGCATGCCAAGGTATTATGGTATTAGGGCATCCATCATAGATTAGAGGGGAAAAAACAACAAACTCTTTCCCTTTAAAGGGCCAGGACTTCTTTTAGTTTTATTTATTTCACGGTTTCAAACATTTACATTAATATTCAAATAAAATGTTTACTTACTTAAATAATAAATTACACCTTAAAGTAAGATGTTTCTAATTATAAACTTAAAAGTATAGAGATGATGATAATTTTTGCAATACCCTGCAATTACAATGGTGCTTGAGGTTTTCTAAGGGGCACCTTTACACAGAAATCCTCCCAGTCCAACCAGCACTTTGTCACAACAGATAAACGGCACTCTCCTCTCAAGGATGACTGCGTGAAGGGGACCCAAAGATCCCCCTATGAACTGCTCACTGGCTTAATAAAGAATCAATAGCACTCTAGAGCAATGATGGAGTCTGCCTCCTTCAAATCCCCCTCCGGCCTTGCTGCAGCCATACAGGAGAGTGCTAGCATAAAAGGTGCCTTGGTATCATTTCTGTTGACCTGCGATAGCAAAGTGTTGCATGCATCCTGAGCAAATGGCTTAATGACTGAATTTCTAGTCCACATGGTAGCTGGTCCACATAAGGTACCGTGAGAAAATGCCTTTTGAGAAATATTTGTAAAGAGCAGAACTAAAACTTATTGTCAAGAGTGGTTAGAATGGCCGTTTCCATTTTAGACAAATGCAAACTACACTCTAAAAAAATGCAACTCATGTTAGGTTGAAAATGGACAAACCCAGCAATTGGGTTGTTTTAACCCAGTGGCTGGGTAGTTTTATTTAACCTATTCAAAAATCAACCTATTGTTTAAAACTTACTATATGGCTGGTTTAAAAAGAACCCAAAATTGGTTGGAAATTAAAAAGCAGACACATAATTCCAAGAGGCAACAATAATAATCAAAAGGTGAACATTTATTAATAAGCAATTTAATAAATGTTTCTTGTTTAATAATTATTAATTAAACTTATTAATACATGCTCATTTATTAAACATTAATAAAAGTTAATTTCCAACATACTTTGGGTTCATTTTAAGCAAGCAATACAGTCATTTCTAAACAACAGTTGAGTTAAATCAAACTACAACCAATTTGCTAGGTTAAAAACAATCCAATTGCTGGGTTTGTCCATTTTCAACCCAACTTAGGTTGTTTTTAACCCAGCATTTTTTATAGTGTATAGGCACTTTTGGCTCTGTGGACTCTCTTAAAACACACTTTCACCATTTTATTTAATTTCTCTAATAAAAATGTCCAGTATATACAATATTAATATATAATTTCATAATGATATAGTTTAGTATTGAAAGTCTGAACCTGGACAACAAAAACATTTATACAAGGGATTTTTAAAAAAGTAGAATCATAAATTAATAATAATAATAATAATAATAAATACTGTGATATAGCACCTTTGATAACAATAATAATCATCATCTCTGGAACATAAAAAAAGTGTCAACAAAAAAAAAAGTCAGACTGGCAATGTATACTTATTTTGGTGTGTAAATAAAACTCAATCAGTGTTACCACAAGAATCTGTATTTGCTATATATTTGCTAAATTAAATCACATGCTTCTGCAAACAAAATGAAACAGGAAAAGACGCTAAACTGTATCCGTTTAGCAACATGACTGTCCTGCACGAGTGAATCTCAGAACAAGGCCTCCAAATCATACCTTTGTTACGGCCCTCTCTCTCTCTATGAATAACGTTAAAGGCAGCAGTCTGTTGAAGAGAGGCACTGGAGTTTTATGTGAGCCTGTGGCAGGGGTCAAGCGTCTATTGTTTACAGAAAGAGGAGCAGCATTCACTTGCGACCAACAGGCTGAATAGCATTTGCTGTTAGAGGAGGGACCCTGCATAAAATATACTCCAGCACACACGGCTGCAGACAAAAGCAGAGCAGCCAATTTAGAGTCATTGAGAGATCCGATAATAAAGTAGGTCAGATTATATTAATAAAGTCTGTGTGCGTGCATTTTTATATGAAGAATCATAATGATGTTACAGGCTCGTTATGTCTAAACAGTCACACTGTTAAATTAAAGATGGAGAAACATTTCAGTGTGCAGTTACATTATTATATTAAAAATCTTGCTGATACTGAAAAATACATCTCAGGATAAATGCTGAACAATTTACCACTATATCACACTTTTATTTGTTAATACGGTTGGTTCAACATTCATTTATGAAACACTCATTATATGTGGGTCTTTAACCAACAACAAAGTTGTCATTTGTAGAGTGTTTACGTGATTACGGACTTTGATTTACTTTAAAGGTTAAATGTTAACAAGAAAGGAGGAAAATCGTTTTGCACTGGATAGAGGACTAAATTGGCCCAAAGGTCAGAGTTAAAGTGATGGCAAAAGAGATCAAATCACTTCTACTCAGTCGCACTATTACTCTCTTCTGAATACAAGTGAGCCATAGATCAGCTGTTGTAGATATCACATTATTCTGACTTCAAATTCTGATTGGATGAGCCACATCAAAAGCCAATCAATAAAATGATTATAAACACACACCTGTGATGAAACATTCTATACATTCTATACTAAGTTTGTTAGGCCCCGTTTACACTAGTGTGTTTTCGTTTGAAAACGCATAACGGTTACGCTTGTAGTTTACACTAGTCCTGCGTTTTTGACCCTCGAAATCGAAGAGTTTTTAAAAAACTCTGTAGAGCCCGTTTTACTTTGAAAACATGGGGGTTGCGTTTCAGTGTAAATGGACCAAAACAGATACTTTTAAAAATGATGGCGTGGCTGCTTCGCTCTGCGTATCCTTGACGACCGTGTAAACAATAACATGGAGAATGAACTGCAATCTTTGCTGACTTTGTTGTCATTTTTAGCAGCCATTAAACTCTGCATTTTTTTAATACTGCAGCTGTCTACATGCGCAAGAGGCAACTGTTTACTCTTGTACGCGCATACCCAGTGTGCATGAACGGTCATGTGACATGCGTTTTCGGCCGTGTAGTGTAGATGGAGATAATTTCTAAAATGCTGTGAAAACGCCAGTGTAGATGAGGATTGTCTTCATTTTTAAAACGCTGTTTTAAAACAAAAACGCACTAGTGTAAACAGGGCCGTAGTATAATGAACTATATTCCGATAAATATCAATAATAAATGGTTAAAATAAATAAATGTAATATTTATTAATATTTTTAATAAATTTATATGATAAATGTAATATTTATTTATACATTTTAATACATTTATATAATATTACAGTGTATTGTAATATTATTAAAATATATTATGTAATTTTATAAGTTTTCATTAAATGCTTGTTTCTTTTATTATCATTTTATAAAAGCAATACTCCACTCCACAAGTCCATGTTTTACAGTGATTTTAAGGATTACTGCAGGCCTCTTGCGTTGTACTTTTTCATGGAGTTGTGTTACAGCGACTTGAAACCGTCTATACAGACTTATTGCCAAACACAGATGCCTTCAGGTACAGTATTAGGGCCTGATGGAAAATAGCAGAGTGATCAATATAGGTTTCGGTTTGCTTGCCTCTCTTTATCTTAGTTTTTGGTCAGTCAAAACAGATCAATGCAATACGGCTGCTTTTCAGTATTTAGACACACTTTGCTGTACAAATGACTCTGTCTGCAGTGACAACACATGCATGAGAATTGATGAAATTCGTACATCTCTTATGCTCAAAATAAACCTGCTGTGTAGCCTTTTGCCCTTCAAAAAAAAAAAAAAAATAACAACATCATATTGTCCAATCCATTTTCCAAAAAGAAACATACAAAATAACATCATATTGTCCAATCTACCACCTTTCCCCTCCCTCTCTGGTGTCCTGTCCTATCCGGTAGTTTTTGGCTTCTATTTGCTCAAAGCTCTGTGAAAAAAAAAGAAGAAGAAGAAAAAAAAAACAGCCTCAGCGAGCCCCGGTCCACTTTGCGGTGCTGCTGGGGATTGGCAGTGAATACGGCGACCCAGCAGGACTTGCTGGCACCTGGTCGGGCGGCCTGTGCAAAGCCCCTAAGCCATCTGGGGGTAATTACCGCTAGGTATTCTTTAAAGGACCAGATGGGACCACGACACTGAGGAGGGGAGCGAGGGGGCCCAGGGGGTCCTTACCCCTCCCTGTCATTTACAACATAATTCCATTCAGTGATACACTTAATCCTCCCACCAGTTAGAGGCTCTTTCAGACCGCTGTGGTCGCTGCTCCTTTTATGTAAATCCGCCCTCTCCTTAAAAGAAAAAAAGAGAAAGAAATACAGCGACGTCTCTCCAGAGACAGGGAGAAATTATTCATCCTCAAATGCTTTCCGCCACCGCAAGTACTGTAACATATTTCCCCTTTAGTGTCTTTCTATCTTCTCCCCCTTGAAAGCAGAAGTGTTATTTGTTTAGAGAGAGACGAGTGGAGTGAGAGAAAGACAGGAAAGGAGAGGAGGAGGAGGAGGAGGAGGAGGAGAAGAGAGAGAGACTAAGCTAAGCTTGTTCTGAGCAAGGTCAGTGTCAGAGGCCGAGGTGGCACCAGCTGAGGTCGATTCAGCCACCTGTTAGATGGATGCACACTTCTCTTTCTTTCTTCCCCTCTGAACGCTACTCTGCTCTGCCAGCCCCTCAAATTAAATTAACCAGTAAAATGTTAATCTCACGGGAATACACAATCAGATTCCCTCAATTCTAATGAGGTTATTCCCGAGGAAGGGAGGGAGGGATGGACAGAAATGAAAATATGTTCTTTTAAAAAGTACAAAGTGGTGCCATCTTGTTTTGTCTGCCTCTGTTTACTGAGCCTGAAAATTCTATTGGAAAAGGTAATATTCTAAATCACTGATTCCCAACCAGGGGGACCAGGACCTCAGGGGGCCCCTAAGCAGGTTCTGCGGGTAATTTGTTTTGATAATACAAAAATGACTATTTGTTTATATATTAAAATAGCTAATTATAAATAATATCTTTTTCAATTCTATAGTCCTTTTTAACGAATGAAAACAACAATGCATGTAGTTTGTACAAAAAGACTATCCTCTGGTGGTTTTCTCACAAATATTTGCAAAATAACTTTCATACCAGTTAACATGAGAGATTGACTAATTAATCCGGGAACTATTAGTTATTGGACAAAAATCAATGCCAGTAGACCTTAGTCAGAGCAGACATATTTCATTTTTGATTAATAGAAGTACAGTGTGTTCAGTGGATTGATGTTTAACAACATGCCAATTGTGGAGCTGATGAACAGCTTTCCAAAAAAAAAAAAAAAAAAACGAGTCACTAAACACTAACTCCATTAAACAGTTTTGATTTGCGAGCTGTGAAAAATTAATCTAGTGATCTAGGACATTTATAAAATTCAATATGGCATCTACTCCATTAAAAAAATATCAACAGATCAACTATTAACCAGTTATGAACCTGTTTTCACAGTATTGGTCAAATCTACTAGTATTTTGACCTATAGCTAAAAGGATCGCGTTTTGGTTTGGTGTCAATTTATACTTTTATGTTTTTTTGTGTTTTTTAGAGAAATAATGTTTTTGAATGTTAACAAATTTTTAAATTATATTTCTACTTTTAAGATGGTTAAATCTCTCTCTATATATCCATAATCTCAGTTCAAAATCAGTCATTCTTTATTGCAGCATCTTTTAAATTAATGTACGTTGTACAAATGCTCCCTGCTAAAATCTTTCCATTTGTAACAAATAAATGTTTAATAATTTGTAATGTGATTTATTACTATGCATTAACTCTTATTAGGGAGGAGAGTCAGTGAGGCAGACGAGTGAAACCAAGAGTGATGGGGAGACTTGTGGCAGCCACTGTGAAGCCCTGCAGTTGGCTAGCTCGTGCTCTCCACACATCCTAATTCAATTAGATTCTAACCTTTCCTTTATAATTTAGTGCCCTCTCCCTGTCTGTGCCATTCATCTTTCCATGATAAATATTTCATTGTTTTCCAAGCTCCCCCCTAAAATGCAGGCCATAAATGAATATCCACTAAAGCTCTTCCCTCTCTCTCTGTGCTAACATAATGCTCAGCACAAACCTGAGTGCCTTAGAAAAGACATTTATATGAAAATCAGCAGAGCATGATGAAAGGTAGAAACACAACAATATGACTTCTAAATTATCTTTTGTTAACAGAAAATTGTTGCATTACGCAAATTTATGGAAATACTGTCGATGCAACGGTCTGAACCGAACTTGCATATGCTACAAATATTAGCTGCAAAATTATAACCATAGAAGGATGCCCATGTGACATTAATGTGTCAGAGAACATGTGCTAAACCGCAGAGAAAACGGTTTAATAAAGCAACAGTAACAGGTAAAATTGTTTCCCCTAATGCTTAATGCATATTTAAAAACTGCAAAAACACAATCTTGTCATTCACTGATTATTCAGTATACTGTGTAAAAAGGTTTTATGGAAATAACAATAGTAACAAAAAGTTTTGAAAGTGCCTCTAAATCAAATCCCTTTCAAGCACATCTCTGCGTGAGCTCCACACTCGGTCTTTTTGAAAAATCTGAACATCCAGCAGAGACTGACAACAAGATAAAGCTCTCAGGGTAAGAGCCAGCAGGCCAGATGGCAACAGTTTGAACTCCTGGGTCGCTAACAAGCTAGATGGCATGTCACTGCATACCCGCCTGACATGTAGGAAGACAATGAGAGAGAGCAAAGGCCAGCTAGGGGCCTGAGGTGGTCTGGGATAAGGCACAAGTCATCGCACAGACTCTGGTGGTATATAGACCAGATTGGGAGGTGGAGATTGACATCACTAACATTCTGGGAGGGAACGATAGGGGTGGTCGTGACGGGGGGAATGTATGTCTTTGATTACAACCCCCCACAACTGTTCCCCAGTGATACGGCTCCTTAGTCCCATCCTTTCAAGTGCTGCAGAATTATGGGGCTCTTGCAAACAGACTGTAGGTAAATAAATGATGAAGAGTAGCAGGGGATACACAGAACAGTACTCCAGTTCGGGCAACACTGGGATAACATACTCTTCCAAGTGAAATATTTATAGCCCTGATTACTTCCTGTCGATGTGACACCAGCTCTTGCAAATTTTTCACAATGGGCCAACTTGGTAATAAGATATAAAACAAAATTTTGCTGAATGGTGAGATCTGGAAATAGAGGTCTATTCCATAACATTAAAGGTTTGACTCGAGACAAGCAACAGTGAACTGTCTTTTTATTTTTATATCTGCAGTGGGTTTGCTGATGTTTGCCCGCAGATATATATATATCTGATGATACTTGATTCAATTTCACTGCGAATTTGCATCAAGTTAGCTATTATAGAAAGCAAGCACCTAAATTGCTTAAAAAGATACTCCACCCAAAAATGAAAATTCCCTCTGTAACGAAGTTAAAGGCTTAGGGATGAAGGAGGCGGGAACCGGTGAACATTACTTTGTTTATTTTGTTATTAAAGTTAACAACAAAGTAAACACAAGGTGAACAGTAATCCATACAACCATAGTTTATGAACATAGTAATATTTTTTAAAATACTTTTTAACTATAAACCATCACTTCTGGTCAGTGCTTGAAGCAATGGGTTATAGTAAAAAAAAAGTGTAAAATATTTCGATTTTTCTTACACCTATCTTTTCACTTCAGAAGACATTGATTCATCAACTGGAATTGTATGGATTACAGTTGTGTTCATTTTAGGTGTTTTTTGAAATGGCAACATTGACAGTCTGATATAATTGCATTATGTGGATTCAGACATTTTTCTACAAATCTTGTGATCATCTAAAGAAAGCAAGTCAAATGCATCTGGGACAGCATGAGGGTGAGTAAACACATTTTCATTTATTTTTTGACTGCACAATTTTGGTTATACCCTCTTAACTGAAAATAGGTTTAATGACAAAACACACACACATATTCATAGAAAAACAGTCTAAAATGTAAAAACAGAAACAAAATAAAGCACTATAAAACCATTAACTATGAAAGAAGGTGTCTATATTATTAGTCTACTGTTTATTGGTCCTGGTCTGTAATCCTGAATCACTGAACAATGTCGAGATAAATTCCTCTTTTCCCTGGAGTTTAAATGCTGGTTGTGTTGCCACCTCTCTCCTCACAGGGCATGCAGATGCCAGATGCAATGAATAGAAGCTCACAATGACAAACAAGCAAACAGACAGAAGAGGCAGTGAATTATCACAGTGCGCCGCCCCACTAATTAAAATTTTCGCTTGTAACTTATGTCAGCATTGTGGGAGGGGGGCTGATGATCTTCCCTTTCCTTTTCATCCCGAGACGTGTGTGCACGGCGGGTAAATTACGGGGACGGACTGAACGGGCAGCTCTTACGAGCCCAAATTGAATACACCCGCTCGCCCCGCAGCCCCGTGTGTGAGCACGCTAGGGAATGAAATATTGGGAGCGTTCCACTCCCCATTGAGAAGCCCTGATTGATCAACACCAAAGGAGGATTTGTCAAAACAACAAGGGCTGAGCCCAGTGGGACGTCAATATGTTTCATTTAGTCACCCGCTAAGACACAGGGCTTAGCTAGCAGGGACTGTCACAGGAAATCAGGGGACGTTGCTAAGTGGGTGCTAAGCTAGGGGGTGTACATTAGCAAACAGAGCAGCACTTTGAATGTAGATACAGACTAGCAGTGGGTTAGGGTGTGGAAGTGGGTGGGAGATAAAGAGAGAGAGAGAGAGAGTAGGTGGAGAGGAGTAATGGGGGGGGCATTGACCTCTGCTCCAGCGGCTAAATCAGCAGGCTCAGCTGGGGAGGCTTTTAGCTACTTGCAGGACAGATGCACTGCCCTAAGCCATAATCTGTGTCCCGCTTCAAATGACAAATGGCACGCTGCAGCACAGGAATATTGCATTATATAGTAAGTACCTCCCAGTCAGTAAGTTATAGGGCTGCACCTCGGCTACATACACTGCTGCAAATGTCCGCCTGAGGCCTACAGCACTCTACCACTCTGCCAGCCTGGACTTTGTTTTACAACGCTCAATTAGATATGGGGCATAACCCCTGACTTAATTTAAGGTACTTAGTGGCTTGTTGTCTGTTTTATCTTCATACATTCTGTCTTTGTACACATATTGGAATGGATGTGGTGTTTAGTGGCATAATTTACACTGACAAGAATTTGCATTAAAATATGTGGCAGGTGTTGTGGCTACTTTAAAACTATAGCTTGCCATGCTAATCATAAATTAAAAAGAGTTCAGCTAAAGTTACTGTTATAAATTATAACACAAGTTGCTAACAAAAAGCTGATGTACATTAAAGTTACTTAAGGGGGAAATAAAGAATAATAATACTTTTATTCAGCAAGGAAGCATTTAATTGATCAAAAGTGACAGTAAAGACATTTATAATGTTATTTCTATTTCAAACTGATGCTGTTCTTTTGAACTTTTTATTAATCAAAGAATCCTAAATAATGTATCATGGTTTCTACAAGAATATAAACGAGCAACTGTTTTCAACATTGATAATAATAAGAAATGTTTCTTGAGCACCAAATCGTCATATTAGAATGATTTCTGAAGGATCATGTGACACTGAAGACTGGAGTAATGTTGCTGAAAATTCAGCTTTTCCATTATAGCAGTAAATTACATTTTAAAATATATTCAAATGATAAAATTACTGTATTTTGATCAAATAAATGTTTAAATTAAAAATAACCCCAAACGTTTGAATGGTAGTGTATGCAGTATGTACTGTATATATATATATGAACATATTGTTCCCCAAAGACAGAGGTGGAAGGGGAACCAACCACTAAGCAAAGTTTTGCCTGCCATATCTGATTTACCATATGAACAAATACAGTCAGCAGCAGTGAGGGGAAATGATAAACAGATAAAGAATACAATAATACAGCAGGTTTGTGCTGTATGTACTCCAGATAAGGTGGCCAGACAATGTGGAAGGTGGATATTCATTAAGGAATGTTTTTTTCATTATTATTTTTAATACCAAGTGATGTATAGTAAGCTGATTAACATCTGCTGACCCATATTAAAGGACTGAGATCAAAACCCACCTGAATAGTGAATTCCAGGCCGAATCATTTACCCCCATTCACAGACATTTATATTCATATTCATAGACATTTGTGCAATTTAATCATAAAATTAAAATTAATACTAAAAATGTCAAAATCAAGCACATATATACATACATATATGATGGCATCTCAATACCTCTTCATTAGACAAGTAATTCTCATTATAGCAACAAAAGTGAGAGTAAGAGTAACCAAAAAATCTTTTGGCCATTAGGCCTGTTTAAAACAAGACAGTGTAGGGCCAAGGGAAAAGTAAAGGGCAGAATGTGTGTTAAGACCTTTACAACCTCCTGTAGTGAATCTCCCCGAAGGGCCGTGAGTGGCTCTTACAACAACTACTGGACCTTCACCCAGTGCATGAACATTGTCTCAGGACACTTATGATGTTTGTCTTTCGAATGAATGAATGAATGAACGAACGCACGCATGCTGAAAATAAGTGGTACTGTATTCTTAAATCATTCCAAATTAAACAACAAAAGCGATTGTCTTTTTTAGATGACATAATAGTATTGGCTGTGTATCTTTAGCATTCTATCACTAATATGAAGAGAATGAAAAGCAGCAAATCTACTTAGCTTTGTTCACAGCTGCATTGACAGATATCTTACACAATCTGTCCACTCGCCTTAAGTAAGCATGATATCTGCACTCAAATTTAAAAGCTATAGCTACATTTATTTTCTTAGACAGGTTGTTAGCTCAACATACATAATGCTAACATTTGTTTAGCTTAAAAGCAAATCCCTTTGACTAAGCACACAAGGCCTCACAGCTTGACAGGCAAGTCTAATGACTGTGATGATTAATTGAAGCCCTAAGGACAGTTTTTTCAGGAAGGGGCCCATTGAGTGTAACCTGCAGATTCTCACCCGTCACACAGCCAGAAGTCAACAAACTGTATTTTTTTTTTTCTTAGTGGCACTGCTGATAGCTTTAGAATTCTAGAATTGATATACATATACACATTATATATATATATATATATATATATATATATATTACACACACACACACACACACACACACACACACTACCAGTCAAAAGAAACATTTATTGTGTACAATTGTACAAAATATTTGTGTACAATATTTTTTTTTCAGGATTCTTTAATGAATAGAAGGTTCAAAAGCACAGCATTTATTTGAAGTATAATCTTTTGTAACATTATAAATGTCTTTACTGTCACTTTTGATCGATTTAATGCATCCATGCTGAATAAAAGTATTAATTTCTTTAATTTCTTTTCAAAAAAATAAAAATAAAAATTCATCAAGGAATTCTGAAAAAATAAGTACACAACTGTTTTCAACATTGATAATAACCATAAATGTTTCTTGAACAGCAAAAAAAAAATGATTTCTGAAGGATCATGTGACACTGAAGACTGGAGTTGAAAATTCAGCTTTGCCATCACAGGAATAAATTACTTTATAAAATATATTCAAACAGAAAACGTACTTGGTTACTGCGTCGTCTGGCTTTTTCACAGATTCTGAAGCCTTTTTTAATCACACAGTGAAACTGCACAACCATTGGTTCATTGAGCTTAATAAAACGAACCAATGGCGGCGTAGCAGGGCTCGAGCCCGCCAAAATGGGCAGAGTCTCGGGCTATATAAGCGGCCGTCTTGCCTTGGCAAACTGATTTAATTCGATGAAGCGATGGCATGAGGCGTTCTATGAATAGCACGGCAAATTACGCAGTACTCCATTCCTGAGGGAACCGAGGTTACGTTAGTAACCGAGTACGTTCCCTTTCGATACTACACTACGTACTGCGTCGTCTGCCTTTTTAGGCAAGACGCAACGGGGATTATACAATCACGCTGTGCTATGAAGGGGGAACGACAGAGCATCCGAGCGCAGCACTGAGAAGGGCTTGCACGGATGCACATAGCATAACATATCCTGGAAGATAGGGGACTTGGGGACACTATAGTCATCCTCCCGTTCCTATAAATTCTAGGAGCTCCCTTAAGGCCTAGAGCATATATAGGAAAATGGAAAAAATCTGTTATTACCTGGACTTTGGCCAGGGCCATAAATGAGTACTCACCGCCTCACATATTTCCGCAATGGACACGCCAGTGGACCATGCCCAAGAAGAGGCCATGCCCCTCGTGGAGTGTGCTCTAACACCTATGGGGCATTGTAGGCCCAAAGACGAGTAAGCGAGCACTATAGCATCGACTATCCATCTGGATAACCTGGGCTTCATGACTGGAAGACCTTTCGTACGACCACCGAAGCAGACAAAGAGTTGTTCCGACTGACGAAAAGAGGTGGAACGATAGATGTAAGTCCTCAGGACCCTGACTGGACAGGGATCATCCTGGAAAGGAAGAAGTGCAGAGAGAATGACCATTTGTGCCCTAAAGGGTGTGGATAGGACTTTCGGGACATATCCATGTCTCGGTTTCAGGACAACTTTAGAGTCATTAGGCCCAAACTCAAGACAGGAGGGGCTTACGGAGAGCGCCTGTAAATCTCAGATTCACTTTACCGATGCTAAGGCTAGCAATAAGGTGGTTTTTAGGACATAAGTTGACAGTCTGGAGCGGTTCAAAGGGAGGGCCCTTAAGGCCCCTGAGAACCACAGACAGGTCCCATGTGGGAACTGTGCGGGGGCAGGGAGGGTTCAGCCTCCTAGCCCCTTTTAGGAAACGAACAACAAGGTTGTTTTTCCCTATCGACTGTCCAGCTACAGGAGCATGGGAGGCCGCTATGTGCGGCATAGACTTTAAGGGTAGAGGGAGAACAGCCCCTATCCATTAAATCCTGAAGGAAAGACAATATCAAAGATATGTCACAAGTAAATGGGTCCTTGTCCCAGGCTGTACACCAGGCAGCAAAGACTGACCATTTTAGGGAGTAGAGATGTCTCGTTGACGGAGCTCTGGCTTGTGAGATAGTGTTCAGGACATCTTCAGGAAGGTCTGAAGGCTTCCGTCTAGAAGCCATACATGGAGATCCCACAGCTCGGGTTTGGGGTGCCAAATTGTCCCTCCCGCTTGGGAGAGGATGTCTCATCTCAGGGGAATTGGCCATGGCTCCATGGATGGGAAAACATGTCCGCCCCTTTGTTCAGTATGCCCTGACTATGCGTTGTTCTGAGTGAGCGCAGGCTGTGCTGGGCCCACTCTAGGATGGAGCTCGCTATAGTGAAGAGGGGCTTGGATGAGAGATAAATCGCCAATCCCTGGCAATCCCTGGAAACCCCCGCCAATCCCTGGCAATCCATCGCCAATCGCCAATCGGCAATCCCTGGCGATTTATGAAGGACACCACTGTCATATTGTCTGATCTGACCAGGACGTGGTGTCCCGCTAAGAGAGGGAGGAAGGATTGGAGAGCTAGATACACTGCCATCATTTCCAGGTGGTTGATATGAAGCTCGCTCTCTTAGCTATTCCAAGCACCGAAGGCTTATAGCCACGCTCTAAAGACATCGTCCTTATAGCCACGCTCTGTTCGAACCAGCAGGGGTTCATCCAAGGAGCCAGGGTTGCAATGCACGGCTGGTTCACTTTGAGCGAGCAGCGACCATGCTGCCAGGCTTGGGGTGGGACCCGCGGTTTCAGCCAGAACTGTAGTGGGCGCATATGAAGCAGGCCCAAATGCAGGGCTGGTGATGCTGAGCCCATGAGACCTAGCATCTTCTGAAATGTTCTGAGTGGCAGAGAGGATCCAGGCGTGAAAATTTTCGCGAGCTGCTGAATGGCCAGGGATCGCAGGAACGAGATACGTTGGCTGGGAGATAAAGAGCTCTTTGGAAAATTGACCCTGAGCCCCAACCACTCTAAGTGGCTGGGGAGAAGGGATCTGTGTGCCACTAGCTCATGCGACTGGGCCAGGACGAGCCAGTCATCGAGGTAGATGAGTATGCGTATGCCCATCTGCCTCAGAGGGCCGCGTCCATGCACTTTGTAAAAGTGCGGGGAGCCAGAGACAGCCCGAACGGAAGGACCGTGTATTGATACGCCACCCCTTCGAAGGCGAATCTCAAGAATCGTCTGTGATGAGGGGCTATCTGGATGTGAAAGTAAGCATCCTTCAGATCCAGGGAAAAGAACCAGTCTCCTGGGCGAATTTGCGAGAAGATCTGTTTCAAAGTCATCATTTTGAACGAGCACTTTTTAGGGCCAATTCAGATATCTGAGGTCGAGAATGGGTCTGAGACCGCCATCCTTTTTGGGAACGAGGAAGTATCGGCTGTAGAAGCCTGATTCGCTCAGAGCTGGGGGAACCATTTCTATGGCTCCTTTTGCCAGCATAGTGTTCAGTTCGGAGCGTGGGACGTGCACGTCCCTGCTCTCTACTGAGGTATGGACCACTCCGTTGAATAATGGATGGACTGCCCGGGTGGCAAGGGGCTGGATTGGTTCGAGCACCAAGTCGCTGTGAGGAACTGTGGTGCACATAAGGGATGGAAGAGGAAAATTGCTCTCTTTTTGAGAATGTTTGTTTTTTATTGTGTCCGCTACAAGAGCGGAGCACTGCCAGGGCGTTTGAACAGGCTCTGTGCAGGCAGAAAACACATTTCTGCAACTGAACGGGGCGACGGGAAAACTGAATGAGGCATTTTGGAGGGTGGTCTGGCCACAGCGGGCCTCCTCCTCTTCCTTATCTGGGTATCAGGCTGACTTCTGAGGCGCGGGGTCCAGCACTATTTTGGGCCAGGGTCCCTGTCGCTTCGGAGGGGGGTGGCGCCTAGCAGAATGTGAGCGCTGTCTGTGCTCAGGCCATGGTGCGGGCTGAGTAGTGGATGGCGCAGATTTAGGAGGCTGCTGTGCTGGCGCAGGCTTTGGGGGCGTTTTGGCAGGAAGTGTCGCATTGCCTGGGACGACTTCTGTGCCGCTGTGAAGCATTCAGCAAACCCATCGACTGCAGGGCTGAAGAGACTAGTAGGAGAGACAGGCGAGTCAAAGAAGACGGCTTTATCCGCGTCCTTTATCTCCATCAAGTTTAACCATAAGTGGCGCTCCAGCACCACGAGGCTGGCCATCGAACGCCCAATCGCCTGGGCCATGGTCTTGATCAGGGCTGCACGAGAGCGGTGAGCTGGGTGGCGAGTTGGCAGAGCGGCGAGCTGAAAGTAAAGCTGTTTGAGAGTGGTGAGCTGCTTGAGAGTGGCGAGCTGATCAGCGACAAACTCCAGCTGCTTGCAGGAAAAAGGCGGCTTCAAATTCTCGGGATCAACGAATAGATGTGATCAATGGTCGTGCAGTTTCACTGCGTGATTAAAAAAGGCTTCAGAATCGGTGAAAACAGGAGTTTCCCCGTTGCGTCGTCTGCCTTTTTAGGTACTGTAGTATCGAAAGGGAACAGTTATTTTAAATTGTAATAATATTTCACAATATTACTGTATTTTTAATTTAATAAATGCAGCCTTGGTGTTTCAAAGCAGCTTTACAGAAAATGCATATGTCTACAATTTTGAGTAATTTGTTATCAGAGGTGACTGTGTCCAAGTAATGTCCATACGTCAGAAATGTACAGTTCTAAGACAATAAAAATCATGCAGTTAGCTAACATCACATTCATTTAGGCAGAAACAATGATCTCATTAAAGCAGTTATTACAAGTTGCAGTCTAATATAACACACAGGTCTTGAACTGTAGAATTAACAGTACATCCTTCTAGATGCAAATTGTATTCTGGTCATGATAAAATATATATCTGACATTCTATCTGAATGTGTATCATCAGCATAAAAGTGGAAACTACTTCCATGTTTTCTAATAATATTACCAAGGGGGGCAGCATGTATATTGAAAATAGCCTAACACAGAGCCTTGTGGCACTCCATAGTTTACTGACGTTAATTTGGATGAGTTTTTGATCTGTAATTTTGTAGTCAGTCTAAGAGTATGTCATGATCTATACTGTCGAATGCAGCACTTAGATCAATTAAAACTAGTATTGAGATGCAGCCTTGGTCAGAAGGTAGAAGCAAGTCATTTGTAATTTTAACAAGCGCAGTTTCTGTGCTATGATAAGGGCTATGATTTTTTTTTAACTGAAATCGAAACACATTGTTTATGTAGTGCATCAACAAGATATCTCTCAGTTTAACAAGAAATAAAGTTTGGAATTTGTCTGGAAAAAAAATTATGTATATTTGTCCCAAAATTTCTCTTTAGAAGATTAGCTAAATATATCAAACAAAAGAAAATACATGTTTAGAAGTGTTTCCATACTGTAACACTTCTAAGTAAGTGAACTGGTTTTCATACTCCTTTCGGAGATGTTATCAGAAAGTGGGGCTCTAAAAGATCTACATTTATTCAGCCCATCACCTCAGTCCAAAGATTACCAAAATGTTTACATGTTCATTAATCCTGAATTTCCGCTAATGGATCACTGACAATAACAGAACACCCCCACTGGTAAGGCCCTTCAGCTTAGTGCCAAACAGCTACAAACAGACACACAATTACATCCTTACCCGTTAGCGTGCCATGCTAACAGAAAATCAGTGTTCATTCAAATATCCTTTTCCTTTATTATTACACGGCTGGAACAGTCTTTATATTTACATTGGCAAAGACATCTACGATTCACAATTCTGTGACACCAGCATTTTGTGTAGACGGAGGAAATACAAAAGAAGGAAGAAAGAGAGGAAGAAATCTCTGGTTGGTTGGCTACTGATAAATGGACGCCATCTGATGCTTGAGAGATATAAAAAGAGCCTGGTGAAGTACCCGCACCTGTCAAACCTTATTGAGTGAGCGTAATTTAGTGCAAAGGTACATTGTAGGATGACTTTATATATTACTCAGAGCCAGCGATCAGAATCATTCATCAGTCCGTGTAACCAAAGGAATAGACAAAGAGTTCTGTAGACCTTCCTCAAGACATATGATGCTCTTCACTGCCCTTGCGGGTTGGCAGAGATGGCCATATTCAAGACAGATGCCTATTTCTTAGACGCCTAAGTGCTCCTATAAGGACAAAAAAAAAAAAAAACCCACACACAATCCAACTGGTGGGAGAGTAAGTGGGAGGGGGAACAGAATTGTGGACTTATCTTAGAAATTAAATCAAATTGCAGTCCCAAGGACAAATGAATACACAGTAATGAGTGGAAGATTTCATGTACTCAAAAGAACAGGGACAAATGTGAAGGGTTTACGGGCACACCTTATGACCTTTTCTCATTTTGTTTTTTGAGTAAGTCAGGGCAAAATAAAGAAAAATGTTTCCTATATACACATACATAATATTATATGCAATAAATATTAATGCATATGCAGATCACCTGTATGTAACACTCTTCTACATAAATGCTTCAGTGTTTTATAAAATACATTGATAAAATGCACATACATTTAACATAAACCTGTATTTCACTTATCATAATTGTCTGCATTTCTGCGCTAAACCATTAATACAGCCGGATCTTTCTTTCTAATAAAAATAAACGTCAATTAGAATTCTTTTGTCTAGAATTCTGTTGTCTGTCTGAGCTCTGCAAAAAGCCAATCTCTCCAATTTGAATCTGCTTGAGAAATGTGAGTCATTTTTTCCTCTGTGTCTAGCTAATAGCAGTATTACATCCTTTCAGAGACAGGGAGATGTGATACAGTGAAAACTGTAATTAAAATGTCTAATTGGCATATTTCATAGAATGAAGTAAATTACCAGAGCCTCAGCAAATAATTGAAAAACAAAGCAATTACCTTCCGTGGGCCCCATTCACTAAGATAATTGCAGGGGAATGACTCCAGCATATGAAAACAGGATCATTCTGCCTGCCTCCCTATGGAGTACTGCAGTGCTCACATCTACCTTTCCACTCATAAGAGTAATTTCCACTGCTTGATTCTTCATAATTGTCACGAACACTTTATTTAGAGGGCAATTTACAGTATTCTTACAACTACAGGTATATGTCTGATCCATATATGGCACATGTATGATTCGCTATGGCATGTTAAGAATTTTTTTTCTATTTATGTGCAATGACATGTAAAGAATTTTTCAAAAACAAAAAACATTTACAACTAAAACTAATAATATTTGGTTTTGCATGAAATATTTCATTAAAGGGATAGTTCACTACGAAAATTCTATAATCATTTACTTAACCTCATGTCAATTATCTTTTCATTATCACTGAATAACGCTATTGCTGCTGAATTATCACTGTTGGGCCATCCCTCACAGAAAGTTATCACATGACTTATAATAAAGTGGCCATAATAACTGAAAATGAAAATTCATGTTTCATCTTCCATGGGAATAAAATGTAATTTGAATTCGAACGACACAAGTTTAAGGGATGGCAGAATATCTTCTTTTAGAAGTATTCCTTTAACTTCTAGAGTTCTAGACTAAGGGGGCATTTACATAATACCACTGAAAACTTTTTATGTGTTTTGGCAATTCATTTAAACAACAATGGTTTTTTAGGGGCCTGAAAATGCAATCTTTTGAAAACGGGTTTCAAAGTACAAGTCTTGTGAAAACGATACAGTTATTGTTTCTGTGTAAACTATGTCTGTGTAAACCCGCATTTGTGAAAATGGTGACGTCATGTGCACACGTATTACATATTCAGTCTATAGGCATGTAGTTTTTCTTTACAAAGAGATATCGCCAACTACTGGCCTGGCATGCATAATACAGTGTAACCGGGGGTCATTTTGACAACGTTGTCATCTGTACACAAAACTTTTCAAAAACTCAAAGGAAAAACTTTTAGTACATCGTACCCTACCCCAAATTTTGGGGTCAGTATGATTTTTAAAAAAAATAAATAAATACTTTTTCAAATAAACGCTGTTCTTTTGAATGGACTATTCTTAAAAGAATCCTGAAAAAAAGCAGCACAACTGTTTCTTGAGCACTAAATCAACATATTAGAATTATTTCTGAAGGAAATAAATCACATTTTAAAATACAGTAAAATTGTGAATTATTATTATTATTACAATTTCAAATGTTTTGCTGTATTTTTGATCAAATAAATGCAGCCTTGGTGAGCATAAGAGACTTAGACTGAAAAACATTAAAAAATCTTACCGACCCCAAACTTTTGAATGGCAGTTCTACTTGTACAGAACATGCTTTTAAGGTTCACTGCTCCTCTAAGAGGGTATGGATGTTTTGCATCACTTTGTGCCTTTCGATACCTTTGCTTGATCTTTGGCCTCTTGTGTTTTTCAAATAAGGGTAGGTAACCACTCACAAGAAGGTGGTGGAAGAGTTCTCATAGATCTCATCTCTCATGCTGCTGACATCTCCAGCATGGTCAGATTCTTCTTTAAGATGTTCTTTGTACCACCACTGTACCATGACGAAGGTTGCGGCAAAACCTCATGGAGGATTCACATGGATGTAATTGGGCATTGCAGGGCCAACTTCACACTTGGTTACAATGGCAGAATGTTGGGATAGGATATGCTCCAATCCACTTAGGAAAAGTGGAGACAAGGCTGGAATGCCAGGTATGTCTTTTTTGTTGTGTGCTGTGGGCCTGCTGTCGCCAGGGAAAAAGCCAAAATGTAACTATTGGGTTACAGTTTTGTCTGATGTGTATTTAGCAGGAAACATGACACTCATTACAGAATTGTTCTCTGTGTGGGTTATGAAAACCAGTCAATGAGATTTCAGTCTTATTCACACTGTGAAATTGAATTCCTTTAGCTGTGGAATTAAAGGGATGGTTCACCCAAAAATGAAAATTCTGACATCATTTACCCTCATGTTGTTCCAAACCTTTATGACATTCTTTATTCTGTGGAACAAAATAGACGTTTTTTTGAAAAGTGTTTTAAGTCAATGCGGTCCAAAATACTACTGAATGAGACATTTTTTTCCAAAATATATTCTTTCATGTTTTGAAACGTTTGCGTATGGTTAATACATCCGACAAACCTAAGCATACCTAAATAACTTACATTAGTGAAATGCTGAAATGTGAAACATATATTCTGTTGATGCTTCTTTTGCTGAAACACAAATAGGCAACCACATGTCTTGACTATGAAATATGTATTACTTATCAGAAAACTGAATAAAGCCATCATATTAACACAAACCCTCTGTCTGCATCTTTTGCTTTGGCCAAACAAAAGAAAAGAAGACAAGATAGCCACTGCCTAGGGCAGGTAGGGCAAAAAGAGGTGTCAGTTTCACGGAGGTTACATGGAGCATGAAAGAGGCTTGTTGCTGGCTGGGAGGAATGCTGCAAGGGATTAGCCTTTTCTAATTCTTCTCCAGCTCCCCCACCTTCCTCACTCACTCGCTCTCTTCCACAGAAGACTGGGGAAGCCAGCCTGAGTTTTCCTGACACGTGACAAGAGATGGCCTGTCATGTTAATGTACTGCTCCGGGCTGTCATGTAGCTAAACGTTTTCATTTCTCAGCTTGTATTTCCTCCTCGATGCCCCGCCACACTACAGGCCTTCAGATCACCTGCAGGTATGCACTTTGTGGTAGGTAGGGAAATGAGAGGGGGAAAAGGCCCTGGAAAAATCTTTTTCACTGCTGTCACTTTAAGGGCCTCTTAAAAGTGGTATTTGGCACTTTAAAAAAAAAAAAGGAACACATTTAAAAACCATTTTAAATGTGTGTAAGCCATTTAAAAGTTGAACAATAACAATGGTCCACATAAGAAGTTAAAGGCCACATAGAGCATCTTTACAAATTTATGTAATTCTTTGGTAAGCATCTGATGTATTTTAGTTGTTTTTCATGATTTCAGTCTGCCAGTCTGGAAATGATCACACTTCAGCTTTGCTTTCTAGATCAGTGGTTCTCAGCCAAAGAGCTGGGGCCCACCAGGGGGCCTCATGATGTAAAATGATTTCAAATAAAAACAAAATAAGCTAATAACAAGATATTTCTTATTTTAATTCAGCCTCTCAAGTGTGAATTCTAGACCTGGAAAAGTCATATAAATGAGTAAAATATTACTTCATGGGAATTCTTATATGTTTTCCTAAGTCATGGGGCCTTTGAATATTGTTGTGTGGACAATTGGGATACCTTGTTCCAGTGGTTGAGAACCACTGTTCTAGATGGATATTTGATTGAGGACATTTATCCATTACACTTAGCATGCAATGAATATCAATTCATCATATGCATGTACTACAATTTTGTGAGGCCTAAAAAATCATTTTTGTTTCCTTTCCTATAAAGTATTTAGACAAAACAGTATAGGATTTTAAATTTGGACATTTAGTGGTTATTGGCCATAACATGAAAATAAGTAGGCTCATTGGCTTACTGGTATCAGCCAGAATTTTTAAGTATCAGTGCTTCTCCACCAGTACACCTATTAAAGAAATATTATTAAAGTAAACAACCTTCAAATTTCTATATGTCCAGCACAAACTGGACAAGGAGGGGTGGCCTCCTCAGCATCTATCAGAGAATGATCACCTTGCTGGCAGATCATCCCGTAATGCCTAGACAGCCACTCACACTGAGAGCTTTTGAGAAGATCTTGGCGCCACACAACAAACAAACCACTCCCTCAGCCTGATACATCAGCCGGCTGCTCTCTTACTGCTCCTCCCTGTCTGTCAGAGGACAGCAAAACCCCCATTTACTACACCCACAAATCCCCGCTAATCTGATGAAGAAAGAAGATTTGCTTTCCATTTAATGTAACATATCAGTTTGATTCAGCATTTGGTACAAAATTAGAGACGGCTCTAAGAAAGTTGGATGAATGTGTCATGTTTATGTTATGGTGAAAAAAAAAAAAAAAAAACAAAACAAGAAAGTGATAGACAAACCAGTGGTCTGGATGATAACTGAATATTCAGAAGTCATTAAACTGAGATATGAATATGTATTAAGAACATGATTTTTTTATATGGTTTTATCAATATAGATGAAATTTGCATCGATAATATGTTATGAATATTCACTAAGTCATCTTTAATTTTTCTGCATGCACGATGTGACAGCATCAATGCTGTAATGTTTGAGGGATGAATGAATAAATTCTTTACATCAGAATTGTACTTCTAATGATAGAGACAGACACAGCACAGTAATTCAGCAATAAAAAAGGAAGGAAGATCAGTATGTGCAATTTGACTATCATTAAAAAAGTAGCAATTCTATTACAATGAAACTTAATATCTCAAATAACAAATCTGGCATGCGCCGAAGTTATAATAGATAATTCAAGGCACACTTCCAGTTCACATAGTTAAAAGCCTTAATTAAACTGGCTGTTCCATAGTAGAAACATTTTAAAAAGAAAACAAATAATGGTGCCCTGAAGAAGGCATTCTTTGCCAAAACATGTGGGTATGTAGCCCATTATTTGTTTTCCTTTTTAAAATGTTTTCCTTATCAAAAAATAGCCACTTTAATAAAGGCCTTTTAACTATACTTGAATTTGATGTGTGCACTGGATCATCTTTTTTGGATCATACAAAATCTAAGTAATTCTTTATGAGTTAAAAACAGGTCATTTTTAACTCATCCAAAAGGTTTTACGCATTTTGAAAAATATAACTAAAATTATGTTTGTCCCCATGAGCCAAGCTGTTTTATATAGCAGGTTGCTCCCACACGGAAGATGCCATGTTGAGATCACATGATTAGTCTTGTCTTCTAACTCCACATAGTTACTAATAATGCTAATGTCGGTACTCATACTACTGCATGGCCCATGGAGAGACAAAAATAAATACATTTTTAAAAATTCACTCTAGTATATATAAACTTCATGCATCCACACCCATAGGTGGTACTGTAAAATACAAACCCACTGGGTCAAAGAAGAGCCTTGGCATATACAGCAACTGAATTAATCCATTTGTGAATCACAATTAATAATCTACACTGTCCAAACAATAAACTTATCACAGACATTTGAACATCCTCGCTCTTGGTGCATCAAACTTGCTCTTCCATGCTGTTGTGTACGAAATGCCTTTAAGAGCGCTGAAATTTGCTGTCAGCCATAGCCGTGGGCAAGGATCCAGCCAAGGGACATAACAAGAGGAGGTGGGAAGCATCACATATAATCGTCCCTGACACATCATCACCTTCATTGTGCCTCTCAGTCCGTCCGAAGCCAAGGCGAAAAGGTTTGTGGTGCTGGTGGCGAGTTTAGGCAGTAGTCCTGTACACAGACCCAGGAACACCATCTGTCACTCTGGTGTCAAGTGGCACTTGTCTTCAGTGATTAGCATTGCTGCTTCAGGTAGGCCATGACTAAGGCAACCATATGGTCTGTGGCTCTGTGTGACCACAGTGACCCAGATGAGATCTTTACCCCTCTGGCTTCTCAATTTTGACACTGAATGTACAGACTCATGGTGTGCCATTAAAGGGTTAGTTAATCCAAAAATGAAAATAATGTCATTTATTACTCACCCTCATGTCGTTCCACACCCGTAAGACCTTCGTTAATCTTCGGAACGCAAATGAAGATATTTTTGTTGAAATACGATGGCTCAGTGAGGCCTGCATAGCCAACAATGACATTTCCTCTCTCAAGATCCATTAATGTACTAAAAACATATTTAAATCAGTTCATGTGAGTACAGTGGTTCAATATTAATATTATAAAGTGACAAGAATATTTTTGGTGCGCCAAAAAAACAAAATAACGACTTATATAGTGATGGCCTATTTCAAAACACAGTGTGTTGAATCAGTGGTTCGGAGCGCCAAAGTCACGTGATTTCAGCAGTTTGGCAGTTTGACACATGATCCGAATCATGATTCAACACGCTGATTCATAACGCTCCGAAGCTTCATGAAGCAGTGTTTTGAAATCGGCCATCACTATATAAGTCGTTATTTTGTTTATTCTCGTTGCTTTATAATATTAATATTGAACCACTGTATCACATGAACTGATTTAAATATGATTTTATTACATTAATGGATCTTGAGAGAGTAAATGTCATTGCTGGCAATGCAGGCCTCACTGAGCCATCAGATTTCAACAAAAAAATCTTAATTTGCGTTCCAAAGACAAACGAAGATCTTACGGGTGTGGAACGGCATGAGGGTGAGTAATAAATTATATTATTTTCATTTTTGGGTGAACTAACCCTTTAATTCTGACACCTATTGAAAATTCAGGCAAAATTAAATAGAAACAAAAGACCTTGATAAGGCCTTCTGGAGATGTCTTTAGCAAAAGAGGAGCAGATCAGGCTCTTGACTTCAAGAAAAGTATCACTGACACCGTATTCAAAGCTGAGAGGTTTTTTTTAGTGGTACAAATAATGATAGTAATAATACTAATTAGTTATTTGCAATAAAATGGCCAAAACGCAGGACACAGACACATTTCTGCCTAAAGAGTTTGCCTGGTCTTAATTACATTCTTAAAAACATTCTTAGCTTGAGTTACAAACAAAAATGACCTAAAGCCAAGGTCTTCATGGTGGGCAGTGAGTGAAACAGCTTTCATTTCATTCTGGCTCAGATATAAATATGGCTGACAGCCAGTACATTACAGCTGAAAGCAACAATATAAGCTACTCTGAGATGAGTGTGAATATTAGTGCTATCCACAAAGAGCAGAATGTTGGAGCTTCTGATGCATATGGAAGATAAAAACTGCTGCTTTTAATGGAACACTTTATTTGAGGTTTTTGCAGTAATGCCATATAAGAACCATTCTGAGTTCCCCCAAAGAACGTTGTAGTATTACAGTTCTATTTTTCTTAATGTAATGAACATTTTAATAATCTAAAGAACCTTTTTCCTCTATAAAATGGAAAGCTTCCCTGGATGTTAAAAACCCCTTTATTTTTAAAAATTTTCAAAAAAACATCTCATGCATTCAACTGAATATTATAAACAAACCAGTAACTGACTCTAGCCTGTAGCTATTTGAGTTAATTAAAGTGAACTGATTAGTATCAGCCAAAGATACTGAACAATCTGATACCCGTATGTCTCATCTGACTGAGGAGGTTAATTAGAGAAGCAAAGGTCTATAATTTTTCTGCAGCGATGCATGAAATGTAATAGACAAATAAACAAAAGCATAAGCCTAAAATGACACATTATACCAAACAAAACTTTTGTGATATTGGCTATAAATGCAAAAAAGATGGAAGTGCAATATATATATATATATATATATATATATATATATATATATATATATATATATATATATATATATATAAAAATAAAAAAAAATCTTTAAAATAAATATTGTAGTTATTCACTTTGATGCTGACAGATGTTTTCTGGTGGGTTTGTTAGATTTTATTGTCTCCACATGCAAGTATAATTATTTGAATAATAAAATACTAAGCACAATGTCCCAATGCAAACCAATTCAACATGTTTCTGAAAAGGTGCATAATTCAGCAGCTGTCTTCATGGTGTTCCTCTGAAAAAAATTCCATAAATGGAAAGAAAATGTGATCTGAAGACACTGGATACGGCACCTAACAATGACAAAATCACTGATGTCTCTGTCATTGTGAGGGGGCAGAAGCCTCTTTTTAAAGCTCTGTGATTTTCCTGCTGAAATGTGTGTGTTTTTAGCACTGTTCCTCAGAACATGCTAAACTGTAATCACAACGAGTCATTTTTAAAGGCGGAGAAAATCTGGCGTGGACACACACGCACACACCGAAACACAAACACACAGTTGCTTAGTGTGAAGAGATCTCAGCTAAAAAAGAAAGCATTAGGTCTAAAGAAATGAGGACACACGCACATACACACACGTGCACGCACATACACACGCAAAGTAGCTGAAACGCTGCTCCTGCCATTCATCTCGAAGGACTCCTGCTGAGCTGTAAGAACCGGCTACTGTGGCTGAGGGAGACTTCTGCATCGAATCTAACCGCCTAAATTTACAAGCACATTGAGACTTCTACTCCTGAAAATGGCTAAGAGAGCACACGCCGCTACAGTCTTTGAGAACAAAACACTGTCTGCAACCATATAAACAATACATTAAAGAAATCTAAGACTGGTACCCTATAGAAATGCCACACATACAGGTACACTTCTAATTGATCCAAGCTCTTCAGTCTGTAAGGCAGAGAGGTTGTTCAAGGCAACACATCACAAAATAGATTTGCTCCTTCTCTCTATATCTCTTCTATCTTTCTCTGTCCATACCTATTGAACTGAATGACATTACATAAACTGTACTTTGTCAGTATAGCACACATCCTTCAGGTTATGCTCTATCCTCCATTACCTCTCAGAAGCATTTCCAAATTCAGCCAAGCTGGTGAAGGTGATCAATGAAACCGGAGGTTAATGAGGTCAGGATAAGGGTCATACTTATGGTCAGGCAGCATACAACGGGATACTAAAAACCTGAACGACTATCCTTAAGCTAGTTCTAACATCATCTTAATTTATCTTATTAGCACAATTAGAAACTTATATAAAGATTTAAGGCTGTACTGTTAATCTATAATACCACATTGGTAACACTTTACAATAAGGTTTCATTAGTTAACATTAGTTAACTACTTCAGTTAACATGAAATCAGCATTTATTAATCTTAATGTTAATTTTAAGGTTTACTAATACATTATTAAAATCAATTAGTTAATGCACTGTGAACTAACATGAACAAACAATGAACGACTGTATTTTTGTTAACATTAATAAAAATGAACAAATACTGTAACAAATTATTATTATTATGCTTATTGTTAGTTCACATTAGTTAATGCATTAACTAATGTTAACAAATGAGGCATCCAATGTAAAGTGTTACCAATTAAATAAATAAAAACAAATCCACAAATGTGTCTTGTTTGGCTCCTCCCTGAGCTGTTATCCAGTGATTAACATACAGTAAGGATTGTAGGTATTCTCGTTAAAGAGTATAACATGGAGTAACATGACTACTTTAAGCCTTAAAGCAAATAATTGTTTTGAGATCAGAGATGCATCTTCATAGGATTTAAATCAACATGCACAAGTAAAGTTGTCATATTATGATCTGAGACTTTTGGATTTTAAGTACTAAGCAATTCATCTGAGTGTTTGTAACATAAGACTGAACATCCTAGATTTAGGTTGAGATTAAGATATTTGTACATTGGGAATTTGAAGATTTGGGTGGAGCAACGCCATTGTCCATCCCTTTTAATAATTGATCATAAGGGTGAAAAAAAAAAAACACAGTTTGTAGCAAAATATTAAAATTCTTGCTTATTGGAAATGTTATTGGAAATGTTGGAAATGTAACACCATAAATGAATGTTGCTGAAGAATATACCTTCACAACTGGTTTTCTCATATTACGTAATTCCTTTTGATGCAGCTTTTGATGCTGAATTGAATACACAGTGTATATCAAGATTCATTTAGACAATGTTTTAGGGATTTGATGAACTGTGGTCGCATAGTATTGTACAGCAATACAAATGCAACTACAAAAGCTGCTATCAATCATCTATCACTAAACACACACACACAAGCACGCACGCACTTACGTACGTTTCAAATCAGTCTCTTCTCGTGCATGCTTGGGTTTAAAACATATTTAGGCAGTGTCACTAACAAGGACCACAGTGAAAACTGTGTTTCCCAAAGAGCTGCAATTTAGTCATAAACTGTGTGTAACTATAATCTTAAATCTGATATGAGAATCGCAAGACAGAGACATGATGAGTATGACTGATTGTAGCAGAAACAATGCCTTACATCATTTGAAATGTTTTTTTTTTTTAATGCTTTTTTAAATTCTCAAATAGGCTATGCACGAACCATTTAACCTGTATTAATTATCAATTAATTATTAACGCGTATTATTATTAATATTTGAGCAGATCAGAGAATTAACAATGCAAGCTCTCGTCCATGTTTCCATATGTTTCCACGTCTTTGTTTGGTGGGTCTGCTTTGGGTCATGTTGCTAACACAAGAGGGCGTGTTTGTGTCTGTTATAGCGACGCTCTGCTGGCTGCAACCCTGCTGTCATATTTCGGCCACTTGTTTTGTCTTGTCCATCACTGTCAATGGGAGACTTACAGATTCGTTAAAATGTACTTTACTTTTTTTTTTTTTTTTTTTGTCAGTTTAAAAGACTATAACAATACTATCTATAACGATTCAAAATACATCTATAAAGCTTGTTTTTTTTTTAAGTGTTGAAATACAGTGCTAATCTCAATGATTTGAGCTCACAGTTTAACTTAAGTTCAAATATGTTTTTTTCTTCTTCTCTAAACTTGCCATGTATAAGGTTCAGGAGATTTGGCAACTTTGTGCGATGTTCTGCCTGTTTGTTCAACCAATCCATCCCTTACATTGAGATTATATTACCACGTGCCTCGCGCGGTTTAAAACGGTCATTATCTGCAATTATGTGCTGTAATTGCGTTTTAGTTTGAATAGCGACAACCCTGAAATGTGCCATCGATTTCAATCGTGTTATGCACCCCTGTGTGCAACTGCCTAAATACGGACTTGCGAAAATCTGTACCACTAGTCGAGGGAGATTCACTTCACATGTCCACCAGTCAAAACAGAGATAGGCTACCTCTTTATTTACTATGCGATATTTATCATAACGACTTGATATAAAATATCGTACAATAGTTTTCAGTTTGCACGATTTATAGCTACTAATATTTCTGTTGTCGTAAATATTGTTAAAATATTAGGTATAGCCTACTATAAATTGTATTATTATAAAACAAGTTTTAAAAATTCCATGCTAGAATATCATGACTGTAAACACTTGGTTTAAACAGCATATCCTGCTTAAAGTCGATACTGGTTCATTTAAACATTAAAGTATAGAGTTTAAATATGCAATGCTATGATAAATGTTTATTATTATTATTATTAATATTTTAACATATTTCGGGTCTATTTAATTCTCCAAAAGCTGCAGAAATTAGAAAGAAAATGTATGAATGAAATAAGTAAAGTAAATGCACCAACTCATCGGCCAGGGCTCCGAACAGCTGGTCGTCTTTCCATAACCAATCAGCTTCTCATAAAGGTGACGTATGAGTGTCCTACGTCAGACCAATAGAGAGAGAGAAGAGCCGAAGCCGACGGAGTTTGAGAGAGGGAGAGAGAGATAGGGACAAGAGTGGCCCATCAATGCTGTGACCAAGCACAGGAGCTCAACACACACCCCTAACTCTAATCGCAAGCATCTCGATTCCGGGAAGTCCTGCAACACCTCGAACCCTCGTCCACTTTCCCACCTTCACAGATCAAAACACGGGCACTAAGGGCCTTCTGTCCGGTTTTAAAGTGGACCTAACACCGCCTTACTTTCTTGACATGGGAGACATGGGGGATCCACCAAAAAGTAAGTTATGCCTTAATGTCTATATATGTGTCCAATTACACTTACTGCTAAAATTGGCGATTTACAATGAACCATGCCTGTTTGCCGATCAACGCATGACTTTAGAAGTTTGTTTCAAAGTTCTGAACAGACCGGAGTGATCGTGACAAGATCGTTACACTCTTCCTCAGTTTAAATCACTACAAACAGGGCCTATTACAAGCCATTTAATATTTAATGTATTATTATTATTATTAGGCTATTATTATTACTATTATTATTATTGGTGTTATTGGTATGTATTACTTTTATTATTAAGAATAAGAATAAAAACAATATATGTCGGTTCTAATGCAACACATTATTTATTTCGGTCATTTTTTAGTCATACACCGTTTTCAGCATTCAGTATCGTTTTTATACATGTCATAGTGTGTTTATTTCTACACACAGAGTCATAATATATCCCTGTGAAATTAGGGCGATGCCAGACTTACAATAAGATGTAATATATAGCCAACTACTGTTAGCTTTCAATTAAATTAAATAAAAATAAAATATATTTATATATATATATAAATATTTATCCTACATAATTTGAATTACCTTTCCTTCTTTCAATCAGAAAAGCGTCTAATCTCGTTGTGTGTCGGCTGTGGGAATCAAATCCATGACCAGTATATTCTGCGCGTGTCCCCGGATCTGGAGTGGCACGCGGCGTGTTTGAAATGTGCAGAATGTAACCAGTATCTGGACGAATCCTGTACATGTTTTGTCCGAGAGGGAAAAACTTACTGTAAACGGGACTACATCAGGTAACGCAGATCATTTAGGTCATGTTTTAGTTTTCGAGTGTGGATGACTGAATGACAGTAACCTCTCATTATTCATTGGTGCATTACGGCAGCATGCTGTCATTCAATTTTTTTTTTTTTTTTTCTACTGGACAGCACCTATATGCTAATCTCCTGTCTTAAATGAGTCTGCAGCGCAATTACTGCACAATTATTGTGGGGCTTTACTCATATAGCATTGTCGCATGCAGTTTACGAAATTTCATCGCAATATTGAAATAATAGTTTTGACAATATGAATGTAGCATTATTTTAAGAGGCCAAGCGTGAGGGACAAACACAACTGTTAATAATAATCTGCCTAAGAGAATTGTCATTATTATTATTATTATTATTACTAATGCTGTTATTTATTAATAATAATGATAGGCTAATAATAATTACAAACGAATTTTCTTATTTACTAAATCATTAATCGACTTAATGATTAGGCCTAATTAAATTCTAGTGTGGTTGTCTTTAAATATATTTTAAACCTTTGCATTTGTTGTTCTAACAATTATGTGCATTTAATTTCGGTTACCACATATTCAATATTTTTATATTGTTCTTATATAGATCGTTAGCTGCCATTTATTTTTTATCCAGACATTAAACTATAATGTACTTGTGTTTTTCTTTTTCAGGTTATACGGGATTAAATGTGCTAAATGCAACATTGGTTTCAGCAAGAATGACTTCGTGATGAGAGCACGCTCGAAGGTTTATCATATTGAGTGTTTCAGATGTGTGGCGTGTAGTCGGCAGCTCATCCCAGGAGATGAGTTCGCTCTGCGGGAAGACGGGCTCTTCTGCAGGGCCGACCATGACGTGGTGGAACGGGCAACAATGGGTGCTGGTGACCCATTAAGCCCATTACATCCGGCGAGACCTTTACAAATGGCAGGTAGGCATACTATTCTACTGCAACTTACAAAGCGTTGTTTGCTCAAGGACTCGGGGATTAGGCTATTTGTCTGGGGGAATTTAGACACAAAGCTCCTCTGAACCTTTAGATTTTTTATTTCTAAAAACGTGTTCAAGACAAACAAACAAAAATGATGATATTATACATTAAGAGATAAGACTTGTGATGAATAAATGTTGTGCCACAACCATCCGTGAATTATGTTATTAACAAGTCAACCACAAGACTGTGGTGGTTTGACAGCATCAGGCTACTCGTCCCCCCCGTTTTTGAATTTAGCTAGGCCTATTCATACATGAAGTAGATATTCTCTGCTGATATGTGTACTTGAGAAATAAAGGAGATCTTTTCATTAATAAATACCAAGAAAATGTAATTTAATCTTAAATGTTGATGTGATATAGAAATATAATAGTACTATAATAATGTATCGTGTGTATGTGATTACTGTAAGAGCATTTGGCTTTTTTTTTTTTTTTTTAAATGTAAATTAAATTAAACTGATATTACAAATTCAAGCACGTGTTGATTCTCCACATTTAAAGGACCTCTAAAATAAGCCTCGAGTGTTCAACTTGAAAATCACCCACACTAGGCTACTGCTGTTCTATATTCACTGCATTAATGCACCTTATTTTATAATAATCTCAATAATGGAAACCACCACAAACTCAGATGTTAATGCAGGTTTATTTATAACTTCGTTAAAGTAATGTCATGGGCAGCGCGCACCCGATTATTTAAAATTCAGAGGTATGCACAGATTGGTTTAATTAAGTGTCGTAAACCTATCTGGGTCATACTCACCCTCCAAATTTATTGCATTCAGCAGGAACATATAATTGCCAGAAAAGGGATTGCAACAATGGCTGCATTTCAAGTTTATTAAAAGGAAACTCTCTTCGCCAATACATGCAGAAATAAGAACTGCATCTGGGAAGGAGCAGATTTCTACGGAAAGAAATATCTAAAAAAAATATATTTTTACGCTTTATCAGACTTCCTCTCGACCCCGGTCTCGTAACAAGAACATTAAATATATGGCCTTTCAGTGATTTTTAAAATGTATTATATTATGCCTTATTATTATTTCACATAAGTACATCTAACTTAGATGGCCCTCCGATTTATTATTTTAAATTAGCCTACTTGTTTGATCGCTGGACATAGGCTATAGTTTATAATCGTAGTCTTCCCACATTCAGAGCATTATTTAAGATCTCTTTGCATCCAACGATTATTAATCTCCGTTTCGTCTTTCTTGCAGCAGAGCCCATTTCGGCACGTCAGCCTGCGCTTCGACCTCATGTGCACAAGCAACCTGAGAAAACAACCCGCGTCCGGACAGTCCTAAACGAAAAACAGCTCCATACCTTGAGGACTTGTTACAATGCCAACCCTCGACCCGACGCCCTCATGAAAGAGCAGCTCGTTGAGATGACGGGTCTCAGCCCGAGAGTCATCAGGGTTTGGTTTCAAAACAAGCGCTGCAAGGACAAAAAGAGGAGCATACTGATGAAACAACTCCAGCAGCAGCAACCCAACGACAAAACGGTAAGATTCAGTCGATGAACCAAAAATATTAGGTCTTTTCTATAGACTTCATTGCAGTGTCTATTGCTACTATAAAAACTCGTTGTAAATATCTTAATCGAAGCATGTACATTTAAAAAAAAAAATAATAATAAAGTTTGTATGTATATTGAGAACCTCTTTTTTTTTTTTTTTTTTTAGAAACCATGGCGATTTCAGTTATGGTTTTTAAATTTAGAACATCAACCTTTTTAGATCTTAAGACTTAAAATGGGAAGTTTCTGTAATGCGGCCCCTAAACTATGTATGACTGCAAATCATTTATTCGTGGTCATCTGCAGAACATCCAGGGGATGACGGGGACTCCAATGGTGGCGACTAGTCCAGAGAGACACGACGGTGGTTTGCAGGCAAACCAAGTGGAGGTGCAGAGTTACCAACCGCCTTGGAAAGTCCTCAGTGACTTCGCACTGCAGAGTGACATCGACCAGCCTGCTTTCCAGCAACTGGTGAGTGCGCAAAACTGTGCGTAAAGACACAATACCAGTAGCAGTATTAAAAGCACTGCTAATAAAATGAATAATAATTATAATATTAATAATTAAACAACAATAATAATAACATACATTTTGCCCATTTTAGGTGAATTTTTCTGAAGGTGGGCCAGGCTCGAACTCTACAGGGAGCGAAGTCGCCTCAATGTCCTCGCAACTGCCAGATACACCAAACAGCATGGTAGCGAGTCCTATAGAGGCCTAGGCGAGTGGATTATCTCCTGCACCTGAAGTTTGGAAAGGACGTGTCTGGGAATCCAGTCTCAGAGAGAGGCTCGTGAAGTTTCTTCCATCCCTATCATTAGGGCCGCTCCTGAATAAAAACCCATTAACCAACTGCACGAGGCCTCTATATCGAAACAACCCTTGGTTGTATTTATACACTGTGATGACAATCATGGGATTTAAACACACTCCAACCGAGCAAGTCCAACGAGTGTTGCGAAAAGACCATTTAAACTCCAGCGAAAGTGGATCCAGCCGGCGCACGTATTCACACACCGAACTTGACGTGATCATTGCAGTGCTCCGCAGCCGAGTGGACCTGGTCGGCTACACTTTTGCCAAAAAACCCTCCACATTTTTTCCACTTTTATGACAAATCAATGGACCTCTACGGATATAAGACGCAAGAGAACTTAGTCTAATATATACATTCATATAGCCTACTTTTGTGCGCAACGTGAGTAGCCTATAATGAAACCATGACTGTTTATTCTGTTTCTATAAAAAGACCGAAATGGACTAGTTCACAAAAGAGGGTAGTTATGGCAGCCGAGGTCTACTGCGATTACAGTTTTGTTATATGGTCTCCTTTCAAGCCCAACTAAAGCATTGCAACAAGGTATACCTCTATTTTGCCACAAGCTGTGTGGGAATTTCATGTGTTCGTGTCCGTCCAAGAACTTTTTTCTTTCCCAAAGATGTGTATAGGTTTAAGTTAAGTTAATATGACTGATTAGCTCTGGAGGTTTCGTTTTGTTCCTGTATTACAAAATATTTTATTATTTATTGTCGGAAGACATGCCACTTTTGTGTACTTTTACTTGCTGAAGAAGTAAAAAGGAAGAAAAGAATACTGTCGACTCCGAATGATCTATCATAATTGAAGTGTCCTGTCGTTTGATCAAAGACTGATGTAAGAACAACGCCATATGTAGAGTTATCTTCAGGAATATTTGATCAATAAAAATTTGACGTGTACTAAGTAAACGGTCGGACACGTGGGGGTTTCTTAAATGTGACCATTTTTATAGCCTATATGTTTCTCGCATGTCAAGTTGAGGTTTGGCTATTATAATATATCACACAGAAGGAGACAAGGCAATGTGAAAAACCAATCAGTTCTCGTTTTATCAAATAACGTGTTTAGCAGCACTGCAACCTTTCCTGGGACAGTCCACCCAAAAATGAATGAATTTTCATATATATATATATATATATATATATATATATATATATATATATATATATATATACATACATATTTATATATACTAAGAAAGTAAGTTGATGCTATGTATTCAAAGACCACTGAGTGATTGAGAGAGGAGAAAATCAAGAATTCAAACATTAACCTCAGCAGATGGCGTGTTTCATCACTTAGAGTAACAGTGACTGGCCTATAAGAGAATCACCATGTTATTCATATGCATGTTGGTCTGCAGCAGGCTTGCTAAAGTACAAACAATTAAGTAACAGAATTAAACATCAATATACAAATCTACAACTCTCTTTCAGGAAATCATGCCAAGTGCTGGTACAATGACCTTGACAATGCCTCTTTACATGGCCCATGACTCTGGGCATAATTCCACTGAGCTTTTATGCTTCCTTTGTCCAGACAGTTTCTGCAAATTGTGATCATTTGGATGCTTAACATGCTCATCTACTGAATAATATAAATTGCCTTTGCATGACAAATCTTTTATTATTGTATACTGTACATTTAAAAAAAAAAAAATTAACTTAAAAGGTAAACAGACTGTCAAGAGGGGTAGGTTTACTATACTAAGGTAGCTATTTTTGCATTTTCTATTTGCATTCCAATCAAAAGTAAATTAAGGCAAATTGAATAAGCCCTTCAATTAAACCTTAGAACAAAAAGTACAAGACTATTGACTATTGTAACAATGTCAACATTAGGAAATATTTAAGATGTAATATACCAGTCATTAGATGATAGTACTCATAAAACAAGACTAAAGTACAAAGCTTTACTCATTTGTGAATGTCTATAATAATTCCTTATTATTACATAACTCTACAAAAGTCATTTTGCCATGTCAAGCAAGTAAATCATTTTTTATTTTACTAGCAGTTCCAATGATGGATATCTTTAATCAATGTATAGATAGGCTTTATATAAATCAACACATTTTTTTTTTATCTGCTTCTTAATTTAAAACCAAAAGAGATTACGATTAGCACATTATGGATGTATCCTTTAAATTAATTCACTTTAACTGCTTTTTTTCCAGATGATAAACCTTTTTTTTTTTTTTTTAAATAAATCTTTTTCTTTTTTTAACCTGTTAGCGTTCCACTGTTCCACTGTATCATTACACATACCTTTCAAAAGAGACCAAAACTATGCATATACTCCAAATGGTTCAAGAACAACATGCAATTAACTTGGGTATGCCTTTTTTTTTTTTTTTTTTTTTTTTTAAGGTGTTTTAGGCAAATTTTACAGGAATGCTAAGAGGTTAAACTTTTTATTTTTATTATGTGAAAATTCCTCCATGCTACTGTTGTTCTCTATAAAAGTGTAGCCTTTTATAGCACAACACCTATGACAGCCAGGTCTATTCAGCTGAAACTGTGGCTTGTTGCACACTGGGATTCATTGAGTCACATGTTGGTGAGTCACAAAAGCTGTGAATTTGACCATGACTGAAGAACAACAAACTCAAGCATGAAATCATAGGAGGTAGTAATATTTAGCTAAGAACACCCAAATTTGTGATACTTCACTGTTTAGGTAATTTGCTGAGCATAGCATTAAGTGGCATCGAACTTCTGTGAAGCACAAATCCCCTGTTTAAAATGTCAGCTCTTTTCTCTAGTCTTCTACAACTAGAAGGCCTTTGGGTAGCACAAAGCCTCCTGATAGAATAGTTCCCAAAGCTGGTCAAGCCTCCCGGACTGCATTCAGATTGCTGACTTACTGGAACAAAAGCAGCACTGTACCTGGAGGAGGCTCCATGGAACAATCACAGTCTCCTGGATGAGACCCGATTGCATTGTGAACCGGGCAAGCAATCCCTCCCCAAGGTCCAAAGCCTGACCACAGAGTCACAACACCAGGGAGGCTGGTGAGCTCAACCCACAATTGTTCAGCGGTGGCAACCAATGGCAGATGGTTGACGGAACTTTGCTGTGCATCTGTAATTTTATAAGAATATTACTATATATTAGAAGAATTAGACTTTTAAAGTAGAATTAAAGAAAACCAGAACTGAACATTTATTTATTACTCACTCGCTCTCATATCGTTCCAAACCTATATGACTTTTTCTTTTGTGACACACAAAGAACAATATTTTGAAGAACATTGGAATACAAACAACACTGCAGCTGTCAGACAAAAAAAAAATCTTCTTTTGTGTTTCACAAAAAAAGAAAAAGTAAATGACAGAATTTTCATTTTTGAGTGAACAATCCCTTTAATTGCTTTATTTTTATATTAACAATGAATTTACAATGAATCCTGTATGATTCATTTACAATAAATCCTGTATGAAAGCAGAGTAACAGTATCTTTTTAAACTCTTGCTCAAGTGTTGGTCAAGGAGGCTGTGCTTCTTGGCAATAGTACATTTATAATTCCATACCAGAATAGATTATAACATGTATGAATACATATTACTAACCTGAAACAACAGGTGGAGAATTATGGTGGAAATCTATGGATGAGCAGTTCTTATAAAGAGATGCACCATTGGCTTGCCTTTGACATCAACCAAGTTTGTGTCCAAAAAAAAAAAAAAAAAAATTCTATCATCATTTACTTCCCCTCATGTTGTTCCACAAAAGAATGTTGGTAACCAAACAGTTTTGGTAACAATTGACTTCCATTGTATGGAATTACACTGTAAAAGTTCTTCTTTTATGTTTCACAGAAGAAAGTAAGTTATACACAGTTTTGCAACATGAGGGTGAATGAATAAATGATGCAGAATTTTCATTTTGGGGTAAACTATCCTTTTGAAGGTTGGATGGACCAGGTCTGAGGAAAGCTGCCATTTTCAACTTCGGCTGATCTGGAGACTTTCAGAGTCTGTCAGCAGATCTAGAGAGAGAGGTGCTGCTTAAGCCCGATCCTCTTTGGAATGTGTCGATAAAGAGGACACTCCAAGTGTTACTTGTCAGCATGGCACGTGTGAAAAAAGGATGCTAAGAGGTACGTCGTCCTGTGAGTTGAGCTTTACAGATTCACGGGGGAATCACACTCGGGCTGAAAAGAGCACACTCCAACTTCTGAGACCCAGAAAAGCCTGGGTCTCTTCACAGCAGCCCCCTGGGCCGACACGTCATTCTTTTCCAGGGGCAGAGGCTGTCAAAACAACCTCATTGGGAGTATGATGGCATAAAATGACATTGACATACAGAGAAGGAAACTTGGTGGTGTCGAGCTTGGTTTGCCCTTCGTGACAACAGCAAAAGCTTTTGTGCCAAGTGTGGTACAGTGTTCAAGCAGGTTGTTTTTGTAACCAAAACAAAATATTATTGATTAAAAGAGCTTACATTTTTGAGCATTCCATATAGCAAGTCAGCTGGCATTATATGGAAATTAAATGAAATGTCACAAACTAAAAATTTAGGGAAACCTTAAACAACTTCTACTCTGATAGTGAATAAAGACACACCTGAGTATAAGACTTTGATAATTAATTCAGCTCAATCAATGTGTTACACACTGATCAACACAGGTTTTATTTTTAGTGTAAACATATAACATTAAGTTCAGATTCCCACTTTAGTTCTATTTTTTAACCCTACATCTGCTCATGTTATATGAAACTTTATATAGGGATATGGCACACACTTGTTTAGGAAGCAGGCTTCATTCAATAGTACTGGAGGCAGAAGTAACTCTGATGAAAGAGCCTATAAATTCAGACAAATAGCTTAGACACATTTTGTAATACCAGCAATATCCTGAGGTGTAAAACAATGTCAAAAAATGTTCTCTGAAGCATTTTACTAAAACTATTTAAAATCATAAAAGAGATAGGGGAAATAGAACTGTCTATCATAGGTCAAGGGCCACATGATTAACAGAGACAAACAGAGTCCCACAGCTATGGTTTATGGGGACACCTTGTGATTTTTTTTTTTTTTTTTTTTTATGTTCTGGCTCAAACAACTTTACAGGAGCCTTGTAATTGTCTTGTCTTGAAGAGAACCTATAGATTCTGGGTTTACAGCATGACTAAATGAAAAAAACATGTACCGGTCATATAATAATAAAAACTGATGATGCCTCATGATGACGACATTCTCAAATGACAAATCATTAATATGAATTTCATATGAAACTATATATGTATAGTTGTTATTTTACACCCAATTCTACGTTATGTGAACAACATATTAGTTTCTGCAGTGCAGAATATCCATTATACACCTCTCAGCAGAAATAAGATCACACAGACTTATAACCTTATATAAATTCACATGTAACTCTTGTCATGGCAACTCAAGCACTGATTGAGGCGGGCGGCTGGTTAGCTTACGACATGTATTAAACAGCCCACAAGCCTCCCTATGATACCATCTTAGAAACCAAGGCAACACAAATCCTCTCTAGGCATCAACTAAATCATCAAATAGCTGTAAAAAAACACCTGACTCTCCTTATGTCAACTATCAGACTAAATGACGTGTGTATGTTTTGTGTGCTACTAAAGAATATAACTGAAAAACCATGACATTACATACAACCTTGATTACTCATTCTGTTTACATTAGGAAAATAAGAAATTAATTTTTTATTTATTTATTGTGCAAGAAATGATAGTTCATTTATACAGGTTTGGAAAGACATGAGGGTGAGTAAATGTTGCTAGAATTTTTTTTAAATTTTGTGTAAAATCAGTACTATTTAAATCAGTACCAGAGCCCCTCTTGACTGTGAGTTTAAGATTTATAGACAATTAAAGACAAAAAAAAAAAAAAGAAAAGAAAAGAAAAGAACCCAAGGCACTTCTTCCAGTCCAATTTTTTTTTAAAAAGCCTCTATTCACATCACAGCTAATCACAATAGCTGTAAAATAGCTTAAAAAAAAAAATGCATTCACAATAATCCTGTAAAATAGCTAAAACACTGCAGACTGGTGCATTTCGGCCTCCAGCCTTCCTCAGAGTGTTTCAGATACAAAATGAGTCGCAGCTGTAGATTAGTTACTCTGTAGAGTTGGAAAAAAACAAACAAAAAAAACATTACAGGGGGACCTATGATATTGTTACCCATTATAAAGTATATAATATAATATTAATAATATAATTATACTTTATAATGGGTAACAATATTATAGGTCCCCCTGTAATGGTATATTATAATGGTATATTACCCCCCATAATGGTTCTTTTGGCCGAAGGTTGAAATGTGTCAGTGTGCAGTTTTAGCTATTTTTTTTTTTAATGTTTATAATATAATTAGCCATGATTTGAATAAAGGCTTTTTAACTTTTTTTCCGCCCAAAAGAAGTGACTTGGTTCAGGGCTGTAACCACTATAGACATTAAGGGGGACAAGTCCCCCCAATAATCAGAAATGGCCAAATTGTCCTCCCCAATATTTGATATACTTGATGCTGCTCTGCTGCACTCCATTACGCACAGCTCTGTTTGTTGTTTGCATGACAGAAAGTTTTAAAAGTAACATTTTTAGACTGGTCTGCCTCAGTGGTCTAACAGCGCTCATCAGTGTCAAAATTATTGAGATGGCCAATCAAATCAAAGAAGGCGGGCCTTACTGTTCACAGAAGACGAGTGTGAATTCCAATGCATTGCTTTAGTTTTAATAGTAAAAGAGTGTGTGATAAGATGTAAGCAGCAAAACATTTAATATCTGAAAAATATATAATTTAAATATCATTTAAAATATCTTTTATGATAGAAATGTTCACTGACCAACAGTAATTTCCAGTGATACAAACTACTCAACTGTTTTGTCAAACCATTTTGAATTAAAAATATGCTATCATTACATGATTCGTGTAATTAATAACTGAATGTGACGTTCGTGTTTGAGATATTAGACATACGAATAAGAGTAAATGTGGGCATATTTAAAAATTAAATATTATTATTTTCTAAATAGCTTACTTCATATGTTTTTCTTTATTCCCTTAAAACCCTTTTAATCCTTATTTAATTCCTTTAAATAAATATATTGAAGACATGGTTATGACCTTGCCTTGGATTCTTTTCTAAAGTATATGTTTGAAACCCAAGCACAGAGCACCTTCTGGGATTACTTCACAAGGTCCTTCCAAGTAACGTTCCAAGATGCATCCTTTGATTTATAGACAATATTTATCTGAAGAGAAGGAAATGGAACAGTAGTTATTTGTAGGAAAATAAAAAGTACACACTAAGCATTAACTTTCTAGCAGCCACTTAAACTCACAAAAACAAATTATGAATATGAACCTATAGTATACTATACTAACTTGATATTTTACTTGAATTCTACAAATAACTGCATGTAAGTCATATTTGTCATTAGGGGAAATGATACAACGCCATTATAAATCTCACGTCTGGAAGCAGTTTTGATGAGAAATCATGATATGCAGCTTTGGAGAAGTTGAAGGCCTGAACAGGTGGCAGGGCAAAGCCCTTCACATCCAGAGAAAGATCACCGATAAAGCCCACAATGACAAGAGTCACGTTGCTCCGGTGTCAGTCTCTTTAACAGGAGACAAAACACTATGCTTCCTTAGAAATCCAATGGGATGGCTTTTCAGGAAAAAAAAAAAAAAAATCACACTGAGTAATTGGAGGCCTATAAGTCGACTATATAATGTCTGTTTTAAAAGCAGTGGAAAGACCCAATTCTACTTGGACCTGCTTGGCTGATATCCAACAGAGATAGCACTTATAAAAAATGTATAAAGAGTACACCTTAATCATTTGTTCATGGAAGCAGTCGACTGGCACAGCCATGCACTAATGCTTTGTGACTCAATAGTCTACCTTTTTTCCCCCTCACAGCCAATTTGAGTCTGATTATTATGCTTATACTGATCAGGAGGCCCCAAGAGAAGAGAAAGGTCTATGAGTGACTCTCAATAGAAGAGAGGGGCCCCTGGGCCTCACAGGTGAGGATGTCTGAAAACACACAATCAGTCTTATCTCTTCACGTACTGTCCGATGCCTTCTTTTACTATCAGTTCCGTCAATTGCTATCCGGTCTCACCCGCTTGAGAATAATCAGAATATGATGCAGGACGGCAGTGTCTCGTGGAGGTGCAGTCTGTGTGGCCGCTTTGAGGGTGCCGTTTTAAAACTGAAATAACCGTGTCTTCTAACCTTACAGTCTTTCCAGCGAGAGCATAATTTATATACAGACGCAATGTATATTTAATGACTCACTTCCTTACAAAAGCTGCATTGTTGTCTTTCTTTTAAGACAACTAATTAAAATACTGCATATATAATTTGCTGCCTTTTGCTTTCATAAACATTGATGCATCATTTCTCAAGGAGAAAATCATTCAATCAATTGTTCAATCAATGATTTATATCTACATTTTCAACATTGTGTTAGAGATACATAGGTTGAATTACTGTCTCAGCTCATAACACTAATTCAAAGAGTGTCAAACGTTTTTGTCACCTGAACCCCTCTGACCTAAACTATTTACTTTATGTACACCCTGAGATTTTACATTAATATTTCAATAAATGAACAACACATTCACAAGTTCACAGTTCTCTCATGTTAATGGTCCCATGATGTGCAGGTAAAAAAACCCGAATTGTTTTCTTACTTTGATTTTTATTTTGAAATTATGTATTTTCATTTTACATTTTTTATAATTTAATTAATTATCAGCTTTTTATCAACTCACATACCCCAAGGTATGACTAGTTGGTGAAGAGAATAAGAGGCACATGAGGTTGTGAAGACTATGGGGTTCAGATGCAAGATATTCTGGAGGCGTTTTCCGTAATTTATCTTCAAAAGAAATATTTCCATGAGGCTGCTCAAGCTGTCAGAGTGCGAGGGGTCTCGCACACCAGCATTATGTTGGAGATTGCACTATCCTCTACTACCCCCATTATGAGTGTTTATATTGAATCTAATACTGATTCTCCCTGGGAGGAAAAGGACCAAAAAATATTAGGCTACAAGGCAAAAGTGCAGAGACAGATTTTTCAATGAAGGATAATTGTCCAATGATACAGAAAATGTGACTCGATAACAGAATACAACCCCTCATCTTCCTGGAGGATCCATATAAATTATCCCAAATAATCATCCCATCAATATTTCTGTTAGGCAACAAGGACAATGTCACAAGAGAAACATTTAGAGCTAAACAATAGCAGAGGATGTGTCAAAAAATGATTACCATGTCAACATACAAAAGAGTAATTATTTGGATATACATCATTGTTTACCAATAACAATCATCACAAAATTATTTAACCAGCGCACAAGGCCATAATAATGAATAGCAGACTTGCTTGTTTAACACAGTGGGGGGTAATTCAATCGGTAAACTCTAACCATTGCGGGTGAAATGAACTAATTTAGAGCTACACATTCCAGGCATCTAAACAGAGATGCCACAACTAATTAAGGTACTAATAGGACAAACCGCTTTCTCTGTGACATGATTATGTGCTACCTAATAATGACGTGGGGAATCTGTAAAATGGCCCGGTTCAAGGTCCCATGTGGGAAAGCAGGCATGTCATGGGTGTCCTAGTATTTAACCTGTCCACCAATAAGCCGCTTTGCCTTGACTCTATCACACTGGCACTTTTACGAGTGCACATGAAAGAGATTAATGACTACTTCGGACGGGCATCTCGAATGCAAATGATTCACCTGCACATTCCCCGCGCAACGTGTTGCCATGCTGCAAATTATGGGACGTTATTTATTTGCTTTGCAGACGCCCACACAAAGGGCAACTTAACATCGCAAACAGCTTTACATATGGACCATTTAGACCGAACCAAAAGACACCTCCTTTTAACCTACACCCCTTCAGCTGCACATTGCCTCTGAATCATTGCACTGTTGCACTCCAGAAGTCCTGCTTGGGGAATTGAGCAGTTCAGTTCCTTGATAGCCCACTAAAAAAGATTAAGCCCACATTTTATAAGGCTAGTTCCTGGGGAGTAGTATATTTCAGTGATCTGACTAAGAAAGTGTTGTGAAAGGTTTGGAAATTGCTCTTGAAATGAAGGGCTGGAGGGCCTCTAGCAGTACACAGCCTGACGATACTAAAGGCTGGAATGGACTACACAACTTTTGTACAGATTTTTTGCCTTGATTTGCAGTCTGAATGGGTCAAAACTACTTGCTGACAGTCAGAGCCAATCTGCACAATTTGGCAAGTAGGAGTTGTCATTTGTCACAGAAAATCACGTAGTGTACAATGGGCAAAGACTTTGAATTTCTAGCTTGGAGGATATCAATTTGAGCTGATTTTAAAACATATATTGTTTTCAATTGTCATGCGTCTCCTAGCCATAAGTGTTTGGAACAACTTGAAAGTCTGGTAGTGTATGATCCTCAGTTTTCCTCTGTAACTATTTACAAAGTCGCCTAGTGTTTTAAAATCTGTTCCAATTAAGCCTTAAGTAAATAATGGTGAAAAAAGCTGTTGTTAATGACGCATGTGTTTAGAGTGCAAGATCTACTTGTGAACAGTCCAACTCTCTATACATACACAAGCACACACAAAACAATCCAAGCATCCACGCATTAATTTTTGATTTGTTTATGACTATCATGGCTGCTCTCATACAACACAATACAAAAACACACTTGGCCTTGGTGCTCTCATGCTTGTAGAAATCTAGAGAACATTGACCTTTGTCACGTGCAATTGGCGAGTTTTCGGTCAGAGTTGCCGTCAAAACACTCTGCAAACATGCAAAAAAAACAAAAACAAGCTTGACTGAAAACCACTGAATAGGCACCTCAGCGATTATGCATATTACCCAGAGACACTGATTCTGGTCCTCTTCAGTTTATGTGATGGGTAGAGGGCAGTGGGTTCTCTGATAAGCATGGGCTAAACACAGAATCACTCACTCATATTTGTTTGTAACATCTGAATTTGAATAATTTGAACAAAAATTTCTACATCTCAAAAAAAACAACCTATGTTTTGCATATACCAGCTATTCAACAGTATATGGGCTATACATTAGTTCAGAAGATTTAGTTTGACGGGACTGCTTTTGTGCTTCTAAAGCAATCATTATCTGAGCAAATAATTCCTCTATTGTTGTAATAACATATTGGCAATAAAAAGCTACAAAAGTAGTTTATGAGCCATGTTAAAGATGAAATAAAAAATATAAGTCAAATAGTGATTCAAGATAATTCTGGTAGACTACTGTATAAAAGGTAAAATATTACAATTGGACTTATATAAACTAATTAGCTTATAAGAGTCTTGTTAAAACCCCTTTAGTCAATAATGTCAGACATAGCATCAACAAAATAAAACATACAAATAAAAACCTTGTGGACCAACCTAAACATCCTGTCTTTTTTTTTTTTTTTTTCCTCCATACAGTGAAGATTAGTACTTCCATCAGTGTGATCAATTTTTGTGCATGAACAAAATATTCAGTTTTAGCTTGCTCAGGCTAAAAACATTATTGAATTCTGTGGGTCTTTTTTTTGTTTTTCTTATTCCATATCTTTGGTTGCTCATGCTGCAAAATGGAAGGCGCTTGTTTGTCAAAGGGGCTGAGAGCCTTGTCCATTTTGACATTCACATTCTAGCAGTAATGATCCTAAAAGCTGCAATTAAGCTGACTGTCACATCCCGGGGAGCACGCGGGCAGCAGCACAGGGCCTCGTCCTCGAGAGCTGCATCCATTGCGCCTGCCCAGGATTATTCCCTCAACACATCATTTTTCCAACCCCCTTCTCTCTTTCTCCTTGTTTTGCCTGTTCTTTTATTACAGCTTTCACCTAGATTTTTGTAGTGGACATGCACATATATATAGTGTATTTTTAATTAATGTTGCGATTTTGAGGAAAAATATGCATTATTTGTATATGCAAAAAAGCTTATTGTTTTAATTGAATTTAACTTTAAATGTACATCTTCATGAGTTTTGTTTGTGCCTTTGAATCGATAGCTTGATGTTCTAAAGTAACATTATATTCTATCTGAATAAAAATTCCCAATGGTGATGAGATCATTCACTGTTGATTCCTAAAAGAGTAAAAGAATAGAAATGCAGTCAATGCAAGCGGCTGGAGTGCCACGACTTATTATTTCTCTTTTTGCGTTTGATGCCTGGGCCCCTTCCTTTGGGAGATGAAACGAAAACTCTCTGTTAGAAAATCATGAAAAGGATATGGACAACACCAGGTGGGCAAATCTATCAAAACCCCTGGCAAACGCACATGCGAGCGTACACACATAAAGGGGGCAAAATCATTTTAATTAGCTGAGTGAATGTGATTTGCTGAATGTGGGGAACTAGGCTCTGCACACATTAAAATTGGTCTAATTTTCAGCAAAAAGTCCCATCTGAGTGGACCTGGCCACAGTCAATCAAGTTAAAAGCTACGGGTGCTTAATTTGATTTACCAATATAAAATGCAAATGAGGTGATTAAGTGGAGAGGGGAGGCAGAGTAGGAGCCTCTTTTAAACCATCAAGTTAAATGTGAACAGACATCGGACTGGCAGCAGCAAGAATGTTTTAGCATATTCGTTTGATTAGAGGTACAAAAATTTAATTAGTGTGGCTAATTGCTTGACAAATTGCAGCACACTCCTGAAAAGGCAGATTTTTTTTTTAAACCGTGTAAAACCCCCTCCGTGTGGAAATTTTGTCCAAATGGCCCCTATGCCAATATGTGAAAAGCATAATTAAATAAATGGAAGATGGCACAACAGTACCTTACAATAGCAAATGAGATAATGCCTGTAATTAGGCAGGACACAAGTCTATGTCCATATGCCGTGTTTCTCTTCAGCTACTCTCCGTTCCTCTCATAGGACAAATCTAATAAGCCTCCTTAACTAGGTGAGGCTCTCCTGGGATACTGAAGAGCTGTCGGTCGGAGGCTGAGCCGTCGTACTGGAGAACTAATCAGAGTATGACGCATATAATCAGGCCAAGCTCCTGTACTACAACAAACATTTCTGCTTAAAAAAAGCTATGTTTAGAAGAGTATTCAGCAGCAAGAGTATTTTTTTTTTTTTTTAAACTGTCATTTGCTATGATTTATGGGGCTCGGGGCAGGGGCAACTGTCTACAAAAACGGTAAGCCACGTGCACGTAAATGCAAATGATCTTTACACAATTATTTACCTACAAAAACGTAAGTAGCAAACATTTTCTAATGTTCCTTATTGGATAACAAAAAATTTTTTTCTTCATACCTTTTAGCCCTCACTTACAGTACGTTTTATCTCATTTCAGCCTCCAAAAATTGCCGTTCCATTCTGATTGGTTGGCTATAAAGCCATTTCCAGCAGTCAGGGTTCTTCAGTCCACCTGTAAACAAAGATGTGCTTTCAAGATACTGTGCTGATAAAGCAAGCACTTTGGAAAAAATTAAAGTGTGTAGATTAGCAGCATTAAATGCTCGAGGCATGACTTAGCAAGAAGTTATCCACAAGCAGGATCTTGTTTGGTTAGGCAATACTATGTGTTCTGTCCAAATATGCAACAATGGTCGTTATTAAGACTACACTATCATTAACAGTCTTAGAATAGCTTGCTACTCTCTTACATTTCATTCTGCCCTAAATTCTTGGGTACATCCCAGCTAATATTAAAGGCATACTATGTAAATTTTCGCCACTAGAGGTTGCTTATTCAAAACAAAGGCGTAGCTTGATGATGCCTTGATTTCACGGAATCATGGGAGGTGTTGTCTTCACGTCTACAGCTGGTGGAAAAGAATCGGAATGGGACTCTGGCAGAAATCATGTTCGTGAATGAGATTATTAAAGTTACTGTAGTATTAAGCAGAGCAGGGCTGAGTTGCTGTGTGAGCAGAAACGAGGCATCTGGTGTGATTGCTAGTGAGAGACGAGCATGACACATGGAGCGGAACTTTTATTATGCTGCAGTCGCCGCTTCGCTTTTTCTAGTCAAGCGTACGTGGGGTAAAGCAGCACTGTTTTATCATATTAGATAAATTTGTGTGTTGAAAGTTGTTATAGTGCTACTCTGCGTTCCCTCTGTGACTACTATGAGACACTTAATGCACACTGCAGAAAGCTAGATCGATATTAGGCATTATAAAACATGGTACTCGCTGCAAATCAAGAAAACGAGATTTAAACAACAAGACTTACTGTGTTGAGCTATATAACATGATTAGTTTTCTGTTGATGAATGTATCGAAACAGTTGCTCACCTGTCTAATAAAACACATAATGTATTAAAGCGTATTTGGTGTTTCCATGGTTTCTACAAATAAAACTGGAAACCGAGGGTAACCGGGTATTATGTCATTGACAGTCAACGCACGTGTCCTGGTTAAAATCGCTTATTTTTCTGGATTTAAACATTCTTGGAAATATTTGGGATAATATAAGTAATATAATATAAGTAAGTCAACAAATTATATACAATTGTTTTAGTTGTTTGTGGTTATTTTAATCCAAAAATCTTACATATTGTGCCATTAATATTCCTTCATTATTGTTTTATTACTTTTATTACTATACACAGTACAGATCAAAGGCAAATCATTAAAATATAACTTTTTGTGTGATTAATCTTATCCAGACTTGTTTTATTGATCTTTAAATGCCTTGTTTTTATCCTTTAATCCTTTATGAAATAAGTTTTATTTACAACAGCCCACCAAAGTCATCAGCTACATAGCCTATTTTGAACGGTATCATTATGTTTTTGATAAAAACACTGAAGGCAATACATAGTGTTTAAGATTTGTTATATTCATAAAAATCCATACCTGAGAAAAAAGTTAGTCCTGGGACAAGTTCCTTTGCGTCATGACGCATGTTCACTACCTAGTAAATGCGCGTGGAGGACTGCGAACTTGCGTTTGCGTTGCACTTCATCTCATCAAAGGACCCGCGTTACTACGTAACCGAGCAGCCGCCAATTCGCGTCCAGTGAAGAGCTTCTAGTCTAGCTGTGAGACCTGTTGGTTAAAAGGTAAGAAAAACCTGAAATGTTACAGTACATTTTGTTTTCTCCTAGTCGATTTGATACAAAAGCGAACTAATTTTATATATTAGATATCAATATTTACCTATAGACCTATAAGGTCTATAGGTAAGCCAAGGTAGCGCCATATTTAATTTCTGACAGGAATCAAACGATGTGACGTATAGTAGGCCTAAAGTAGACAACCTAATCGTATGCTTTTTTTTTTTTTTCTCGGCGAAATTTTTTTTTTTTTTTTTTTTGTAAATGTATGCATCATGTGCTTTGTTTCAGTGAGAATGTTTTTTATGTGGATAGGTTTTATCATGATATTGAATACTTGGAGAACATTTAATAGAAAGTTTTTAGTCGATCAACCATGATTAGCCAGCCACCTGCTAGTTGCAACAGTGCTTGCCTACTTTTTCTGCTGCGTTCCGAAAGTTTTTTTTTTTTTTTTTTTTTTTCATAGGGATTTGGTTCATGGCTTCGTTCTAAACTTTGAAACTAAACTTTGATTTGAAGCAAAAAGTATTTGAAAATTGGACGAAAACACAAAGATACAAGACTGTGTACTTAACGGTTATAGAAAGGACTACAAACTCATGAAGTTATATTTATGTATAGCAGTGGTGTTCTGAAATGTGGAGACAAAGTCCTGTTTTGTTTTTTTGTTTTTTTTAATAAATCAAATGTAAATTCATGTCCCAGTTACACTTAACGCTGTCACATTTCCTGGTTAAATTAACAATGTTTACATTACAAAAAAAAAAAAAAAAAAAAAAAAACCAAATACAATTCTGTTTTGTAAATATAACGTAATTAATGTTCTATTTATTAAAACCAAGTCAGTCTCATCAAGTTAGTGTTTTAAGCAATTTACATTTATTCCAAAATAATAACTAAAGGCAGTAACGATTTAAACAATATATTTTATTTGTGTATTGATGTTCAGCTGTTCAGTCATGCTTGGTAAACACAGTCACAGACACGAAGATGTATCTTTAATGTATCTTCCTATTAATGGCATCATTTTGTTTATTCAGACTGATGCGCACGTAAACAAGGTGGGATTTATCGCACAAACCAATCATATCCAATCATAGCGCAATGGAGGCATTGCCTCCTCTCACGTGACTTTCCTCCATTCATTCTCAGTTACCCCCCACTAAACCCACTGCACGCTTTAGGAGTTTTATTGAATCTCTATGAGCTCAGGAGATGCACGAGAGACGCGGACTCCGGCTGTAACTTTACCTACGGGTGTCACTGTTGGACAGTGTTTCTTTAGAAAAACGAGTGACTTGTACACTTTTTAATGTCACATTTTGTAATATTATCTTCTCATTCCATTTCTTTGAGGAGGCACTGCCTCACTTGCCTCCCCGAAGGGAACGCCCCGATATATATATATTAAAACAAAGGCGTAGCTTGATGACCACTTGATTTCGTGGAATCATGGGAGGTGTTGTCTTCATGTCTACAGCCAGTGGAAAGTTTATTATGTACATGCTTTTTAAAGCCTTGCCAGTTAAACATTTCATTCGCGTGCTGTTCTAACATGTTTTTTCCCGCGAACCTACACTACACCTACACCGTGATTACTGGACTAAGTTATCTTATTGCGTTAATACTGTCAAATACACACAAGGTTAACATAAGCACTTTATGTCTAAAGTGAAAGTAAAATTGGATGCATGTCTGTATGCGTGCAGGTCTTAAAGTGATAGCAGCCTAATAGTGAACTTGCTGCCGCTTGTCCTTAAAGGAATAGTTCACCCCAAAATTAAGGTTAACACAAGTAAAATAAAGAGTATTGCAATAAAAATAGTATTTATTTCTTTCTCTGTAACCTCTTACTGTTTCTGTTGCCTAAGTATAGAATAACAAAAAACACTCTGATGTGCCAAGTCATCAGAACCGAACTGAAAACTGTGGTTAAAAAACCGAGGTATGTATTGAACCGTGGACTAAATGTATTGTTGCATCCCTAATATATAGTATAGTATAGTATATTAGTATTATAATATAGTATATTAGTTATGCACGGATCAGCTCAGACGTCACTCAAACCCGCTTTTAAAAATTTGGCATCGGCTCGCCACCCACCCGCACCTATGATTTTCTCTGATTTAGATATCGCACCCGATCGTCACATTAGTTATTCAAATTTTCAGTGTTAAGCAACATGATATGGTAACCAGGGGTGGACCTAGTGATTTGGGGGCCCTAAGCGATTCCAGCTATGGTGCCCCAACAGTCAAACTTCGAACTCAAAACATTATTTTTTCTACATTTGTAAATATACTGCATGTTAAAATATCTGTAACCTGGAACTTTTATTTTCTCAATGTAAAATTAAATACAATTGATTTCACACAGACACACACACACACACACACAAAAACTAAATTCACAAACAAACTATTTATAGTTAATTAACCATATTTGTGATTACGCTTAATATTAATGCGTCAAAATTTGACCGTCACTGCACTGTAATTTTTCACACTGTAGACCAGTAGTGGCTCCTGGCCGTAAATTTAGGTAGGGCAGATTCTGGGTCTTAACACTAGTTTATGATAAACATTTTGTAAGCTTTATATCCTAATCGCTAAACACATCAGACACACTTTTTCTAATATCCTTGCAAATTTATTTTTTTATTTTTTTCACCACAGATTTACATTGGAAAACTTGGTAACTTGTGGTGCGCTGTAGAGCTGTGGAGGGCTCTGAGACCGGCTGCCCCACTTAGTATCATGAATACATGCCTGCCGAAACCATGCGCTACATTTGAATATATCCTGCTCACTTTACGACTTAAAATAGTCTAGAAAATCCAAAATATTTGTTGCAGAATGCTGAACACATGTATAATTTATTATTGATTCAGTGTATATAGAGGTCTATGTTTGGATTTTGGTGGGGCTCTGCTGTAGACTAGCCACGATCGGCTAATTTTTTTTTTTTCTAATTTTCATTTTAATTAAGTAATTTCTGTTTGTGAATCGTCGGCCATCACTGGTCACTAGGAATTTTTCTTTTATTTGAACAGGCCCCTTTTTTAATAAGCTCACAGCGCTCATTATCTGACAGGTGTTTTGGCCAAAGTCTGACAACAACTGTTTCATAAATTTTGTTTCTAAACGCTCGAATCATGACAAAAAAACAATTTTTCTGGCTAGATCAAGCTAATGCGCATGTGCAGTCCTAAAGTGCGCGTCTCTTGTCTCATTTCTGAGGCGCGTGTCTGACTGTTTCTATAGGAACCGGAGCTTTTAACGGCCGCTGCAGTGACGCGATGACTTTACAAATCGGCGATCCGCTCTTATTTAAAAGGCGGGACCTTACAAAACAATATGAGTGACGCATCTTGTGTTATTCTATAGTCTTTGGTTTCAGCCAGAAAGCAGGATTGTCACTCATTAAAACTCCATGTGCTATTCGCGTCTGTGTGCTGTTCATGTTCCCGGGCTGTGAGTAGAACTAATAAGTAATATATGATTTATATAGGCTTCTTGGTATTTTTCGGGGAGCCTCTAATTCCCTGGGGGCCTTTGCGACTGCTTACCTCGCTTATTGTTTAAGTCAGAGATTGTATATTATAGGGAGATGAGAGGGTCTGTATCTCTTAGCATTGGAGAAGCATAACGTTAACTTAATCACGTGCGGCACCTCTCAGCCTATTGTGTAATAGCAGTGACATCAGTGCGCCGTTCAAAACTCCTTCCCTGCATGCCGCCTATGCGTACCACCAGAGCCGGAGTGTTAGCATTAGCCATTACGCTTTTTTGGCTAAAGGTTGCAGGCTTGCCTTCCAGTGGCTTTGGTTAAGTCCGCCCCTGATGGTAACATATTATATTACATTAACTCTTCCACTTAGACTGCAGTCATACCTTTTCCATTAAAGGACAGTATTTGCCCCTTAAATTGATTTTCCAGTGCATTTTTTTAAACTTTATGAATAATAATGAATAATTTATAAAATGTTTTAAATAAAAATAAAAAATTCAATACAGAAATATGCAATGATGAACAAAGTGATACTTTTAAATATTACCGCCACCTACTGGTGGTTTTAGTTTAAGTCACTATCTTAATGAGCGAGTCATTCATTCATTCAGTAAGGAAGCAGCTGAATCACTGAATGATTGACGAGTCTCACGTCACGATTCGTTCAAAGCTGCAGAATTGTTCACAAAACACAGATGTATGCTATAGCTTTCTGTGGCTTTCATTGGAACTAAAATAATGTTTAAAATGCACGTTTTGTTTGTTGACCTGTTATATAATAATCAATGTCACATTTGCAATCATGTGGATATTTGGGAACAATTGCATTCTTGCTTGTTATCAACATTTAATACAAGACAGGGCTCCAGACTGCGACTAAAATAGTCGTATTTGCAACTAAAAATATTAATTTGCGAGTGATGTTTTTGCTGAGGTCACCATTGGCGACCATACAAATTCACACGTTATGACTGTAAAATTTGAATGTTATTTGCGTGTTCTGTGACCAGTAGCCTATCACATAATTTGCTGTGTTTACGTAATTGAATGAGATGCTGCGTGTGAAAGTTTCGCTGAGTTAGAGCACTAAAATTTGAATGGGTAGGGGAAAATATCACACACCAAATAGTCGCCAAAGAACTAGCGTTTGAACACATCGTTCTGCTCCTGCATAAAGGAGACAACTGCCTATTTCTTCATAGAAATTCATCTATATTCATCTTTCAAAATGGGAAACCGGCTCTGTAGACTGCAGATACACAATGCAGCGTGTGCTTACCGTTTTGAATATCAGTCAAGCTGTTCACTTTTATTATTCCACTCCCCTCATGCTCATCAAATAAATTTAAGTTAAAAAAATTCTCCAGTACTTTAAATGGTATAACAAGAGTATTAATGATCATTTTAAGGCGTCTTATATTTTGTGGATGGAAAAACAAATCGCAATACTCCTTAATGTGATTATTAACATGAATTTAATTAAATAAATGTGAGCGCTGCACTTTTTAAATTCAAAAGAGGGCTTTTCAGGCTCTCGCAAAAGTGCTTCAGAGCAGCTCGCGTTCAATGATTAGCGCACATTTGTCAACTGATTGCTTATGAACTAATGCTGATCAGTTATGACAAAGTTTACTTTATATTATTTATATTGTAATGTGCTGTAAACGGTTGTAATGATTTTTTTCTTCCTCATCAGAACTTGAATGAGCAGCAAAAGTAAAGTGCAGACATTTCAAAATAAGAGTCCCACTGTATTTCGGCCTGTTCATTAATCAAAGTCAAGTAGTATGTATATCAATTCCCTCTGTTATTTGGTTACACAAACCAAATTTATAAATATATTACATTTATTTCCATATATTTATATTTATTTTCATTTGATACAAAATAAATTGTAGCTTCAGGAAGGAAAGTCTAAGAACAATATTTGACACATTATTCAATATAAAGATTTTACTAAGCATTGCTTGAAATAAATGTTTATGCTGAAATAAAAATGTATACAAACTAAACAGACATGTTTAAAAACAACAAAGAATAAAAAATTAAAATAAAAAAAATTATTAAAACTTAGCGAAAAATGAAAGCAGAAAATATAAAAATAGTATTAAGTGAAAACAGTGACATTCTTTTCCCAGAAAAATCACAAGATGAAAATGCTGAAACTGTAAAGATATATAAACACAGCAGGATGATTAGAAGTGAGTGATTTAAAAATTTAAGTTCATTGTTGTGTGGCTCTTAAAATAATTATTTGGCGCCTGTTTTTTTCCCCCTATAGGAGCCAATGGCTCCTTAATAATTTTTTTTTGTCTGGAGCCCTGCAAGAATTCACACAAGGTATGTTTTTGTATCGAAGAAAGTTGGGTCTTCAATCGATCTCAAATCCACTCTGAATCCAGTCTTGGAGTAAGTGCCAAATTCCCACAACATAATGTAGCGCTAAGGCAGCATAATTCCGCACACAATCTATCATATGCTGCTTGTGTGGATGCAGTCAGTTTTCACCGCAAAAGATGAGGTTATTTGATTGGATGTCATGTATTTACAGCATTTTGCCCGTTAGAAATACATGCTCTGTTTTAATGTTATTTCAAGGTAGGCTAATTAAATGAAGGAAAAGTCTCAGCATTGTTTGCGTAACATGCTTGTATTCTGCTAGTTAAGATCTTTTCAACGATATTTGACAGATCCATGTTATGTACGATGATTATACAGATCATATTTTCATGTAAAGCAGTTATTTTTTTTTCATGCTATGAAATTAGGGCACTTCAAATATTTCAGCAAATTTAAAAGCGCTTGTTAAGTGATGTTCATATTCGCTATATTCATTGTAAAGCCAAGATTCTAAGCTTTAAAACGGCATATATTTTGTGTTGGTTAAGCAACGTGATAAATTGATAGCGCCCCCGCTTCAGATTTAAGAGGTTAAGGTTAATGATTAATTGACTGTTAATTAAAACAATGATCGATTATGGGAATTTATGTAAATCCCTATCCTGAGCTTTGCTTGAGATAAGTCTGAGTCAGTAAAATGATGTCTCTTGTTGTTTGCAGAAATAAGTAGTGAAAGAATTTTACAAGCAAAGGTTTCTTGACATGAAAGTACGTGTGCCTTTACAATTAGACTCAGTTTTCATTGAAGACAGCTCTCCATCTTCTTTGAGATAATTATGGTGTTCAGAAGACAGTAGTAGAGATGATATCACCAAAATAGGTAGATATTGGATGTACCCTGTCAGAGATAATGAAATGTTGAAGAGTTTCTCATCACTCAAAGCTGAAGAGACAGAGAACCAGTTCTAAATAACAAGTTCCTAATAGAAAATGCAACAACTTAGGCTTTGTTTGAACAAGGTAATGAGCACTGTCATTTTTAAGATACATGCTCCGTTTTGATTGACGACAACTGGTAAATCCTGATCAGACCCCCATTGACATGCAATAAGTCATAAATGTCAACATCAAAATTACACCTTGTGCTTACGTCAGTCACTGTCAACATGACATTCAATGAATCTTACTTTGGCACGACTATTTTAAAGCAGAAACATCTCAATTCCCCGAGTGTAACCAGGGAAACGGCTTTAACATTTGAGTCAGATTTTCATTTAGGCTAAATGTCAAAAAGTAAACTGGCTACCAAGACACAGGGCTACAACAGACATTCTCAGTGCTCGGTCAAAATGGACAAAAAATTGCAGCTGTGTTAATAGAGATAAAGATTTGTCTGCTGAGACATAAATGCCGTCCTTTATTGGTCTGACATTAAGGAGCACAATGACTCAGGTTGAGGTAAAATAGGATACCATGGCCCTCTCTCTGGTCATAAAATGTGTAGACTGTATTCAAAGATGCAATTAGTAATTGTCACCACACAACTACTGTTGCCCCTGCAAAATATGGCTAAAGCTAGAAACAAAGCATTGAATTTTCCAGCATACTACAGTGTTTCCCACAGGATTTTGTGAGACTGCTGTGAGTGGACGTTGGTGCCTCTAGGCCCCCCAACCGGAGGAAAACTTTGTACACTTTAAATTTAAATGCATAAATCTGGTGCATTCTGAGAGCTAAATTTAAGTGGCTAGATCAATGAAGAAATTTGTTCTCTTGTAAACAATTTCGTGCTCTAATAGTAATTTATTTATTAGTGATGGTAAGGCACATTAGTCACGCACACAACATATAGTAGGCTAAATGATAGTTCATAAGTGGTCAAACGTAGAGTATACATTTAAACCATTAAAAATATGTAGCAAAAGAGGTTACCTTTGTTGAATTAATTTATTTCTAGAATAATTAGTGGGAACCTATATCTATACATTTGTATTTGCGGAACTAATGGTAACTCTTTGATTTGTTAAACAATCCAGAATGCACTAAACACACTACTTCATTATAGAGAAAAATAACAAATGAATAAAAATATATAATCATAAGCTGACCAATAAATAAATAAATAAAAAACTAGGTGACTATATAATTCAGCAGCAAAAAGTATATGCTAGCCTAATTCTTGAAGAAAAAACTTTGCACAGTAATTTTATAATATCTAAATATGTTAATAAAAATAAAATATAATATAAAATTACTGTTTGTATTCTTATGAAATGAAAAAACTATTTATATTTGATTTATATTTATATATGAATGTAAAGAATCATATGTATTTATAATAATCTAAGATTAAAAGTGGGGCAACAAGATATGATAGATACGACAGAACAAAATGGGCTATTAATCATTTTTCAGTGTGCAAAAGCATGACAATGTGAAACGCTTCAAAACAGTAGAGTCAAAGCGCGCAATTGTGCTGCACATTGAAAAGTTCACGGCACAAAGAGAATCCCTGTGTATATCTGCATATAACAGTTTATTAATCATATGTTTCTTCTCACTGTTAAATTCCAGTTATTGTGCGTATGACACTATTTCATAGTCCTTGTGTTATGCGATCTAACAGACACCCTGTACTGTAGCAAGTATGGACATTGTTCAGAAACAGCAATAAACTCCAGCAAGATAAAGTCGTTCTATGCAAATCCACAGCCCTTTATCTACATATCAAGTATTATAATGGCAATATGTCATATTGGAGAGTTTTACCGTGCTGACTGTCGTTACTCAACGCGACACGCTGTTTGAGTGCTGAACAGAGAATGATTGACAGCTGCAGCAGAGGGAAGACGAGTTTCCGTGAACTTAAATTTAACGATGTAATGTACATATTCTTCTGTCCCTCACATGAAGCTATGGAATGGCTTCAGATGACTTTGAATATAGTACACGAAAACCTAATTGTTGCTAGTCTATTTCTTTTGCTCTAAGACTCCCATTTTTGCCGTATAAAAACGCAATTATCAATCGGCCATTTAATTATCGCGACAGGCCTAATTTCCGTTTAATTTTGAGACTGTGGCGGGACAAATTAGAATGTGGCGGGTTAATGTATGGGAAACCCTTATTAGAGCCTGTATGATTATGATTATAAAGTACAAGCAACTTTTTCTGGGTCGTTTTAGTCAATAAGTTTTCCTCATAATGTTGTGTTCTTGTCAGAGCAAACTTGTTTGACTGATGTCCCTTAACTTCTTCAAAGTTTTAAAGGCCAAGCACTCAGAAGTAGACAGCCGGTGGTCTACTTATTGTGGAGAGGGGACTCTTGTACATATGTTAGGGTCTTGTCTTGAGCTGCTCTACTGAAGGAGCTGTGTTTAGAATATTGATAGGCACTACACTGAGAGATTGCAGGCCTCTTGTCAACAACTGACTAACATGAGCTGTTAACATGCTATTTTCAGCCCCTGGCTTTTCACTGTGGCATTCTTGTTAGAAGACCACCGAAAATCCTGTGTTTGTTCTCTTCTGTCTCCTCTTGAGGTAATCCTTTCTTTCTCTCTGTGTATTCCTGTATTGATGCAATAAGCTCCGCTTTCAGAAAAACCACACAGGCCCTTTCTATTGAATGCAGTGCATCTTGACTGTCTATAATGACCGGTTAAAGACTTTATCAGTTTTAACACTAATAAATACTCTGCATTGTAATAGTTCATATGTTACGGTAAGCTGTTTTTTTTTTTTTTTTTACCATCCAGAAAATCCACCAAGACATTTATTAATATATTATTCTCATTCACAGTATGGCAGACTTTAGTGCACAGCGGCGTTTTTTTTCCTTGTCATTTGCTTTTTTAATGAAACTCTCAACAGTTTTATGCAGGAATGGAGAGACACATTTGAATGGATGACAGAGCACAAAAGCCACACTGTCAGGGTATTGATAAAAATCAGAAGAAAAGAGTCTTTGGGTCTGATGCCTAAGTCTGGAACCAACACTCTTAAAAATGACAACCTGTTGTTTCTTAACACACCTTTGTGTCTAAATAAGGACAACACATTTTGTGTTACTGTTAACTCAACCAATGTGTTTTTCCTCTTAACACAGAGTATTTTTTTTTACTCACTAATGTGTTAGTTATACAATTTGTCAAATATGTTATTTTTGATCCAATTGAACAAAACTTGTATGCAATAAAAACAGAACAAACTCGCATGTAGTTTATATAGAATTTATTAATCCCTCTACATTTACATAAAAAATAGTCAACAATCAAAATAGAGTAATTTAAACATTAACAATGTTGCTTGAGTGAAAAGTTATTGGTTAATAAAGTTTGAATTTAAAAAAATGTGGTATTTGACAGCATCTTAAACATGAATCATTTTTATTTAGGTATTTGTTTCAGTGCAGAGCCCATAAGTGATGGTGAGGGTCGGTGAGATGAAGCCTCTCATGTATCTGCAAGAGTGCAAATAAAGACACATTTGTTATTTATACACATAACAAATATAGCAGGCTAATGTTAGCTAGAAAGCCAAGAAAAATTTAGCATCAGAGATAATGTTAACTTCTTAGGGCATTTTACACAGTATGTGGTAATGCATGGCTACAGCGTTTCATTGATCCACTCATAATAAATCAAACAAAAGAAACTACAAAGCTTATTAAAATAAGTTCCCACCACCGAAATCTTATTGTATTGACGTGAAGCAGTTTTCCGGCTACCGCGTATGTAAAACGCCCCTCAAATTATTACAAAAGACATTCTGAAAGCCTCATAATGCCAAATACAGACATTTTTCTTACCTCCACGCATTAAAGATATCCACCGATGATGAAAAGTTAAAGTGCGAGGAAACTTGCTCGTTAAAAGAATAACGTCTCATGAGGTGACACAAGCAGCGATGGGATTGGATGATAATTAACACAGATTGTGTGTTTTTTGTTTTTTACTAAAAATGACACATTAAACAAAACTAGTCATAGTCAAAATAGTCATAACACAAAAAATGCTAAGAATTAACGTCCTTTTTGAGAGTGAAGGGTACACATGACCTAGAAGTCTATAAGGAAAAAAAAGATACTTTCTCATTCCCATTGTCCCTGGACATATAAGACTAGTGTATGGATATGTGTATGTATGTAGTGTATTTATGTATGATGTAAATAATGATGGTCACCTGATGGTATATGTATGTATGTATAATAATTAGTTTAATTGGGTTAAGCACTAAATGATTTGTAGAAACTCGACAGGGTTTAGAAGGCAAATTTAAAAAATCCTATTGGAGCACAGTGTTTTCTAGAGAAAATTATGACATCGTTTTTATAAAGTGCACCTGCAGTGATAAAAATCATGCACATACTCAATGTGTTCTCCATGTTTATTGCATCTCTCCTTGAATAAAATGCTTTGTTCCAGTCGCATGTACAGGTGGCCACTCTGCTTACCTCTGCTCGCCACAAAATTAGGCTACTTGTATTTTTAACATATAGGCAATCACTTAGGCAGCCACAACACCGTGCCCTTGGGTCTGAAATAATTCTTGTTATTGTAGCTGTCAATTACACTGTGTATTACCTGAAATTTGACTGCCTACTTTTTAATGGAAATAGATAGCTTTTATTGAAGCAACAATCTCCTGTATGAATAGAGACTGAGTTAGATATTTTGACGACACTTGAAACGTGTCTGTTGAAAATGGTATATGAAGTACTACCAGACTCGAGCACTGTTTTACAAATGGTTTTCTGTGCAACTTGGTAGGGGAATATAAGGAACTTTCAGTGGTAGTAATGGGCAGATTTTCTGGATTGTATGTTAAGGAGGCTGACAAGTTATTTTTTCATTTTATTTTTTTGTAAGATGCATGATGAAATGGGCATTGGGCACACTAGACAAACTAGTGTTACATCTTCTTTAATGTTTTTTTTGTTGTTGTTTGTTTTTGTTTTTTTAGATCAAGCCTGTAGAATCATTTAAAAATCTTAGATTTTGTTTTACAGATGATTTTATGCCCATATTTGCTAAACTTTGCCACACACTGAACCTCAGTTAGATCGCGGTTATGACCATAAGCCACACATTTCTTTTCAAACGCCGTTCTCCTAAGATATGTCAGCAAACTTGATCTCAGCAATGCCGAACATAGACATAGAATGCAGAGAGTGTTTTCTTATTGGTAAAATAAAAATACTGGCTGACTTATTTTTGCTGTTTACAAAGCAGTGCTGAAAGTAAAGAAATTGCTAACTATTGTTAACATTTTAAAATGATAATGAAGTCCAGGTACAATGCAAATGCAATGAGAACTGTGATATTTTTTTCACTCAGTTTACTTTTGGGTAAACTGAACGAGGTCTTCTTTTACTTCAGCTTTGTATAATTTTCAACCCTGTGACAATTTGAAAAAGGAAGGCTTTTTTTAATGCGTTTTATATCAGATGCCACACACTGATTTCACTGATGCAGTAAAGCCAGAGAAAGTGTGTCAAGACCACAAGGAAGGAAGCAAGCATAGCCGCAATGCTTAATGATATCCAGTCGTTCTTCAACTCAAAGTGACAGATAAAAGAAAGAGATACTCGCAGCCGTGATGAGACACATAAGCCGGGGGCATGGGATCGACTTCTAGGCAGATGAAACCCTGTCACACATCTGCATACAATGGCAGGGAAGAGAATGCTATCTCATCTCATCGACAGCATCGTGTTTAATCAACAAACAATTAAAATTGAATGGGATTTATACCCCTCAGGCACCAAGTGTAGTCACTACCGTAAAGCACATGTACTTGGCACAAGTTGCAGGTCAATTACTTTATGACAGGATTAGGTGTACTGTACATTTATAGTTTATAAAGAACATTTTCTTGCAATATTCTTGATCAGCATAGAGGATTAGCCTATATGAAGAAAGGTTATCTTTCTTAGGTTCATTGTGACCCACCATGGCAGCACTGAGGTCTAGTCTAGTCATCGGTGAGGCCAGAGAGAGACCCAACACTTTAAAGCAGATTTGTGAAGTGACTGGCCTTTAGTCATAACTTATGGAAATAAGCGCAGTGTTTGCATGTTGCTTCTTTGCTTGGAGGTATGTAAAGCAATACAAAAGTAATATATACGATGGTCTTCATAAAAGGTGATAAGTTTTCAATGAGTGAATGCTATGAACAGCCAGTATATTCTTAGAGATTTCTGTAACTGGCAAAATCTGGTCTGTTGTTGCCTAGTATGACTGTAGTGAAAAGTACCATATAAACACTATAAAAGTCTTAGTGTTATATTTTGTGCAGTGTCTGTAGAGGTAAGCTCATGTTGTCCCACACACATTTAAATAGTAAAGGGCAGCATGTGTCATGTCAAGATTACTGGGATTACTAATAATAGGGTTTTTCATGCATTAAAAATATTTTGGCAGCCCTCGAAATGAATCTATGTCCTGCCAAAGAATATATGTGATCATTTAATGTGATGATACCTGATACCTGATCTACAGTATCACCCGTTGAGGGGCATCTGCTTTAAAACGTTCTCGTGAGTGTTTGTGTAAGCGCTCTGTGAAGAGTGTCAAATAGTGCTGGGCGGTTTGACCAAAAATCTTTTTTTTTTTTTTTTAAGATTCTGGTGGTTTCACAGTACATCACGTTGTTTTTTTTTGTTTTGTTTTTTGTTTTTTTTACTGGACCTTTATTTTGGCATATTTTACTGTCAGGAGTACAGGGAATATATTATATAAACATTGTAAGGACAAATAAAAATGTGTTTAAAATGTAATTAAAATAAAGCTTCATAAAGCTAACAATTTAGTTTAAAATGTAAATAATGTAATTATTTAATTAAATGAACAATATTAATAAGTAGGCTACATTTTTACTGTGCAATTTCTGTGAATACCTACGAAGTACACTCTATTGTACAATAGTAATATTTTTATTAAACATAGACCTTTATTTTAATTAAAAAAGGCTTATTTCTGATTTTGTAAATGTATGCAATTAATTTGGACAAGCACAAACTAGGTGCTGGTAAGATGGCGGTACAGATACCTGCTCGGCCTAAATTGGCTTGAATTGATCGTGCATCTTCGGGATGCGGAGCCACGTGCAAAGTTACAAATGCTGTGCACACCTCCGGGAGAAATGGGGTCTTGCACACTCAAATGTGCACGACCGCCCACGAGTAACCACGGTTAAGGCATTCAGCCTCAAGTGGATATTGCACAGGTTTACAAAACTGTTTGTGACCTTAGTTTACAAACACATTATTGCCTCCAATCCTAACTCAGCTGTACATAATGAAGACTGACTTTATCAGTTACAGAAATATATCTTTTCATTTATGAATCATCCAATAGTAGATTTCAGGTCAAATAGAAATCTAGGCCAGCTTTTTTTTTTTTTTTTTTAACTCTGGTTAATCACAGTGAGGAACAGTACCCACAGCCAACAGATCAAACAGATGAATGTGTGAAACATGATTAATGTTCACGTAAACCGCTTACAGAAATGAAAAAAGGCAAAATCTAGATTAATCACCGCCCGGCTCACTCTGTAATTTGAATTTTTGATGGTTTATTGTTGTTTCCCTAATCTCTGTCATTACCAACATCAAATGAACAAAATAGTATTATTTGTATATATAAACGTTTATGAATTGAATTACAGATATCAGAAAATGTTACATTGGCTAGTTGACCTTAACTGCAGTTAAAATAATCCTTGAGTAATATTAACTATTTCCACACTCTGTATGTTGTGTAGTTTATTTTGTTTAGGAAATTTATACTGTCTTCCTACTGATATCTGATATCTGAGCAGCTTTACAAGAGAGGTATGTGAGTGTCTTTAGACAAAATCAGCAAGTAATGGAGTACACTGAATAGGGCAAATAATTCAAAAGAAAAAAAGAGAAGTGTCCAGCAGTTTACCCTGCTTAAACTTCATCATAAAAAATGGAGAGGATAGGGGTATAAGATGTGTAACCAATTTGTAAGAGAAACCGCTGTGTGTCTCCTCAAGCAATTAATGGCAGCACTGAGAGGTGAAATGAAATTTCAATACCGGTCTCTTGCAACCCAAAACCTACACTGATGTGCTTCAGAAGCTGACTTTACTGTATATGTGGGCCAGGCTGTTCTAATTTTTTTATTCAAAAAAGGCATCTGATGCAGGACTTTTTGTTTCGCATTGGAGTAGAAGCCTCAGAGGAGCTGGCCTTTTGTTAGAAATCTGTTCTTATGGGTGCATCTCTCTCTGTTCACCTCCAACATATCAAGTTAAAAGCAATGTACAGTATAGGGTTGGGTGGAGCACAAAGGTGTTTTTTTCTTGTGTGGGAAAGAAGAGCTTGAGTGATGAATTCATAGTGTGATGATCGTCATACTTCTTTAATACTACAAGCATATTGGCTTACAAGGCTTAGACTTGTAGTGTATTAAAACATTTCCATTTATCTCACAATTAAGGCAGATGTGTGTCTTTAGATACCCCTGAACTAACACGGGAAAGCTTCTGCGTTGAAAATTTAAGTGTCGATTTCTGTTGACTTTAATATGTTTTGTGGTACTTGATCATTCAAAATGGATAATTGTTAAACAAGACAATAGTCACTTTTTAATGATACTATATATTTTTTAAATACATTCAAATGTATTTAATTTAAATACACATTAATTCAAGGTAGCTAATTTTCAACTTGTGGTAATATGTATCAAATATAATATTAACATCATCATAATTTTTAATAATTATTAATTAATTTTCAAAAAATATATTGCAGAAAGACTAAAAGTACTTAATAATGATTGTTTGGTAAACACCTAATAAAGGTGCCTAGTTTGAACCTGTGCTAATATTAATCAAAGTTTAATGAGTCTAAATAGTACAATATGAAAATATACCTCCATACTTATAAGGTAATATTACGGCTAAAAACGGCACAATAGGTTCCCTCAACGACAATTTGACAATTGTAGTGCTAATTATGAGCATGGATACACAATACTGGGCAGTCATAGAGTGAATGGCATTACATTGTTGCGCAAATTACTGTTTGTGGTAAATAGCCAATAATTTGATGAGCTTCCCTTTGTGCCCATTTGTAAAACCTGGCTCATAAAGTCATGACAATGGTGAATGTAATAGGATACAGAGAATTCCTTTGAACCCATAATACAGTCTTGACATGGAGTGTGTTTGATAAATGTTGTGAAATGCACTGAGCTACCATTCATCATTCTATCGTACTGCACACTAAGTACTTTTGCACAGACAGACTGTATGAGAAACTTTGTGTCTAAGTCAACAGGATAAGAGGATTTTATGTGGAAGAGCAGGTAAAACTCTTATCACCTGATGTCATGTTTCTTGTTTTCCTCTTTCCAGTTTTTTTTCTGTCTTTGGTTCACTTAGTAACAGCAGTTTGTCAGCTAGTGCCCCTGGCTGGTGTCAGTGACCCCCCCCCCCCGATAGTCAGACACTCTTTTCATGGTCAGGTGGCTGAGGGAGAAACCGTATATCGGCCTCAAACCCACAGGAGGTTTGAATTGGGGACGAGACAGTTGTGAGAGAACGCAACCCATGGAACATCCTGTATTCTGATACACTGCAGAAAGTAGGAGAATAGCCCGATTTGAGAATGAAAAATGTTCGCCTCCAGCGACCTTCACCTTTCTTAATCAGGGACCCGAATGTATTGTCTGAGCGGTATCACCTATGCTGTTTTCCCATAGTGGCCAGTTGACCTTTGGCCATCTGGTTAATGTCTGCTTCTGCTGATCATCTGCCACTCACTGGTTATCACTCCACCTTTATCTCCAAACAGGTGATAAAACTGACTACTGTCCAGTCTGGGAATGAAGGACAGTAGTAGAAAATAGAGCATCTGTAGTGCCATAAAGATGCTGGTTACTGTAGACGGTGGAATCGAGGGAGCATGTTCCATGACAGTGACATAGCCATCCATGATATATCAGAGATGTCTGGAGGTTTGGAATAAACTGAATGTGAATAGCATATAACTGCTGGCAACCGAGTAAATTACAGTATATGTCTGTTAGGGATGAACCTAAAAATGGCATTTTCATTTTTTGCCGAAAAAAAGAAAAAAGGTCAAAAATATAAGCCACCCCGCCCATCGGTTTCATTCCCGCGCAGCATTTTTTGTAACCTTGCGAGCGACACTGCTTTCGAAGATGCAAAATTTGACACGACTCTTGAGTCAAAAAACAAATCTGTTAAATCTGATTCTGTTGCATAGAACTGAATGAAGAACAGTATATTGATTTTTAATATTATTTTAATAAATTTTCTGTCCAATTTTTGTTACTTTAAATAAAAGTATGCTTATTTTATTTTATATTCAAAATTATTGAATTTAATTAAAAAGTCTTATATTAATACAATTATACAAGGAAAAAAAACTAATTTAAAATAAGAAATCAATCATTATTATTAAAAAGAGTCATTTAGCCAAGTGCATCTAGAAGTTTCAGTTTCGGCCCAGAATTTTTATTTCAATGCATCCCTAATGTCTGTAAATTTTTAATTTAGGATTTTATTAGAGATTTTGCTCATGAACAACAAATAAGGCCACTGTCTTTACTAAGCTGGGAAATTAATTAAAAAAATTCAAATATTTTGTAAAAACAAATATACATTGTTGTTTTACATCTAGAGGTAGTTACTAAATAGTTGAATATTTATTTTAATGTGTTGATTTAAATGTGACTATATTTAAATGTGTTAACTAAATTTAGTTTAATTTTATCACAAAATCACAAATAGAAAAAATCAACATTTCTAGGTGCTAAAAAATGTATTAAGACATTTTCCAGACTTTTTTTCTCTTTTATCCTTTCTATAGCCGCAATATGTTTTCTTTAGAATTTTGTTAATCAGTTTTATAGGGTTTTCATTGTCTTGATTTCACTTTTCATCTTGTTGGTCTAACAAAGTCAGTGCAATAATGACATCATCCTCTAGGAAGTGATGTAATTTTTGGTGGGAAAATAACAGGTCAAACATAAGCAAGTCTTTTATAAATTCTGTGATGTTTTGTGATATTAGTTGGCTTGTCTCTAAAATGTTTTACCCTGTTCGATTCTTAAAAGTTGGTTAAAAAACAAATGAACATGTTGATAACTGTCATTCAGTAAGCAATTGGTTGTTTCGCTTTTAATTCTTTCCGCTGTGTGAATAATTTAAGTATAATTAATTTAAAGTGCTTAAGCTTGACCAGAGCTTATTTATTAAAGTGTGGTGTACTCTTTTATAGAAAGATGTCCTTATATTACAATATCAGCATATTAATTTTTTTATCCATTGCATAACAGTACTGACCCGCTTGTACATTAGCCATTTTCAGTCAGGTGTCCCCTGTCTGGTCAATTAATATCAGTCTAAAATGCCTCACAACCTTTCCTTGCAAATCAAAATATGACAGTATTCAAGAGGGTTTTTTTTCTTTAAAGGGTGTAAATGTTTCCGACTGAGAAAGATTATTAAGGTATTTCAATATACTTAATGGAAACCGTAAGAGATGTGTATATTTACTAAGACCTCAAGCTTCAAAAGAAGATTGTATTGGTTAGAAGTGTTACAAAACCAGTGCCTCTTCCTCCAAAACCAATAACATCAGAGGGCATGTACAATACATTCACAGGTGGATCTAGATTTTTAAATTCTGGATTTCAAAAACCATTATATGTGACTGACAGAGTCAGTGTCTTAAGCTTTGTGCACATCTGTCCTTAATAACCATTATGAACAATCCACTTTATACTTTTCGAAGTTAACAATTAATAAAATATTTTTAAAAAATCTGTCTTTAAAATGGCATGTGTCTCACATATTGTTCTGCTAAGATGAAGTAAAATGATGGAAGAAGCATGTATGATGACCTGAGACATCTGGTAAATGACTCTTACCCCAACTTGATAGAAGCTTTTTTAGATTTAGACACAATCTGGAACATAACACATTCTAGTGGAGAAATTAGCCAATGTTGACAAACTAATGTTTGATCTCTCTCTCTCTCTCTCTCTCCCTCCTTCTCTCTCTCTCTCTCTCTCCCTCAAGTTTCCAAGATGTCATAATCAAACTGGCATCTTCTACTGTAAAAATCACGTCAAGAAATCTGCCTAATGTGATATCGTCTGCGACTAGCCCATCGCACCTGTCACATCATCCTACGGCAAAGTCAAGCGTACCACTCGAGCCAGAGAAGTAAATCAGCTTGGCTTACCTTTAACAACAAACACATGTACGGTTTTGTCAATGGAGCAGCTCAAGAAACACAAGTCTTTGCCTGCGAGGTGCTAAAAGTGAACCTTAGAAGAGCTGTAACAATGAGCTCATCTGAAATCACTTTAGTTCAAGCGGCACCTTTATCCTTATCAAAGAATCTTTCATAAACACCACAATGCCCATTCCGCACCTGTTTGATGTTTCTCCTCCTCCGCCTGGCTATTTTTCCACCCAGCCCACCATAGACAATACGAAAGGTGCACCCCTCAGGTGTGCTGGGCTCAATGATTGCTTCTTCCTTTTTTTCACAGGGAGAGAGAGGCCACCCTATTCACTCCCTCACACGAACTGCTCAACTTTGTGCGGACTCGGTTTCTGTCCACTGAGGGGGTAACTGAGATGGGGGCAACAGAAAGTGGCTTTAGAATACACGCTTGAAAGAGGACAGCTTTAGTCTGAATGGAAGTCTATGTGCTTTGTTGTTTAAATGAGCGCTGTCTGTTGCCGTTGCCACACTGTTCGGCTGGGAGAGGAGAGAATTAAGTAGGTTGGCTATTTAGCGTCAATGGACGGTCCTCATGAGGAGATTGGCTTTTGTTGTGTGGGACAAACCCAGAGTCATGCCTTGCATTGAGTGATGATTACTGTTTGTTCTGTCTTTAAGCACGCTGATATAGAAGCTCATCTTCTGTTTTTATTTTTGACAAGGTATAATGTGTCATGGCCTCTAAACGCATCTTAACGCCACAGTTTTTTGCTACTGTTAGTTACGCACAATACGCATACATACTTTTATCCAAATCGATTTTGTATTTAATGTGTATGTTTTATCAGTTTACAAACTGAAAAAAAAAAAGCTTGTCACTGAGATAGTACACTCTGTGGTCCACCATTATTCACAAGAATATTCAAAGGTCCTTTGACTTTTCCAGTCATTTGTTAATTAGTGAATAAGAATAAAAGATAAATATTTAAAAACAAAAATCCTTTTCCCTCACACTTTCTACCCATTAGAATAATTTTAAAGCTTGGCGTAATTAGAAAAATGTACATTTGTTATAAAAATGCTTATAGAGATTTATTAAAGATTTTATTAATTTACATGACTTTCCCTGTCTATCATACTTTTAAAATAAGGCCTCCTTGATCTTAATTTGTTTGTTTTAATGCCTTTTTCTTAACTCATTTTAATTCTTGAGACCCTTTTGGAAGTTTACTTAGACCCCCTAGTTTAGAACCACTGTCCTAAAGGGTGCACATTGGTACCCTTTTTACCGTTTTCTCAATTGACTAGTAGATTATAGTTTGGTAGCAGATTAAAAAAAATCTGAATTTCTGAAAAACAAATCTGAATCATTTGCTAATTTTCTGACTGCTGATGATCAGATCCTCATCCTCCGTTATATATATTTTTTTGTCTTTTGAACTTCATCCCAAGGAATGTAGAACAGAAGCTTAAAAAGCTAAAAAGCATGTGGTTATAGTTATGTAAGGGATATCAGTGCCTTATTTTTCATTTTAGAAAGCAAGAATTTTGAAGGCAAACTTTAGTAAGATCTTACTTTTATTACTTCCTATTAGATCTTCAAGTGCCTGAACCATTAGCAATAGCATGGAATACTTTACCACTATTGGTTATTTCACAAATTAGATTTTTCTTCCCATTGTAGTGTGAGTTTAAGGGTTAAGGTGCTATTATGTACCCTTTAAAGGCTGCAAAGGTGGACCTTTTAATGCCAGAGTGACAAACAAAAGTATCATTTTTGCAGTGTGTGTTACCTGGGAGTCATACCCATGACCTTGGTGTTACTAGCACCATGTTTCAGCTACAATAGCTGAAATACTTGATATTAAAACCTAACAGAACGCATAGTCAAAGAAGCACCATGAAGAGTGGCTTGTAAGCATATGCCAGCAATAGCTCTTTGTTTCTGTTACAGTTTGTAGCTTTTTTCAAAAGTGCAGATGTGTTCAGTCAAAGAGTGCCACATTGTGTTTACTGATT